>NW_010729378.1:202593-231754 GCF_000365185.1 Nelumbo nucifera
AGAGAGAGAGAGAGAGAGAGAGAGAGAGAGAGAGAGAGCTTCATGAGCCGAGCTCTATTAGGCTCGAACTTGGCTTGAAGCTTGGTTGAAATCCAACCAAGCCGAACTCGAGCAGGTCGTGAAAAGCTCGGCTCGTTGCCACCCCTAAAGCTAAAGAAGACCTTAGATTTATGATGGTTGATCATCCACCAAGACGCTTTCTCATATAATTTGAGAAATCGAGAGATCTCATCACAATCTCTCATACTTGCTCTTAGAAACACATAGCTGTCATTTGTGAATAAAAGATGAGAAATGAAAGGGGTATTTCTAGCAATCCTGACCCCTGAGATTTTACCTTGACTCTGCATATCAGAAATGTTTGCAGAAAGCACTTTCGCTACTAGAAGAAAGAAGGTGAGAGAGGGTCGCCTTGACGTATGCCCTTAGAGGGATGAAACACTCTGGATGGGGATCCATTAACAAGAACCTGAATAGAGACTGTAGACAAGCATTGCCTGATCCAGTTTCTCTATTTATCATCAAAGCCCGTTTGGCTCATAACCTTGTCAAGGAAAGCCCAATCAAATCTGTCATATGCTTTAGTTTAGACATATCCAACTTGACAGCCAAATAATTCTTCTTTGTCTTTGATTTCTTCATGAAATGCATGGCTCCATGGGCAATGAGAATGTTATCTGTGATTTGCTGGTTGGTAATGAAAGCACTCTAAAAGGGGGTGATTAGGTCCTCCACCCCTGAATCAATTAGAACCATGATACATCCTCTGTAAGAACATATCGGGAAACTCCCGGAATGATACGTATCAACCGATACTTTGAAGCTTACATGGAAGTTGATATTCTTTGGCAAGCATTAATTAACTAAATTCTAACACATAACTCCCTTTTCAAATATTAGATACAACATAAAAGGAAGATATGATTGTGTTAAAATTAGCGGATAATAAGTAGTTGGTGCAAAGAAAGCCGGTGGTCTCACGTCACATCCCTATCAATGGAAATTTAATTATAAGTTACAATTAATAACTCAAGAATATATTCCACATCAATTCAAGAGTATCTGGAACTGGAAGCATCTCAGCTGCATGCTTACAAAGAAAGAAAAAAGAGAATATTCATAATGGGGATTTAAGTGAAAGATAAGTCATAACAACTCAAGAAGTTGTCCCATATCAGTTTTAGAGTATCTTGAAACATCTCAGTTGCAGCGCACATCCCTATCTTCTGACCCTGAAAACAAAATTGTTTAGAAACGAATTAATCTGTTAATCTTTTAGTTTTAGAATGTTAAGAATAGAAACATTCCAATGAATTAATTTGCTACAAGTCCTGAGAATTACAAAGCAATCAGGCTTCCAGCAATTTGAAGTGGAAGGTACTCAAAGTTAGTCATGTTTTGGGTAAAGTGCAGCTATCATACCTTGGATAAGAAAAACAACAAATTAAATGGAATTGTTGATACTTCTAATCAAATAGGAGTCGATAATAGTTTTTTTGTAAATCTCTTATGATTTTTCGGTTTGTTGGATATTCTAGCATATTATGCTAATCTTTGGTTTAAATTAATAAAAGTTTCTTTATTAATAAAAATATAGTAGCCTAATTCATTGAATTTGTTATGAAAATATTAAATTGTCCTTTATAATTTTTACCTATAGACAAGATTTGAAGTATTAAAAATACAAAAACTATCAAAAAGATAATTTTAAGAGACATATTAGGATATGTTTTGGATATAACTTGACCTAGTCAATTGGCCATTCCTTAATGGAGAAGATTTGGTTTGGGTGGATGTGGATGTGGATCGAAAATTTGTATAAATTCAATGCACTATTTAATAGCATCATGATTTGTATAAATCAATGGGGGGTTGGAAGGGACTCTTTTTCCATATAAATTTAAGTTACTAAAAGTTAAAATGATTTTATGGTTTAAAGAACGTCTGAAGGCTGTGTTTGGTTTGAAGGAAAAGGAAGGGAAATGTAGGAAAATCTTTACTAGATGGTTATTCTTTATTATTCTCAAGGAATTCGTTTAAAATACTTGGTAAGTATAACAAGCCAATGGTTTTTTTTTAATATCAATTCAAACAAATCCTATTTAATAGCATCATATTCTATTCTTCTAAGTTTCATTTTAAAACCATGATTTCTAATTAATTTTTTGCTACAATCATATATAAAGATTTTTTTTTCTTAATATAAACACTTCAGTACTAGATCTTCTATTTACTTCACCTTTTATATGGAATATGTAGCTTTTTGTTTGCTAATAAGTTGATCTTTAATGCATAAGAATATAACCAATATAATGAAAAATTAAATATTTAAGAATACAAATACATTTTTCTATACTAATACTAATTAATTGTTTTAGGTAATAAATACAAAAATATAATATGAGAAAACTTATTACAAGAGCACTAAATAATAAAACTCACCTGCAATATCTCATCAACAACTCCTGCCATCTCGAGAGTGATGTTCCTTGCATCCATCCCAGTTGATGATGTAAAATCAAACTGATCTCCATCATGTATTTTGAGCCTCAACAATGAATTTTTAAAAGACTTGCATTTTGAGTGATAAACTGCAATAACCTTGTATTTATCTTCAAAAGAATCTTCTACAGGCCATCTTAGGACTCCCTTTACATTTGGATCTATAACTGCCGACCTTATTAAATTTCCCAAGCTATTCTTTTGATCTTCCTGAAAGCAAATTGATAATAGTCAAAGTATTCCCATTTTTTCTCTTTATATATTAGAAAAAGAAAAATAAAAAGTATTTTCTAGCTAGTTTATGTAATAAGAAGCATTTGATAGCATGGTTTTCAAAATCAGACAGGGCCAGACGGTTGAATCGGAAAAACCGGGAATAGGTCCATTTCACCCAGAACCGTTATTTCACCAAAAACCATTGATTTGGTCAACAAACTGCTGATCCGGGCGGTCGAATCGTCCAACAGTTTTGACGATTTTTATTTTTTGTCAGAACAGGCCGTTCGTTCGATTCAAACGGTCATACTATTTGACCTGGAAATCGAACCCCTGACCGGTTCATTGTCCGATTTGATTTTAAAAACCTTATTTTTTAGATTAAACTTTATCATAGGGAAGAAATTAAGAAATTGGAAAACTAAGGAATTCCCCAAAAAGTATTTTTAGCTTTTTCATAAATGCTCTTACTATATATTCTCTAAAATATATGCACTAGATTTGTGATAGTGAGYTTCTTATAAGGAACTACATTTATAATGTAATAAATGTCAAATATATCCTAATAATTGATGTATATGGTAGAAGAAAACTCACAGTCAATGACATCAAGGCTCTCTTTCTAGAAGATACCATCATCCTCATGTCTAGATTCTTTTCGAGGCATGATATGTCTACTACGAGATGACGTAGTTGGCATAGTTCTATCTGCAATACCAATTAAAGATAATATACGACAAAATAAGCTAAGAAAAGTTTTAAGCTATTTAACCCCTTCCATTCAACAATAATAATGACTTCAATAATTAAGTTCACTAAATTATACCAATAATTCACAAACTACCATATCAATAATCTATTGCCAAGACCATCGATTCTATGTCGTTAGCAATATTTTAATATAATCAAAATATTAAAGCTAAAAGATTTGAAACCAACTGCTAGAAATCAATTGAAGATCAAGTTTTGAGATTTGGATTGATGATTTTAGGCACCCATTACTACCTGATTGGGTTTATCATAGAGAAAAAAAAAGCTTAAAATACTAGTTTTATATATACTATATATAAAAAGTATGGGTGCAAAGTGAAAGATTTTTTGGACTAAAATTACTTTTATTTCTTTATTTGTGTATTTAATCAATCTCTAATTGTAAGAGTTGAAAATGTAAGTTCAATTATTACTTTCCATCTCAATAAGTCTTATAGTATTAATTCCAATTTTCTCTTATTAAATCATATATTTAAATTATGTTTCACTAATAAATGCTACTAATTACATCTATGTCAATAGTTTTAACAATATAAACCCATATATTTTAAAACTGATTTAAAAACAAAATCATTSTTTATCCAAGAGTTGGTTAATCAATTCAACCATTCGAGTCAAATTGGTCAACTTATATAGTCATAGTTAGGTAATAAAATTTTTAAAATAGAAATGAATACAAAAAATTATAAAAATATAGAAAAATTAGATACATTTATGATATTTTTGTTAACCAAATTAAAAAAATTAAGTATAATAAACAAGAACTATTTTTATTGATATTGAAAATAAAATACATAATTCAGAACTGACAAAAAATGAAAATATTTTACTGTTTAGCAAAGATCAATAGTTCAAATTTTCGGTCAAATGTGTCAACCTTTAATTTCATAAATAAATAATAAAAATTAATAAAAAATAAAAATACATAAGTTTTGCAAAAAAACCATTCAGGCACATGTATAATATCATATATTTATCATATTAAAYAAAAAATAAGTGTGACATATCAGAATTATTTTTACACATGGAAATACAAAAGAATTATAGAAAATATTGAACACATATATAACTATATATTTACACTACTATTAAAAATGTAAATAAGATTGTGGAACTTTCTTTTGACTAAAATACTTATTTTTGAATTTAATCCCTATTTAATTGTAAGGTTTAAATTGTAAATTGAACTACTACTCTTCATCTTTATTTAAATTTTACATTTTTCTTATAAATGAACAAAAAAAGATACACCAAAAAGATAAAACATTACAAAAAGAATTGTCTAACAAGTAGTAGGCTTGCCAATGATACTTGAAATTTCACAACTCAATCCCATGATGACATATTTAGATAAGGTGTTTATGTAATCAAATTTGAATTTTGCATAAAAAAACAAAAAATAAAAAAAATACATAAATTTTATAAAAAATTTTGGATACATTATTACTATCATTATCATCATCAAGATTGCCACGTACAAAGCACATGCACACTTACTATTATATAATAAAAGGAAGTATGAAAACAATATAAAACCCCACATATTAGTTGTGGGAAACAAAAAAAAAAAAAAAAAAAACTTGCCTCTTGGAGTTCCAATTCTCCATCAGCTTCAGTTGCCCAACATTTACATGAAATAACTGTCTTTGAATCGGATTTGTCTAATAACTTCAAGAAACAAGAATGTGTCACAATTATACAAGATAAAAAGTGAAAATCACTAAATCAGGTGCCAACAGAGGTGGCGGCCGTAAACTTAATAAATACCTTTACATGGTAATATTCATTTTCAGTTTCAAAAGCTAGTCCAGTTTTTGGGACAATGTAACTTAAAATGAATTCCATGTACGAACTAGGAATATCTGCATGAAACCATCTCTGCAAATCTTCATTCGATGGACTTTCATCAGCCAAACTATTTTTGATAGAGTCCAACATATTAGACCGTCCCCTGCATTACATATTGTAGATGGTAAATTAGAAAATTAATGTCCTCCATCCTATTCTATATATATACATATAAATAAAGATGCTATATATCTAGAGCATAAAGCTCCCTAACAACCAAGGTTCAAAGTATCAATACGTATTATGTCAATGGCTTCTCGATACGCCTTTCCAGGGTTTATTTCGATGGCTTCTCGATATGCCTTTCCAGGGTTTATCGGATCAGACACTGGTTCAAAAGATAGTTGAGCCTTAAACCGATCATTCTGAATCAGTTTCGAAAAAAATAAATAAAACCTAAAAAAAAGTACTGATACGCCCTACCGGCATATCGACCTGTATCGATACTTTTAAACCTTACTAACTACAACATAATGGGATGCATCAATAAGCTAAGCGTGAGAAAGGAAGCTTGGATAATATTATATTTTGAAGAATAGTATATTTTCTACCTTTTCATCAGAAAGAAGAAAAAGGGTATTTTGATAAAAAACAAAAGTACAGAAAATATGGTGAAATGAAAATGAATATATTACCCACGAAAGACGATTTTTCCAAATCTGACCCGAAATGTAGGCTTTATTTCTTCAGATTCTTGGAACTCATCAATTTCCTTGCATACGTTTTGGAAAGATTTTACAAGGTCTGGTTGTAGCTTCTCTGCCAGATACACCCATGGGCTTGTTCCAGTGCTCCCTGTGTTGTTAACTACAACTTGTAGGGAAGCAACTAAGTGAACGATTACAATTAAAGTATATAGATAGTCTTTCTCAAAAGGAAGAAACAAATTCAGGCAAGAACATGCATGCAGCTTGGTTGAAGTACGTACCTGTTGTTGGGTGGGCACAAGTCAGAACCAGTGGTTTTTCTCCATATATCCCCTCAACAAATTCATGGGAAATTGGCTTCATCTCAAGTAAAGTGAGATCTGTCGGACCAACCATCAACCATTTACAGATTGGGTCGTTTCCATAAGGAATATTTTTACCACGCAAAGGGTGTTGGGAGTTATTCCTTCTCTCTGAATTAGAGCAGAAGCAGCTGGTTGATGTTGGAGTAGTCGAACTTCTTCTAAATTGACCAGGAAAGCAAGGATAGGGAGTAGGTGATATTTTCTCTGCACCGTTTATCTGTCTTCTATGTGGAGGGATGTATGCCATGAGGATAACTGCAAGTATCTAAGATCAAATATTACAGAACAAGGAAGAAAGCTAATTTCATGGAATGAAGATCATGTATGGACTCTTTAAGTTAAAATATAAATAAACTTGGACTCCCTAATCCCCCTGATCAAAAGAGAATAAAGATTTAATGATTTATGATATTTTGGAAGAATCAAACTCCAACCATATCCCTTCTCAAAATTAAAAGCTTTTAACACACAGACACACACACAAGGCAATAACCCATCTTTAAATATGGATCGGGTGGACAATTCAAGGTCTCCAGCATGAAGCTCCTAACTTGTTAAACAGCTGTTGTTCTTCACTAATCCCCATCAATGAATTGTCTCTTTTTGGAGTAATTTATTCGGATTTGAGCCCAACACAACACTTTTTGCTCATGCTAAGCAAAATAAAAGTAGAAGAGCTACGACTCCATTCTACAAGTAATTAAAAGAAAAAAAAAAAAAAGAAACAGTACAGACACAAGTCAAAAGCAAAAGTAGAAGTCAAGATGGAAAGCAAAAGCAAAAGCTTAAAATACTAGGAGGATATATGGATTAGAATTTTTAGTTCCTCAAAAAGCAATTGTAAATTTGTAAGGTGTATTCTTGTTTTTTTTTTTTTTTTAATTTTCCGTACAAGAGGTACAATGGGGAAAAGTGTTGAGACTCGAGACATGAGGGACTCCCACCTTCTTCCTATCCTGGCCTGACCAAAATGTATCCAAGAAAAAGATTCTTAATCAAAAGTATGCTTTATGTGATCAGACCTCCTTCCTTGTGAGTTAAGAATTGAATAGTATGGAACCATTAAATTGGGCCATTTATTGTAATGGGGTGGCAATCCTAGCCTAGCCTTTTTTTTTTTTTTTGTGTGTGTGTGTCCAGGCTTGGCCTCGATTCTTGCTAGAGATGCACCTTGGGTTGAAAATTTATTAATTTTCAATGGAACCAAGCCCTAACCCTAGATCAGATTGAATCGGATGTATACCTAGATCAAAATTTGAGTGTTGATATTCAGATTTAAATTATCAGGAATTGGATCAAATTTAGATATTGAAAACCGTTGCTAAATTATACATTATTGACAAATTAAAATGAATTAAATATGACTTGAAAACAAAGTCTAGCACCCACTCCTTAATTTACTTAATTAAGTTTGCTTCAGTTACCATTGTTACAATAATTTTTGCCTTATCAGTTAGGTTGACCTTTGATTTCTCAAAGTCCTTCCGGTGATGACATTCATTTATATAGTGCTCGGGTTTGCCATATATAACACTTCCTTTTCTGTTGTTATTTTTAAAATTTTTGTCATTTTTAACATTCAAGTACTTTTTGAATTTTGCGGTCATTTCCTTCATCAATTTGGTCTTGAAAATCAGTTTTTTTCTCTATCTGATCTTTCTTTTTATTCTATTTTGATTTAGACTACTACTTGATCCACTGTAATGTCCTTTTTTTATGCTTCATATTTGTTTTAAAATCATTTCATGTGTGATAACTTCTATATGAGAGAACCAACAACAAATTCATCGAGAAGTATCATACATTTCTTTGCTAAATCCCCTACATGCACCTAAAACTCATCAATTTGAACAAACACGTCCATATGTTCCTTCCTAATGAAATACAAGAAATTTATAAAAACATATTTCTTATTTCTGACATCTTCCATAGCATACTTTTTGTCTAAAGTATTCCAAATTTCATAAGCAAAATTATCTGAGCTATAGACATTGTATAAAGTTCATTAGATAGGCAGTTCCAGATGTGGTTCTAGCATAGATGATCAGCTGTAAACCAATGTTTAGCATTAACAAAACAGGCTGGTTCTTCCATATTTGATGGGTTTGGTTCAACTAAAGTATAGGCAACCCCTATTTGTTCTAAAAATAAAATAAGGCATTGTCTCCAATGCTTAAAGTTGGTTTCATTGGATGGTTCAATCTTGGAGAAATCTAGAGCTGTTGATAGTAGCCAATTTTTCATGATAGGGGTAGCATAGATAGGTTTCATGTAAATGCATTTTAAGATTGTTGAATATATAGTAAAAAGTAGGGAGAATGGAACTTATTGTTTTTGTGTTTTCCAAACCCGTAAAATAGTGCAAAACTCTACAACTATTAAGAGTTGATGTGGAAATTACACACCAAAGTGCAGAAGTGGTGTGAAATCACTTCTAAAGTTGCAAAATGATAATCTGAAGTGCGACGGTGGTGTGAAATTTCCTTTAATGTTGACTATGAACCATGAAATGAATTGAGTCATGCCACTTGGTCACTCTCCTTAAAATCGCATTTCCCCGTACGATGCAACCGGGTCTTTGCAAATTGGTTTCCAATATGAAACAACCCACACCCCAGCCCGGCTTGTGCGTGTGTGAAAATCACCCCCAACCCTTCACAAGCTTGTGAATAGAATGCATATTGTAATCTCCTCCTATGAGTCCTTACCCATACGGATAGCAAGTTAACTTATAAGCTGAATTTTACCTCTTTTTCCAAACAATGTGGGATAAGGTGATTTTACATACTTCAAGAGGCTATGACAAGAAATAACGACGAAAAACATAAAAGACAAATTAAACACAACTTTAACATAAGAGAGGGAGTTCAAAATTTATGTATTTTGAATCTTTCATCCAAAACATATAAATCCAACAATTTGGCTTTAAAAAGATAAGTTGGTAAACTAGAAATGTTTGAGGAAGTGGAGATTTCATTGAGAAACTTTGTATTTGCTATTCTAAGGAACACAATGATCTATGAAATCCTCACATAGCTGAATTGGGATTTCCTCCTCACAGAGAGCACCTCACAGCCCTATCCCACCATGTATTGGGAACATCTCCCTATGAATAACAACATAAACTATAGGAGATGTTCCCGATGTGCAGCTGGGAAGCATTGTACGTGAGATTGGTGTGAGGAGCAGATCCAGACTTCACGTAGCCATACAAAAAATACATTGTCAATTGTCACACCACAAGTTAAGTGATAAGATTTCTCAATATATAGTAAATGGAGTGCTACTGACCATAGTGTTTTTAGATGCCCCCTCCTCTACCCCAACCTCATGAGTTCGGATTTGTTCCTCATAGAGCACACATCATACCAACCTCACAGCATGTTTCAGTCATGCATCTAGAACATTTCCATAATTGTAAATTTTTATTCATGGATGTTCCAAATGCACAATTGAGTATCATCAAATGTCAACGAGTTGAGCTTGGATTTCCAACACTTAAGGTTTTGTATTAAGTTGTATGTTAACCAATAAGAATTCATCAAAATTCACACGGGTGATTTTGAATGATATTTTACTAGGGTTGTTCATCAAACCAATGAAATCGGCCAACCCGACCCAATCCAACTCGAGTTGGTCAATTTTCTAATTATCTTAGTTGGTTTTAGTTTAGTTTTTATGCTAACCTTAGAGGTCGGGTCAGTTTCGATTTGACCATTTGTAAACTGACCAAAACCAAATTGACCTAACCATGGATATGTATTAATATTTTATATTTTTAGTATGGAAAAGTGAGAAAATTCCCATATTTCAAAGTTTAAAATATTTTATATTGTAATTTTTAATTTTTTAAATTTAATTTTTAATAATACTATTACAATTATTTAATTTAAATCTAACTTCTGCATTTAATTTTTAAATTTAAAATTTTTTAACTGACTGGCCAAACCAAAAACTAACCCAAACTGATACAACCCAAATTGGTTAGTTTTCATCATTGGTCGATCAGTTTTAGGTGACTAACTCCCCAACTTGACCAGGTTAGTTCGGTTGGCCAAATACCCTAAATCGAACCGAACCTATCCATGAATACCCTTATCTTTTACTTTTTTGAAGTCCAGCTTTCTTACTCATACAATTGGTCCTCATGCAAGGCTGCAAGTGTTGTGAGGACAGTGTGTGGACATATTGTATGAGCCTAAATCCATATTCATGCATTAGTCCATGCATTTTTTATGAATTCTCAGAACAACTTAGAATACAAAATCTTAATTTAGGAAATCCAGGCTAAGTTGGGTATGGTCTGGTCAAGGTAGACCTAGTCCCAACCCAATAAATAAATGTGCATAACTTGATTCTAGGTCATGGTAGGCCTAGACCCAAAATCAACCCAATTACTAATGGAAACTAAATAACCTGATTGAATTTGAATTTGCTCCTCACGAAGTGTGCCTCACACCAACCTCACAATGCATCACATTGTGCATTGGGAACATCTTCCCATGAAGGATGACATCAATTAGAAGAGATGTTATTAATGCACGACTACGATGCGTTGTGAGGTTTGCGTGAGGCACTCTCTTTGAGGAGCAAATCTAATAAGATGATTAAAATTGATAGCTATAATCGAGACATATAATGCAAATGTAGAACCTATATAATTAGGTCGGCCATAATTATTCTATCATGTCTTCTTGACCTATTGACAACCCTACCACACAGTGTCATTAAAGGATCCTTTTCATTAGCACCGTGTTGTTGTTGTCCTTCTCAGCAAGGTCCCAAGTATCTGATACACCCGATACACACAAACATGCATATTGGGTATTTCAATACCTGGTGTCAATACCCAATTTTTGATCGGTCCCCCTTCTCCCTACCTCTTTGTACCCTCATTTTAGACCCCAAAACTGAAAAACAAAGTCAAACTAACCTAAGATTTGCCTAAACCCAAAATTCCCTATTCTGATGTAATCCACACGACAAATGAGAACATTGAAATCAACATCGAATATTTGATTAAACATGATTACTAGACTTAGGAAACTAAATTTTAGATGCACGTCATCATGCCAACCTCATCTCTAATGGTCCCGATTTACGCAACATTCAAACCTTGACTCCACCAAATCCAAATCCAACACATTCATTGACCCAAGACATTAAGATACGTTCAACCCCCAAATCCCAACTCAAATATACAACGATCAACCTTGAAAATACCAAGATTCCATTTCAATGGTTTTGAATGACTAGAGCAATAAAACCAAGATCAACCATTTCTTTCATAGATCAGAACCATCCACTTTCCTCCTTACTTTAATTTGTTTCCATACGTTAAATCTCAACTCAAAACTCTCATGTTTAACCATTCAATAAAATTATGATTTGACATTTATAATTAAACTACACAAAAAGTCATATCCCAAGTCCAAAATCCTCAAAATAAGCAACCCATTAAATTTAACCTTAAATTCCTCCATGTCCTCCTAAAAACAAGATTCCATTTTGGACATTTTCATTGATTGGTGATCCATAAGCCTAAACCTTGATTTGAACCAAATCCTACAATCTACATCTTTGATCACAAATTCATTCTTTCCATTAGATTCGAGGCATTTAAAAATGCTTACCCACCAAATTTCATCCCAAAATCCCCTCGTTTGACCCATCATTAAGCAAAGATTTTATTTTAGCAAATTTCGTTAATCTGAACTTGTTAGCCATATATCTCTATCATCCTGACCCTATTTGACCAATCAGTCCATCCTATTATGTTTAAAAATACAGAGCATCAAATTTCATGACCAAACTCCTCCATTTGATCGTTAAAAAGTGAGATTCCATTTTAAGTCTTCTCGTTGATTGATAAACCATAGGCTAAAATCTAGACCTGAATCAAATTCTTCAACCCACACCTATAACTAAAGATCCATCACTCCCATCATATTCAAGACTTTCAAAAGTGCCTACTCATCAAATTTCATCCCAAAATTCCCTCATTTAACCCTTCATTAAATAAAATAAAGATTTTATTTCAGCAAATCTCATTAATTCAAACTTGTCAGCCATAAATCTCCATATTAACCCTATTTGACCAATCAAACCTTGCCATCTTGTTCAAAGACCCAAAAAACCTTGTACGTCAAATTCCATCGCCTAATTTATTCATTTGAATGTTAAACTATAATGATTTTATTTCTACATGCCAGATTAAATGCTACACCAATTGTCCCAACCTGAGACCTCAAGAGGGTGGAGGCTAATGTCAAACCTTTTAGATGCACAAAACGAGACTGCAATTACAAGCATGCCCCAAGCTCCCATTGGGTGCACAAAACCCATGAAAATCAAGAAAAATCTATGACCAAAAGGGAAAACTTGACTGAACATCTATTCTCTTTGAAAATCTTTGTCCATTTTCTTAAAAAAGTTGTCTTGAAGCCCAGGTTCTCTGATTGGGTGAGATTCAGAGTTTTTCCCCTTCTTTTATATATAAATAGAGACCCAAGTCAAGCTCTAGGGGGACTAGGGAGAGAGGAGAAACAAATGAGAGACCTTAGAAGCATTCTCAAGCTCTATAAGGCTCCCATTCATAAAAAAAAAAAGGGTGGCGACTCCATATTTTTGAGCTAGTCATGAGTTTCCTGGAGCTCACACCTAGCTAACACCTTTTCTTTAGTTTTTTTTTTCAAAATTTCTTTAGAGAATACATTTTAGGTATATTGAGTGTTATAATACCTTCAAAGTATCTAGTACACTCGGTACATTCTAATAGGCATATTGAGTGTTTTGATACCTAGCTAACAACTTTATTTTAGATTTTCCTTTTTATCCTTTCAAATATTGCTTCAAAGGATCCATTTTAGGCCTACCTACCCCTAAAACTGTTCAAAACCTAAAGCATTTGTTATTTGGCCTGTCATACCATATTATGTCTAAATTTTGAACCTTGCTTGCAAGTGAACTTCATGATACATGAAAAGAATTGTTTTGGGTTAATTACTACTACACATTTTCGTTCCTTCTAACTATAATCTAGAACAAAAGAAAAAAAAATCTATTTTACAATAAATCTAGATTGATTATAGCAAACTATTAATTGTGAGCCACATGCATACTAGAATTTATACTAACAATATACAATTAGAGTTTTTTTTTTTCTTTTTCGGTATTTTGGTGTACGCCAAAATCCCCCATAGGGCCAGTTGAATAGCACAGAGAACCATTCTTGAACAACTAGTCTCTATTGAGGAAATTGAGCAGGCCTTATTCCAAAAGGCCCCATCCAAGGCTCTTAGGTTGGATGGGCTACCCAACTCCTTTTTCTTGAAATATTGAAACTTTGTAATGGACAACAACATAAAGGCTATCAAAACTTTCATCACTGGTGGAGTACTCAAGTATTTTAATCATTTGTTTTCATTTTAATCTTTGAATGTGTATAATAAATAATGTAAAAGGTAATATTTATAAAATTTAAATTATAATATGATAAATTTTGAACCATATGTTAATATATTACAGTAATCTACATATTAAGTTATTCAATTTAATCAATAAACATAATATAGTTTTAAATTTTATATTATCATTATTGAAAATCAACTTTTTAAAGGACATGTTTCATTTTTTTTTTACGAGGGAGAGTAAACAAAACAAAGATCAGGTTCCACAGGTAGACCCTGAAACCGACCCCAGAACCGTCAAGGCCATAACCGACCATGGAAACGGTCTTCACAGGATAGATTCTGGTTCCAAAAACTTAGAATCGACCCCTACAGGGTAGGTTCTAGGTTCTACCATAAAACCAAACCGAACCGACCCATAGTCACCCCTACCTCCTACTATTACTACCATGCCATCACCGTGCATGTTCTTTCGTAATTTTGGCTCTCCTCCACGACTTGCTGAGGCTACACCTCACTTCACACTCTAGTTGACCAGAAGATGGTCCTAGTTTTTAATCTCATGATCAGTTACCAATTACTAGTTCAATGGATGTTGCATCTTCTCCAACTAACTCAGCCTCTTCTAGTGAACATTCTGCTACATCCTCTTAAAATCGCCTTTCTCCATGTTCCAAATTCATTTCAGAGATCATACAAACTTCTCGCACCCCATCTCAACATACTCATTCCATGATTACACGATCGCAAGATGACACTCAACGACCATGCTCTTTTCTTCCCACCAGGCACCCTCTGCCCCACTCTATCGTAGCTCACATGTTTTACATCTTCCATGAAGAGTGAAGTATGGCATCAAGTAAAGAGTGATCAATTCACAACTCTTTTGAAAAATGGAAATAACACAGAACTTGGTCCAAACATCTTTTCTTGGGCCTCATGTAAGCAAGATACCATTATGCACTCTAGTACCGAGTTTGGGTTCAGATCACTAGTAGATGGTGCTGCCGAGCTTATTTGGTTATAGTCCTTGTTTCGAGATCTTCGGGTTTCACTTTCCTCTCCACCAATATACTTCATAGTGATAACATTGGTGCTACTTATCTAACTGCCAATCTGATCTATCATTCTCATACCAAGCATGTGGTTGTTGATTTTAATTTTTTATGCATTTTGAGTAGGAGTGGATTCGAGCCGAGCCGAATACTTGGCTATTTGAGCTCAGCTTGCAGGAATAGTATCAGGCTCGAGCTCAAGCTCAATTCAAGTCAGCGCGGTTCATAGCTTGCAAGTTCGAGCTTGGCTCAAGCTTGACTATAAACCAAGTTTTTTTTTTGAAAAATAAAAATTATATGTATAAATTTTTTTTTTGAAAAATAAAAAAATATGTATAAATTTTTTTTAGACAAAAAATTAAGAATTATAAAAATTATTTAATATTATATATACACAAAATAATTAAAAAATTGTTTTTATTTTACATACAATAAAATAAGAATGATAAAAATTATTTACTATTATACATAAAAAATAAAAATATTATTATATATATAATAAAATTATTTATTATATGTATGTATGTATAATAAAATTTTTTACTATTATACATAAAAAATAATTATTTATTTAATACTAGGCTTGCAAGCCTCATGAGCCGAGCTTCGCTAGGCTCAAGCTCGATTCGATTAGCAAACGAGCCTATATATCGGGCTCGAATTCGACTCAAAGATCGGTTTAAATCGAGCTTTGAGCCGAGCTTTTCATGAATCAGACTCGAATTTGACTCAAAACTTAGTTTAAATCGATCTTTGAGTTGAGCTTTTCATGAATCGGATTCGAATTCGACTCAAAACTTGGTTTAAATCGAGCTTAATTTGAGCCGAGATTTTCATGAATCGGGTTCAAATTCGACTCAAAGCTCGGTTTAAATTGAGCTTAATTTGAGCCGAGATTTTCATAAATCGGGTTCGAATTCGACTCAAAGCTCGATTTAGCCTAGCTTTTCATGAATCRAGCTCGAATAACTCATAAAAACTCACCTCGTGGCGACCCCTAATTTTAAAAACCAAATGGAGAGAGATCTTGTGCTATGTTGCTTAGAGTCCTTACACGCATGAGCTCCTTCAGGTTACTTTCTCATATATGGTTTAATGCCGTTGCTTTTTCCTTTTATTTGACTTTAGCTTTATAATTTCTCTAGTTTCTTTTTCAATTATTAATAAAGTTGGGCAGAATCTACTTTTCCTTTCTCCAATACAGTTCATGGGCGACTGGTGCTAGTACTGCTAACATGTGGGAAATGAGATGTGGGATTAGATGAGAGTGGATCCAGTTAATCCAGGTTTTTGACTGGACTCGGATCGGATCGGATCCCAAGCAATTTTCATTTTATATATAGGGAGATCCTAGTCACCTCATCTATATCCAACCCATTTAAGAATCAAAAACCTTTTAAGTGATCCAACTCTGGTATTATATGGATATCGAGTAAAATTAAATGGGTGTTGGATCCGACTTTCACTTATACGTGTCCTATTGCGAGTGGTCTTGCATGTAAACCCCTACTTAGTGTTCTCCTTTGATGGTTTGGCAATTATTGACTTGATGAAGTGACAAGTGCCAAACTGACTGAACCAACCAACCTACCCGTTTCCTAAACATCTGGGTCGGGCTTTTCTTAACCCGGCGTAATACCATGAAAYCCATTTGGGTCTTCAACTACTTTACTAATTTGGGTTTTGTGGTGGGGTCTGAATGTCTGAATAAAGATATTTTTTCCAAAGCCATGGACTACATGTACATGATATTATTGTTTTAATTCTTCCTTCGCTTGTAAGACTCCTCCACCATCATTTTTCAGCACAAGGCATTGAAATCTTATTGAGTCACGTTACGTTGCAGTTGTCTTTCATGGCATACGTCCCTCCACACAAGAGATATACGGAAGATGATGAACTGTTTTCTCAGGGAAACAGGGGTCCGAGTTCCTCTGGCTGTAGTCCAGATAGGAAGAAAGATAGATGGTCTCGGGGAGAGGGAATCATTACGTACGCAGAAGGCGCAGAACATAGAAGATGGTCAATTGGTTTGGCAGAGGATGATCAACCTTCTGATTCAGGTATGTTGGCTGAAACCAGTTTTCGATGAATTTCTTGAGCAGATGGTTATCGACTAGCTAGCTAGTAATAGATCGATCAATTCAATTCTGGAAATCGATATTATGGTTTGATAGAAAATAATTAATCGATGAGGCCACAGGGAGCTCTCAGACAAGCCCATGGGTGTCTATAGCAAGGAAGATACTGCCAGACCTACTTACATGTTTCCAAAACATCCGCAATGAAGAAGAATCTGGACAAGTAGCAACTCCTCTATTTATGGCCAGATTTGGTTACAAAACTGATTATAGGTAATATAGTCTACTGTTCCTTTGCTTGTATTTTCTGTATTTAGGGTCCGTCCGTTTGCTTGGTAGCCCGAATCGGAATAACAATGCTCTGGAATCTTAATCATTCCTATATTTTGTTTGGTTCAGACAGAAATGAAAATCAGCAGGATAGGAATAGCCATTTCCTCAAATGGGAGAATGTCATTTTGTAAACSGCCATTTTGTATAAGTTTCTTTGTCTTTCCCTACTTTTTCATTCAAGGTATATACAAATAATTCAAATCAGCCCCCCACAACGTCTCAATAATAATATATGTCATCATCGGGAAATATTCCCAATACACGGCGAAGATGTGCAGTGGGACATTGTGGGGGGCTGATTCGGTCTCCTCTGCTAGTACTGGCGTGAATTTGTCTTGTACTAGCTGGCTCGCTCCCACAGTTGGCACTGAAACTTTGACAAACTCTCATGAGTATAGAATGTCGAACAAATTAAAACAAATATCATATATGCTTAATCAGGGAATGAAAATTTGTATAATGCAGGAAATTCCCAACTAATTTAGACTCAAGAAACAAAAATTTAGATATCAAGTGTGCAGGTTTAACGCCAATGTTCCAAGTTCATTTATGAACGCCATTGCAAGTAATGTGGTCCAGAAGATTGGAGTAGTTGATGTTGATAAAGAATACGAGTATTACCATTTTAAGGTATTTTCATGGCTTATTACAACCTCTGTACTGTAAATTCTATATTCTTGTTGATTTAGTTTGTTTTGCTGTTGTGATCAAACTTGTAGGTTAATGACAAATCTCAGCCGAATGTAACTTTGTCGTGTACATGTAGTTTGAACGAAGTTGACGGAGAATGGGAACCAGGACAGAAGGCAAGTTTATGCTTCTTTGTGTTCTATTTTTTGTTATGTGATAGAAAATAACAGTAAATTATAGTAAGTTTTGTTAATTTTAAAATATTAAATAACAATAATTATTGATAATTTCTGATATTCTTCAATAATTAATTAAATAACAATAGTTTAAAATTAATTAGAAAATTTAGCAAAAATAATATATCACGATTAATTACCAAAGTTGCCAATGTCACCAAGATTAGGGTTGTAATCGGATCAGACTCGGATCGGATGCAGCAAAATCCACATCTGATCCAATTACTAAAAACCTACATTCAACTTTGATAGAATTTGAATTCGAATCCCAATGGACTTGGACCGGAGTCGGGTTTAATCTGACTCCGCTTTGAATTTTCTAAAATACTAGAAAAATAAAAAAATTATTTATTTTTCAGCTTTTATATATAATAAATTAATATAAATATAAAATACTAATTTTATTATATATATATATATAATATTTTATATATTAAAATTAATAAATATTATAATATATTCAGATTGGATGGGGCTAAATCTGAATCTGATACGATTATTGATCGGATCTGGATTGTAACATTCGAATCTAAGATAAACGAATTCCCAGGTATCATTGACAGGCCTAACAAAGATTAACTTTGCAAAATTATCATCACAAGTTATTAGTTTTTTTGTAAACAATTTGATATACTTAGTTATTGGTTTAATTTTCACTAAACTAATACTTTTTAAATAAATAAATTACACAAAAAGTAAATTAAGAATTTCTGTTGAATTAATAATTTTCCAATAATGTCACAATTTTTATTTGATAAATTTTGAGAATTATTAATTTCTATTAAATTTATAACTTTCCAAAACGCCCAAAAAAATATATTTAAATTACTTTTAAAAATTAAACAACAATAATTTAGTGATAATTTATGACATTTTAATTAATTTTATATTAAAAAATTATGAAATTTACTCAAAATGGTTTACCACAATTAATGATCAATATTTTTTGGTAAAAAATTACTTAAATTAAGTACTTGTAAATAAATTTTTGGTAAATTATTAATATTTGATGAATAGATAATGTAAAAAAAAAAATTAAATTAATAATTACAGTAAATGAAAATAACAATGATGTCGGTGTCGATTAATTGGAAAAGGCGAAGTAGATAACAATATATATTAATTAAATAACAATAAATTATACTAATTTAGTGATTAAAAAATCAAAAAATAAGTGTAAAATACAATAAAATTTAAATAGCAAATTGACCACGACCAGGGATGCAGTTGGTATTCTACCATGGGAACATCTCCCCATGTGTTGTAGGGTTGGTGTGGGGTGCCAATCTGAGTTCTACCTAGAGAATCATTTTATTTTTTAATAATACACCTTGAGATCCATCTACATGGCTATATAATGATTAAATCGATCCTCAGAATTTTAGAAATCATTTAATTATTTTCGTTATTACAAATTCTTAAGTTGTTAATATTTTATTTCTATTCACACTATAGTACGTTTTTCAATTTTCGCATCCCTGGTTTTTCTATTTTCTAGGTTGTTTGATCACTTTTTATGTATTTTCTTATAATTAATAATTCATAAATTAAATTAAATTCAATGTATTGGATTGGTGCCAGAGCATTGATAACTGAATTTAGTGTTAATATAATGTCTTCTGTTGAAACAACATCATGGGCGTCCAGCGATTTCCCATGGCGTAACAAGTTTATAAAATAATTTAAGCTTATTTTATTTGCAGATTGAAGTAAACCCAACACGCCACCTTGTACATGATATAGCATGTCATGGGAAGAAGTTAGACTTGAGATTGATGCTATCTACACGGAAATTATTGACAGTATTGAATGTGAGTTTCCTTCTACAACATAAATATGATGTAATTTTAATGGGCACTCTGATATTTAAGTTAGTGTAGGAGATCGTACAAAGTTAATAGCTTGAGAATGCTAGTAAATGAGAGCTAAATTGCATGTATCTTGTGAGACCGAATGTGATATCTTTATATAGACGAGCTGTCGTGGACCTCACGAAGTGTGTCTGAGATCACTGGCCCGTCTAATCTGGAGTCTGTTCCGCACCCGAAGATGGACTCTGTGTAAGCTGATAAGGCTTATCCAGGTTCGTTCAATTCGGGCGGGATAGAGATAAGATCCATTGACGTGCGGTGTGATCAGGAGGAGATCAGAGACAGCTGGCTCACTTCTAGAAGGTAGCTATGTGGCACCTCGGCAGGTCGGTGAGTGTGGCGAGCTGCTCGGGCCCCGGTCTTAACTAAGTGACCTGAGGTGTCCAAGGTGACTTGGACTGCTAATTAAAGTGTCAAAGAATGTTGAGATGTCATCTAGTCATTGCTCCACATGTCATTATATCATTGGACGAGCCAAATTATCCCTCATCACTATGCTTTTGTAAAAATACCTTAAAAATTTCATACCGCTCGTTTTCTTATTTTATGATAATTTAGTTATTGCTAAACCCAAACACAACATGACAACAATTAGCTAGTTTATCAGATTCTGCCTTTCTTATACCTAAAACAAAATCTCTTTTCCTTTTTATCTTCTAACTCCCAACTCACCCATGCACACATGCTGTGTGTGTTAGGGCAGCAGGTCGTTTCCATTTATCCCAATATGAATTTGAATTCGATCTTGTCATATTTGTCTCCAACATGGATATTACCCCTATCAGATTTGATTTGATTATATTCAGTTTAAATATATGTGCTTATATATCAAAATCCATATTGCATCTATTAGTAAAATTGGTTTCTATGTCATAGTTTCACTAAAGAGTCATAGGCTCAAGTTAATTTCATAAAGTTATTTTCATGTCATTTAATTTGTTCATCATATACAACATTAAAATCATACTTAAATTCATTTTATTAATAAATATATAGTATTTTTTGAACAATTTTTTGGTTAAAATATAAAATTGATTCAAATCCAATATAATTAAATCTGAAAGATGAGATTCAATTCCAATCTTAGTTCTAATGAATCAAATTTGATTTATTGAACTGTGTGTGTGAAAGAGAGAGAGAAAGAGATTGAGATTTCTATATACTAACCAGTGTATGTGTATACAGGAAAGTGAGAAGCATGAGCTCACGCATCTGATAAAATATGCAGTTCAGGATCTAGAGGCTCAAGGGAGAATATCACAATGCCATCTTCAATCGTTTGGACGTCAATACAAAATTATTGAAGCTTGGCACACCAAGTCTACATCTTTTAACAATCCATTGATAAAACTCAAAGTAAAAGATGGATATAAGTTTAATTGCAAGAGCCAAACAAAGGAAGATTCAAGGGATATAAGTATTGAAATGACCAGAGTAGTTGAGTTGTTGCAGGTGAGCTTTGTTATAATTCACAGAGCTATTACTGCTACGATCAAAAGAATTATTTTCTCTGTCTTGTGTTTGGTTTGAAGGAAAAACTAGGGAAAGATAAGGAAATCTTTACAAATTTTGTATAACTTTTCCTATCTTTCTCTTCTTTTTCCTACATTTCGAACTTTCCATTACTTTCTCTACCTTTTCCTTCAAACCAAACATAACGTAAATGACCCAATTTGCAAAATATGATTTTTAGAATATTGTCAAAATCATCTTCCGATATATAATAACATCTCCAATTTTTTGACATATCGTTCTCAAAAATTTCAGGACCAAGCAGTAGACAGTGGACTTGTGAACAAGATGCTTGAAGAGACTTTGAAATTGATATGGGACAATTTATTGAGCTATGGTACCTATTCTTTTACTTGAATCCTTATCATGAATCACATCTTCTTGTTATTTATCTTTTGGGTTCGACTATGATATGGAAAAGATATGATATCTGAAAATTTTCTGAATCTGGAATCATAAATGTGGTAGTCAATTAGGTTATATTTATCAAAATTCATGGATGGGTTTTGACTGATCTTCCCATACCCATATCATAGATTTTCCTATATATTTATTAATTTGTGAATATAACATTCTTGGAGTTGGTTCTAATTAAGGACTGAAACACTGAAACACTACCAGAAGTGACCTGGTCACCCAATCACAATTCCTGTTTGATTAACCCTCTAACCCATTTTAATTGTTGACTTGGTGAATGATCTCGCAGGCCTCAACCTGGATGGTAAAACCATTAATCCATTTGACCCACTTACCAGGTTACCGGTCTTTTATGTCATTTTTATTTTTCTAAAATTTTTATTGCCATGATTGTCAATGAGTTGACCCATTGATGACCCACTACGGGTTTCTGGCTAGCTCTTCCTTATATGTATCCTGATGTTCCCAATTAATTCAGGGTCGGTTGCTTCATAATTGGAATTGGAATCAGAATAGTCTATTTTCATAGTCTGTTTGGTTCAAATAGGAATTAGAATAAGAATCAGATTCAGCTGGAATGAGATTTCATTCTCAAGGGAGAGAGAATGCCATTTCACCATGAATGGAAATAATGGGATTCCGATTCCATCCAATCATACAGTTAGAATCGAGAATGGCCAGTTTCAATTCCATTCCAGACCCTTATTCCTRCGAACCAAACGTGACCTTAGTTTCTTGAATTTTAATGTATGGATGTACCACTAGCTCCTTGTTATGTGTAACTTGTCTAGATGAAGAAGCACCTCCACCCTCTCCTAATGCTGCTGAGGTCGTCACTCCATCTCCCGAGCTAACAGATGTGCTGTCTTCACTCTCTGAAGAGGAATCTAGGTCTGGATCTTCCTCCCCTCAATCTGCTGATAAAGATGGTGTGGGCTTTACAGCTTCAATGAACTCACAAGGAGGAGAGTTCTCAAGCTCATCAGAGAAATTGGCTTCATCATCATCAGAAGAGATGCGTTGTGGCTCAGAAGATAACAACATACTGGAGAAGTTCAAAACTGACATGGAGAGTCGAGCTATTCCAGTGCCACAAGGTGAGGAAGAGACAGAAATCCTGGGTTATAACATTTCCATTTCACTTGAGGACACACTCAAAGCGATCCTGGAAAAGCATGGAGACATTGGGGCACCAGGAAGGTTGCGTTCTGGTCCCTTGAGATCATACACAATGGCCCATGTCTGTGCCCTGGTGAAAGACATGCAGAAAACCAAAGTGATTGATAAACAGAAGTTGTTAGCTTGGAACGCAACGCTCTGTGATGCAGAGAAGGTGGAATTTGATGTGAGGTGGCTGAGAAAATGCCTGAATGAAACGGCTTCGACTTGGGARTACTACATGGGCTTGGCCAGGCGTGTAGAAATTGGTAGGATAGGATTGAGTGTGCTAGAGAAGGAGGTGGAGAAAGCAGAGCGTGTGGCCGCAGTGCTCCAAATGAGGCGTGATAAGGCTAAGGCGGCAATTCAGGCAAAGGAGGAGGAGTTGGCTGCAATGGACAATTACATAAATGGTGCAATACGACATCTTTAATCAGATATTAATTCCTACTTGTTTATATCATTGAGCTATCAGCTATCAGTTAAATAGTGACAGACTCTACTTATTGTAATTGGAATATTAAGCTAATAGTGATGGACTCCATCATGCATGCCTCAGCTTGGTCCAATAGAGATTCTGGACCTGATAGTGGTTTTCAATTTAGAGAGTGACTGGATCATGAGTATATATATATGATTAAGTGTTCAACTCGCTCAAACAAAAATTAGAAAAATAAAAAAGGATGTTCTTAAAGGATGATGCTTAACAAATTCAGTACGTTTAGAAAATAATGGTCAAACTGACCTTTGGCCACCCACCGGTTTGTAGGTCAACGGTTCAAATGATAGATCGGTAAAATAAATAGCATGCGTTTTACASATGGTTTTCAAAATCGTACTGGACCGAACGGTTAGACCAGAAAAACTGGGAACTGGTCACTTGATCGGTTCTGTTTTCCTCCAAAACCATTGATTTTGGTCAGCAAACCATTGAACTGGCCAGTTAACCGTTCGAATGGTTTTGACCGTTTTTCAAATCTTTAATTTTTTTATTTTTTTGTCAGAACGGGCCTACCATTCGAGTCAAACGGTTAGCTGTTCAAACCGGTAATCGAACCCCTGACCAGTTCGGTCACCGGTTCATTTTTAAAAACCATGGTTTTACATCTTACCTAGATATTCAAAGTTTAGAATAAGATACATACACACATAATGCTGACAAAGGGCAGTGACACCAACAACGTAACAGCCCTCTCAAATCTCATCTCTCTCTCTCATGTGTGTTGGTTTAATTGTTAAAAAGTTTTAAACATTTTTTGTTATTAAACCATGAAYCCTTGTCCAAGTTGAATTGTTAAGTGGTTAAACCATTTGAGTCAGTTGTGTTGACTCAAGGATCAAAATTTCGATACATCTGAGGCCATATCGGCCAATACATATCATATCAGTGTGTGGTCTTTTGATATATCCTTACAATGGGTTTTCTGGGGTCTGACTTGGTTCAGGAGGTAGACAGGCCTTAAACTGATCTCTCTAAACCAAATTAAAAATAATATTAAAAAAATAGAAATGAACCTTAATACAGTTCGATACATCCCAACCCGCATATCGGACTGTATCAATATTTTGAACCTTGTATTGACTAATTCAGGGGCTGATTGTTCATTGATCGATTCAATGGTCTTTTGAGAAAATTCGAACCAAGTGGTAAACGGAACAGGATAGATAATTGATTCCCAAGTCAAACAGTTCGACCATCCAGATCAACAATGGGTTTGAGACCATGGTCAAAATAGTTAACGGGGGAATTTTTTCAATTTTTCTCGACCTAATTGCCCTGGCTTTAGATTAAAACGCTGCCTAGAAAATTAGAATTTCTATTTATCCTTCGCTTCTTTCCCTCCTACTGAGTTTACTCCAATGGCTACGAAAGAAATCTATTCTCTATGTCTTGTTATAAACATAGTTCTATCTTGCATTACTGATAAAAAAAAAACTTTGACATATATTCTTATTTTCTCCGATCACTCTTATTTTTTTTTTTCTTTACATGTTCTTGAGCATGGGTGGTGAGCAATGAGCTCAAATGTGTAGTATCTAATGCTATATAGGATCTAAAAGTCTAACAGAAGTGCTGACAAAAAAAAAGCTTAACATAAGAAAATCTATGGGCAAAAGTAAGGTTTAAAAAAATCTATCGGCCAATATGTATTATATTGGGCCCTTCCTGGCACGTCCCAATAGGAGTTTATCGGGGCAGGGCCTGGTTTAGAGGGCATCTGMGACTTAAACCGACTCTTCTGAACTAAATCGAAAAAAGGGACCAATACTGGCCGATATGGCCTACCGGCCAGTATCGATACTTTGAACCTTAGGCAAAAGATAAGGCATAATAGAGTAATATCTTGTAGGTGATATTATTAAATAATTTATTTATTTATAATAAATATTTATTAAAAACAATGTTGATTTATTTAATTAATAAACAATTATGATAATATAGCTTAGTAATTAATTTTATTATAATTATTATGATTAAAATAATAAATATATAATAACGATTTATTTATTAAAATAATTAATAATAGAATATTAATTAGTATARTAATAAATATACATAAATAGAAATTTCATGAAAGAAAATAAAATATTAAGAAAATGGTCAGAAATGATAAAAGACTTTTAAATAATTTTCTTATTTTTATTATGTTATTGAACCTTTTTTATATTTTGAATAATAGTTTTATTTATATTTACTATATCTAAATTTACTGCTACTAATCTTATTCATACTTCAAACAAATCGCCCAAAATACGTGTCCATGCGAAATACAAGTATAGTGGTAAGAAAACAAAAAATGAAGTTAAATGTTTAAATTTGACTAAATGATTGTTGTAGGTACAATTTGATCAAAGCCTACAACCTTATTGGCAACAAATGCTCTGAAAAGGTAGGAATCTGCTTCCAATAAAATGCTACTAACCATGGTTTTTAACACCGAACCAGTGGCCGAACCGGTTAGGGGTCCAGTCACCGGTTCAAAAGGTTTGACRTTTGACCCGAATGGTCGGTCCATTTTGACAAAAAATTAAAAAATTTAAAAACAATTAAAACCATTCGAACGGATCGAATGGTTTGAACAGTTCGAATGGTTAGCCGATTCACCAGTTTGCTGATCAAAATCAACAGTTTTTCCGGTCCCACTATCCGGTTCGGTCCAATTTTGAAAACCATGCTCCCAACAGCCACAGTAGCCACACATTGAAAACATCTCCCTTGGCTTGGCTGGTTTGTAGCTAGCTGATCCGAACACACTCTGAAATGGTAAAATTTGGTAGGGCAGACATTTAGAGTGATAAGAGTTAAGTGCTATTGGACACTAACTAATTAGATTCTCTGATGCAATCAGGAATCTTATTTTTTGTTTTCAAGACTGCACCCCATAATGTCCCACAGTACATCCCTGCCGTGTATCGGAAACATCTCCAGATGATGATATTATCTGGAGATATCATCATTTCTGGTATTATCATCAGGAGATGTTTCCAATACAGAGTGGGGATGTGCTGTGGGATGCAATCTTGTGGGGGGCTGATTTGATATCTTTTTGAATGTGAAAAGCTTATCATCATATTAGCTAGTGATAGTAGGTGTTTGGAATAATACGATATAAGTAGATCTGGCAAAAAGTTGATTCAACCCACTAACCCGACCCAACCCAGCCTGAAAAAAAACTGGGTTGGGTTGGGTTGGTTGATAGGTCAACCCGCTAACCCGATTGTCAAGTCTAATTGAAACTGTTTATGCATTGTTAGAAGTTTCCACTTTTTATTTATTTAGTCTTTACTCTTTATCGTTTATTCTTTAAATTGCTAAATGTTCAAGTTTTTTTATTTTATATTTGAAATTTTAAGATTAAATCCTTTAGTTTTGACATTTTTCATGTAGTTTTTATTTATTTTTTAGAATGACCCGAATTGATCTGACCCATGGGTCAACCCTAACCCGAACATTTAGAATTAGGGTCTAACATTTGATAACCCAACCCAAAATGCAACCTGACCCAAAATCAACCCGAAGTTTATTGACCCACCCAACCCAATTGTCAGGTCTAGAAACGAGGACTTGGCCACGTCAGCCCATTTCGAATATTCCGTTGTAATGAATCAATCACCCATACAGGTTGTTAGAGCCATGATAATGGAAAAATGGATTTGTTTTTTTTTCTAAGGTCAGCTTCGAACCGTCACCCTCGAACGGTGTTCCACTATAGTTCGGGGTAACTTCGACCGCAGAGATGATGGAGCACTTAATTGGACCATATTGCTTCACGGCTGGATCGACAGGATGAGTCCAACCGCCGGTCATTTGCTAGTGGGAGCTTGCTTCGGGGAAAGATGTGGAAAGTTCAACTCTGGCAGGAGGTTGTCATTCTACACTCCAAAACTTCTTAAAGGTGCAGCTACAGAAGTTGGAAGATGGATGGCTTCTCCTCATCCAAGGAATACTTCCATCCTTCCTTGGGAAGTTCTAGATAGGCAGTTTGGCTGTTTGGGGTTATTATGAATAAGGATTGTTGTATTAACTCCAGTGACGTGTCATCTTAGTTAGGCCAAGTGGGTCAATTTGTACCAACGTGTCATTGAAGCTTCTTTATTCTGAACCACAATTTTCATGATATCAGAGCCTGACCAGATCAGGGTGTCTCCGTGTCTCTTCATTGAGTGCTCTTTGTCAAATGTTCTCTGTCTCCGACACCCGGTGAAACTACAACATTGTCGTCCACCGTCTCCGACGCTGTTGAAGCTGCAATATCTTCATTCTTGGCACAATCCATTCCCATGTTTTCTTGAAGTTGAAACAACTGCTATAACTCTACCTCGTATCATGCCTCCTCATCGGAGAAAACTACCCAACGTGGCAATGTATTAAGAGCAAACAACARGTTCTGCCTGGTGGATGCTATGTTGGTTCACCCAAATGCTTCTTCAGCTGAAGATAGAGCATGGATAAAATGCAACTCCATGGTTATATCATGGGTTTTCAATTCACTAGCCATGGATGTAAACAAGCAAAGCATACTCACACCCCTTTCCCAATAAGCMTGTCTCGAGCTCAAGCACCATTTGATTTGATACACTATGATATATGGGGGCTTTATTGTGTTGCCTCTGTTTCAGGCACACGTTTCTTCTTGACCATAGTCGATATCATAGAACATGGGTATTTCTCATGAAGCACAAATTTGAAACATATTTGTTTCTTGTAGCCTTTTGTTTTTGTAATATGATTCGCACTCAATTTTATCTATTTTTTCTTGAGTCCTATGCTTAACTTTTATAACCAAAATGATATTACAGAGAACCAACCTGTGTTTGATTCCCCTCAGCAAAACGGGGTCACTAAAAGAAAGCACTAACACCTTTTGGAGGCTGCTCGGGCATTACGATTTCATGCTGTATTACCAAAGTTAATTTGGGGAGAGTGTGTTTTCATTGTAGCCTACATTATCAATCATTTGCTTGCTATCCCTCTTCAAGGCAAAACACCATATATAYGAAGTTTTATTTGGTAAGCCTCCCTACTTATGATCACATGCGTACATTTGGGTGMTTATGTTACGCTCAAGCACGATGGTGTTTCCGAAAGCGTGTCATTAATCAYTTYAGAACATCAGTTTTAATATTTATAAATTTCTCCATTTCTCGTAACAATTACAAACACAGTAAATGGTGAGAACGGGTCATATCCACAAGGAAACGAGTGAAAAATCGTTACAAACTTAAATCCGGAAAAGATAACACAATTGAGAGTTGCAGAAACACAGAATTTAACTAATTAAATTGAAATTCATTAAAATAAAATTTGAATAGTGCTGAAAGTAAAAAGTGTAGAAAAATAAATTGMTCCATTACTGCGACACGTCTTTCGAGTTCATCGTAGGGATGCTGGTGTGTTGCGAGTTCATCACAACATAGGGGTTGGTTGTGAGCTTTTCGGATGTACTTTGTGGTGTTAATATTGATATTTGATATTCTCTGAGGGTCTGAGTGAGCGTTACATACCTACATTAGCTCCCCTACTTATTGGTAAGTGGGAGCTTATCRATAAGCACATTGTCCTTTCGTCTTCGGGTTTTGTAATAAGTTCGCATGTGTGCATTGGGTCT
>NW_010729378.1:266640-298186 GCF_000365185.1 Nelumbo nucifera
AACCTGAAGTTGACATTGGGTTGGGTTGGGCAAGTCAGGTTGAATGTTGGGTTGGGAGAACATAGGGTTGGCCTCAACCCGACCTAACCCGACACAACTTGCAGCCCTAGTTCTATCTAGAACAACAATTAGGAATGGCAATGGGATGAGTTTGGGGTGGGTTTTGTAACTTATAGACCCTACCCACTTCCCAAGACCTCCCAACCCATACCCTACCCAAAACCTATAAAGAATTGGATTTCCAAACCCTCCTTGACTGTACCTTCCTCTAATTTGAGGGTGGGGTGGTTTAGGTCTAAAACCTGAATATAATTTCCTATTATTTCATGTTATATATAAGCAATAAACAAGTAAAACAACATGAACAAATATCAAAATTTCCAATTAGTTAATTAAAACATGTCAAAAACACATAAACTATCAATTATCCTTCACATAAATTTCAAGATGTTATTACATTTAACACCTAATACATGAGTAGGGGTATCAACGGTATTTGAAAACCCGATTTCAAATTTGAGATTCAATATAATCGAACTGAATTCAGATAATTCAAATATCTAATCGGTTGAATTTGGATATCCTATTCATATTGAATAGCTAATCGGATTCAAATTTAGATATGACCTGATTTGATTCGATAATTATCCGGATTCGATTTGATAAAATATTGAAATGTTTTATATAATTTATATATTTATATACTTTATATAAATAAAATATTTGTTTTATATTTTCATTAATTACCTAAAATAATTAATTGTTCGAATTCAAATTGAATTGAATATTCAAATATTAATTTTCAATATCCATTGAATATCGAATTGAATTCAGATATCAGATTTTCTAATCAGATTCGCATTTGGATATTGCCTGATTCGATACAAATTCGATCTTTTAAACCCCTATACATGAGTTCATATGTCTTCCAACAATATGTGGGTTAGGAAGAATTAGGTTTAGCCTAAAACAATGCCCTACTCATATTCATATGAGTTATGAAATCCCAAAACCTGTCCAAACTCTAAAATCCATTTTTTAAGGAAAAAATCCTCCTTGTTGGGGTGGGCACCTCTAGGTAGGGTAGAAATGGTTAGGGATGAACAAACGGTTTATTCAGTTAAAAAATCAAACTTTGTAAAACCGAAATTCGAAATGAAAAACCAAACCGAAACCAAAATATTGAAAAGCTGAAAATTTCAATCCAATTTTTGGTTATTTCGGTTAAAAATCAAATTTCAACACTWTATATATTATATAACATATAAAAAATATATGTTGTATAATATATATAACGTGTAGAGRATCGTTGTAATTCATGATTGAGAGATCTGTAAATGACTAAAAAGTGTCTATTCTTGACCTAATATTGACTAACGGCGCGGAAGCTCTCTGTGAACTTTCTTCCTCTCCATTTCTTACAAAAATCTTCGTTTAGAAGAAGACATTAAAATATTATAAGAATATGGGAAGTCTATTATAAGCATCTCTCGTTGAACTCCATTGTTTGATGAGGTTGAAGTATATTGGAAATTTCCAAACTAAGCCTTAGAAAAAATGAAAGTTCTATATTGGAATTTTTCTTTTTCAGGGTAATTCAGTCTTTCGGCAAAAGTGGCATTTAAAAAAATAACGCATCTCCTAAGCCTTTTTTTTTGTCAGAAAAAAAAGTCAGGAAATCAAAACTCAGGGAAGTTTTTAAGATTGTTAGAAAATTGAGGGGAGGTTTTTGTATTTTACCTTAATATATATATATATATATAATTCGATTAATTTGTTTTTTTTTCTAATTAATTGAATTCTAAAACCTAAAAACTAGGGGTGGATTCAAGCCGAGCCGAGCTGAATAACTAGTTATTCGAGCTCGGCTCGCCAAGGTAGTACGAGGCTTGAGCTCAAGTTTGAGCTCGAATCGAGTCAAAAGCTCATAAGCTCGAGCTCGGCTCGGCTCGGATCAAGCTCGACTTGAGAAAAATGCTTTATAAAAATAAAAGAATTATATATAAAAATATTTTTTATTTGATATTTAAAAAATTAAGAACTATAATAATTAGTTGTTATTATTATATATAAAAGTAAAAATATTATACATATAATATTTTTATTATATATATATATATTATTTTCTATAATTTTATATTATTATTGTTGTTGTTATTATTATTATTATTATTATTATTGATGTGGCACGATCCGAGAATGCTACTAACTGGCTCCTTGTTGGCGGTGGACGACACCTGAGAAGACGAAGAAGAAGGATTCCCGGGGATTTGCCCGACGGGAATACTCCGAAACTTAAGTTAGAACGCTGGAGAGGAAGAAAAGAGTGCAAAAAGCTAAGAGTGTAGGTCGTGCTTTATCACTGTACTCGAGAGGTTAGCTCGCGAGCAAGTAAGGACTCAAGTTGAGAGTATGAGAGTGTGTAAGTGTCAAAAGTATCTCAAGATCCCTTCTCCCCTTCGCCTAAAGGGCTTTTATAGTGGCGTTCTTGTCAAATTGGGCAATAACCGCCACTGGCTCCTATCGTAACCGTTACCTGTCAGGCCTGCGCAGGTGATCGTTATAACGTATTACCCGCTTGGGTGAGTGACACGTCCCAAAGGGGCAGGCATGGCTCCATCTGCCGAGAGACGTGGGTGCAGACTGTTGAAAGGGCTGTGCCGTCAGTCGAGAGACGTGGAGCAGTCTGATCGGTACGGTCTTGTCAAGCAGAAGCTTCTTAAGAACATTGCGTTGCTTAGTCACAAGCTCCTCCGTAGCGATTTACCTTGTAGCAAGCTTAGGGGTGTTTTGAGATGACCCTTATCAAGGTTGGTCTCTGGGGTGATTCTTCTGCCTAAAGGCTRGAGCGAGCTGGTTTCCTTAGTAGCTTGGGGGACTTGGACTTGTTTTGTAGTGAGCTCCCCCTACAACGAGATATGAAGTAGCGAACTGTTCTATAGACTCATCACTTAGTTGTGGTTAGGCTACAATCTAARCTGTTGCTCATACTGAGTCAGGTCCACATGTCATCATCTCAGTAGGTCGGGTTAAATCATCCTCCATCAATTATTATTATTATTATTATTATTTTCATCATTATCATTGAACTGGCCCAAGCTCGATTCGATTAATAAATGAACCCGTGAATTGAAGTCGAGCTCGGCTCGAAGCTCAATTAAAACCAAGCCGAATTGAACTTTTCACGAGCCAAAATAAACAAAAATAAAAAAACCGAACCGATATCGGTTTTAGCCGAATAATGTTCAGTTCTAGAAATTGCCATCCCTAACAACGATAAGACAGCACTGTTTTACACACTTTTGATGAAGGGGGAATCGTCATTTCGTTAGACATACCTCGTAAAATTTGGCTCTAGGCATGAGGCATCTAGCGAGTCGCGAGAGAACGGAGGAAAACAAAGAAAATCTGACAATCTGTTTATAGGGTTTTAGTGACTGCGGTTCGGGGGTTCGGGCCTTCTTCCTCCAAAGGTGAAATTTCCAAATCTCAAACTTCTCATCAATATTTTCGATGAATTTAGTTCAGTTTCTTCTTATCTATCTAAATTTATCCATGTTTATAGGATGGAGTGATCAGTTCACGTTGTTAATATAATTAGTTTCAGTTTTATTTAATTATGATGTTGCAATGAGATTAAATTGATTAGAGTTTTCACTCTGAATATGTATATTGAGTATTTTTTTTTTACAGTTTATATAAAATTTGACACTTGATCGGATCGTCTATTTTTATGTTTTTTTTTTTTTTTTTTTTTTTTTTTTTTTTTTTAATTCAACACGATCTATTGATGACATATATCTAATATACAATGTATGCTTGCTACTGAAATGACTCATTTTGTTTTTAGCTTTTCATGGCATTTGAATCCTGAACTCATTTTCCAATATGGGTTCATTTTACTGTTCTTTAGGGGAAATGCAAATGAGTTCGATACTTCTGTAACTGTCATTTGGTCAAATTATTAGATATTAATATTATTGAAGTAAATATATAAGTGAATATGCTTGTCAAAAAAGGCAAGTGAATGTGCATAAGAGTAGATTTAGATTTCATATATTCAATTATGATTTAATTTAGTTAATACTTTATTTGATTGGAGTTTGGTTCATGGACCAATATAGAAATTAGGTTTAGGGCTTGCATTCTCTTATATATTGTAGATTAGATGATCCTGGTGTGCAAACATCTTGGTAGATCAATCTCTGCAAGAGAGCAAAGAGACAATTGCAGATCACCCAAAGAAGCTGAAGCTCTTGCAATGCATCTTAGAYGGGAGGAAGCATTGGGTCTTGGTTTACCCAAAGTTGGAATTTGAAACTTATGTTATGACTGCTTTATCAGATCTGGAAGAGCTGTATAACCATTGTCATGGCCCAGCTTCATATTGTGTTTGATATTTCAAAGCCTCTAGGATGATTCTTAGAGGTAATCACCCCCCTCCAAGAACAATAATACAAAAAAGGAAAAGAAAGATGACTTTCTTGCTTGACTTGCTAAGTTTCTGAATCAGAGTTGTTTTCTTTCCCCTGTTTCTAAGTTGGCAATGAAATTTGACCTTAACATATCCTGATGCAACCAAATTATTTGAAAATAAATGGCTAGCAAGGCTCTTACGGATGCTGGATTAGAATCTATCAATAAACTTGATTTAAATTTGTATCCAGGTTGGACATTCCATGTTTGACTCAACCGATTGAATCCCCATAACTATGAGTTTTTTTTTTTCCTGTACACCAAAAAATGGTTTATATTTTTGGGTATCTTGAACTGGATAAACACTTCATTTTTCCAGTTACACTATTGGTAAGTTCTGAAACAAACAATTCATTCTCCTAGCTACACTCTGCTAGTGCCAAAAAGCTTGCACGGTTCTGTGTGTGTGTGTGTGCGCGCGTGTTCTGTCAAATTTACTTGCTACCATGGTTTTCTTCTTGGGTTTCATACCATGTATTCTGTTAAATATATATGTATGCCCTTTAACAATAAAATTTCATCCTTATTTTTTTTCCAGAGGTTATTGAAGTCTTATGAAGTTGTGGTTATCTTTATGGCATACATCCCTCCACATAAGAGAAATGTAAAAGATGCAGACAGGCCATCCCCTACACCAGATGTGCTTGTTCCCCAATTTGAAAGAAATTTGACTCTGAAGTCTTCTAAATATAATTCAGAGAAGAGGAAAGATAAACATTCTTCCCAAGGTGGAAAGATTATTTATGCAAAACATTCAATAAATAGATGGTGGGTAATTGGTTTGATAGATGATGATCAATTTCCTGCTTCAGTTAGGCTGGAGCCAGTTTCTTGTGAATCCATTGAGCGGAAAAATGGAGAAAAGCCACTGGTTCTAGTATGTGCACATCCACCAAAAGGTATGAACCTTGCTAAATATATATGGTTTGTTATTTATGTCTTTCTGCTTATTGAATGGTAACTAATTTAATAATAATTGTTGGTTTGCTTTGCTAGAGTTTAATGAGACCACAGGGAACTCTAGAAGAAGCCCATGGGTATCCATAGCACAGATGATACAACCACATCTCCTCACATCTTACCGAAGTGTTTGGAATGAAATGGAATTCCATGAATCAGAAGAAATAAAGCCTTCTTTTGTGGCTAGATTTGGCAAAATTCTCTTACATGGGTAATATTCACAGTTCAATTAATTTTATTGGGTATACTCTCACCTGAAGCAAAGTAGTTGGGTAATAACATGTTGGATATTTTGTTTGTGCTGGTTTTATTTTTATCTTTTTACTTTTCGAGTTAGTGAAAGGTTTTGGTTGATAAAAAAGGAATTAATACTATATTACTCGGAGTCTGAACTTAAAAATACTTATAATATACAAATTATTGCATATATATATTTACCTTATTTTTGTGATCAGCAAATAAACTTTATTTATTAAATTGAAGTTTACAATTGTTCTACTGAAGAGTTGCTCAAATTACAAGGAACAATAAGCTTTCAAATACATAGGCCATCCAGTTTCTTTTTCACTGCATCAGTTACAGCTTTGCCCAAAACAAGGCTGGTCTATCTGCCCCCTGTTTTGCTAAAGCATCTACCATTCTGTTTGTTGTTCTTCTTACCCATCCACACTTTGCATTAACCTTTCTTGCAAGATGATCAATCTCCCTGAATGCAAATCTGTGTTTTTAGGGTGTTGACTGTATATTCTTTGCCCAAGAAATCACCAAAAAAGCATCTCCTTCCACTTCCAAATCTCTAACTTCTATCTGCGAGGTTATTTTTAAACCTTGTAGCAGGGCCATAATTTCAGCCAGAACCGAGTCTCCAAAGCCTACTGGTCCTGAGAAGAGAACTTTACTACTCCTTGATGGTTATTGATAACTCTCCCTATGCCTGCCCTTCCTGGATTGCCAAAAGAGCTACCATCAAAATTTAATTTCAGCTTATTTACCTCTGATGGTTTCCAATCCATTCTCACTATTTCTTTATGTATGTTTGTCTGTACCACTTCAGTCCAATTCCATAATATATCATTTGTAGAAACATCTCTAAAGAGATCCAATGTTTTCACCCAGTGTGCTGATCTAACTTGTATAGATTCAATCACTTCCTCTTTGGATCTTATCTTTCCATTGAAGATCCGGTTATTTCTTTCCTCCCAGATAGTCCAGACCAAGGCTGCCCTTACTGTCTTCCACAAACATCTTCTCCTTTTTCCTGTTGCCTCAAGAAGTTGGGGTTGAATAAATTAACCATATCCTACGGGGGTCCCATTTGCAACCAAAGAGAGAATAGAAAAAGTCACAAAAGAGCAAGAGATTTGTAAATGAGGAAGGGTCTCTCCACAAACCTTACAAAGGATACACACATGAGGAGAGAGACACTTATTTGGCCTTCTTTTCTGTAGCATGTCACAAGTGTTAATTTTTCCAAGGAACACTTCCCAGCAAAGAGTTTGTATTTTGGGAGGAGTTGGTTTGCACCAGATTTCTCTTACTGGGAAATTTACCCCCAAAGAGCCAGAGTGAGTGAGTAGGTTGAAAAATGAAGCACATGGACGGGAGTTCTAGAGGTAACCCGGGCCCTTCAGGTATAGGAGGAGTATTCAGATATGAAAATGGCAGAATTGTGGCTATGTTTTCAAGACCAATAGGAGTGGGGGACTCATTGAGAGCGGAGGTGATGGCCTTGCTTCAAGATGTAAGATATGCCAAACAATTGGGGTTACACCAAATTGAGATAGAGGGAGACTCTAAATTGTTGATTGAGTGGCTGCAATCTGGTAAGTTGGGAGCTTGGATTTATAGACAGCCTATAAGGGAAATCCTCAACACAACAAGGGAGATCGGTGCATGCTTCAAATGGACAAGGAGATCAGTAATGGTTTAGTTGACACGTTGACTAAACAAGGAACTGTGAGGGAGAGAATGTTCTGGGCAGTTTTGTAAGAAAGATTACTGGGGGCTCAACACCTGTTTAGGGGTTGACAGCTGTACTTAACTCTGGAAAGTTATTCTTAAGTTGTATTAATGAAGTTACCATTTCCAATAAAAATAAAGGCCATTTGAGGAAGGAAGCCACACCCTGCCATCTAGAGAGTTTTGGTCCAAAAACACCTTTTCCAACAAAGAAAGTAGCAAGATAAGTGAATCATACTCATTATCCCTCAAATCCCTTCTGAAGCCAAAATCCCAGTTTAAACCTGAGTCTAAAGTTGCCCCAAATCTAGAAATAGGTTCTGCCTTGAGTTTTGATAAAGAAAAGAGTCCAGGGAATTCTAGGTTAAGGGTGTATCCCCAATCCAAAGGTCCTCCCAAAATAAGATTCAATCCCCACACCCTACATCAAACYGGATAAAATTAAGGAAGAATGGTAATACCTCTGAGTCAATTGCCTTCCATGGGGAATTTGAGGTTGAATGAGGCACTAGCTTTGCATCCCAGCCATTGTCCGCCACACTGTGAATGCTTTCAATGACCTTGTGCCAAAGCCTATCTCCAAAGCCATTTTCCTAGAAGAATTGTGTTTCATTTAGCTAGATTCCCAATACCTAGTCCTCCTTGTTCCTTTGATTTACACACCTGCTCCCATTTGACCAAATGATCTTTCTTTTCATCTCCCGGTTCTCACAAGAAATCCCTCATCAATTTTTCTAGCTGTCTTGCTGTTTTCATTGGGATCCTAAAGGTGGACAAAAAGTAGGTGGGTGAGTTGGCTAGGGTAGACTTGTTCAAAGTAATTCTCCATCCCATAGAGATATAGCTCTTTTTCCACATTGCTAATTTCCTAGTGAATCGTTCCACTATTGGTTTCCAGAAACTATCTGCTCTTGGATTGCCTCCTAAAGGCATACTCTAGGGACTAATTTTTCACCTCACAACCTAGTAATCCTGCCCACAAGGGGATATCCTCCTCTCTCATATTAACACCAGCCACACAACTCTTTTCCCAATTCACTTTTAACTTTGGGATCCTCTGGAAACTATCAACTATGGTTTTTAAAATTCCTCATGCTGACCGCAGTACAATCTTTACAAAAGATAGTTATGTCATCCGCAAAATGCAAGTGAGTCACCACCACCTCATTTCTACATCMTCTGAACTGGTTTTCTAGATCAGCTTTAATGATGAATCTACTTAGGACCTCAGCAACAACCGTGAAATAACATGTCAACACAGCCTGTGTTTTCCAGCGGCTCTTCTCCATGTGACATGTTAGCCCATACAGCTATGCCTTCAGCACTGTTACTCAAGGGTGGCAATTTTTGACCTAACCCACTTGACCCACCCATATATCATGTGGGTCAATATGGGTCGAGTAACCCATTTGGGTCAAGAGAAAATGGTTGGGTCATGGGTACCCATAGGCAGTATAGTGATGTTTAGGGTTTGAAAATCATAACTCTGCCTCCACCTCGTCTCTCTCTCTCTCTCTTGTCTACATGGGTAGTTCAAGCCGGTGATTCAGATCATACAAGTCAGAAACTCAGATCATGGAAGGGAGTGGTGACTTAGACCTGTACAGGTTGAATGAGAGAATGAAGGATAGAATCGTTGGGCATTCAGATTTTAGAAACTCAGATTGTGGAAGGGAGCGGTGACKCAGATCTATACAGGTCAAAGGAGAAAATGATGGATAGGATCGTCGGAGGCTAAGATCGTGGATGAGAGTTGTGACTCAGATCTATGCATAATAGGATGGGTTCATCAAGGTCGTTATGATGTCAGAACTGGGCATTGGAAATATAGGTAGAAGAGAGAAAGTTGTTTTGATGTTTTGTGAATAATTCTCAGACTGGGAAGAAGGGAAGAATCCATGGAAGAAAAATTACATCCATAAAATGTAAGGAAATTTGCAGAGAAAGGATTGAATTGGTTGCTGAAATTTTCAAATAAGAGTAGTTGCTTATCGTGGAAAATTTGAGTAGATTTTGATAGAAGCCGAAACTCAGATTGGCTATACTTTTTTAAAATGTTAGTAATTTTCTGTGAATCTACAATATTTGCTATTTTTGGATATAAAATATATATTTTTATATATTTTATATATTTTGTGTTTTTTTATGATTTATGGGTTGAAATATATAATTGTTTAGAATTTTTTTCAATTATGTATTTAATGCAATTTCTGCCTTTTTTTTGAAATATATATAAAGTTTTATCATTTTCCTTATTTTCTTCAATTTTTGATTTTTATAATTTTTCTAACTTCTACAATTTTTAAGAAAATTTTGCCTTTTAGTTGTTTTTTTTTATAATTTTATGTATTTTTTGAAATTTTTTACTTTTTGAAAATTTTGCAAAATTTTCTGAGCTTTTCCCCCCCGCAATTTCTTTGTATTTTTCTATAATTTTTGATGTTTTACATGAAATATATATTTTTAACCACTTTTTGTGTTTTTTGATTTGTGCATTTTTTATAAAAAAATTTGATTTTTTTTATGGTTTTTAGTTGAAATATATAGTTTTATGTTTTTATGCATTTAGAATAAAGAAATAAAAAGAAATTTAATTTGAATTAGAGGGTCAAAAGGGTGGGTTAGGGTGGGTCAGGGTCAGAGTGGGTTGCGATCCACTTTGATCCACTAACATGGGCCGCAAATGGGTTATTAGGTCAAAATGGGTGGGTTGGTACTCAACCCACACCCAACCAAATCCAACCCACCCATTTGCCACCTCTACTGTTACTGTTGCATGGAGTTAATATGAAATAACATGTCATACAGGGAAAGCCCTGTTGGCAGCATGAGTTGTCGAACATAACAACCAAAATTTTTTCCTTTACCGTGTAATTAGCATCCCATGAAAGTTGGAGAAGATAAAAGATTAGAAAACGTGAAACAGTATTTGGTTCCAGTGTCCCATTGTTTAGGCTTTGGTTTTCCACCCTAGCAACCTTCATAGACTCCACCTGGTTTGTACCTTCACTCATTTTCACTGGACACGAAGAAGAGGTCTCCTTCCATTAAATTTCTTTGTCTACAAACAGTAAATCAATGTTTAGATTGTCTTCAAATTTACCTATTGCATCTCCTTCTCCTCTGAACTGCTGCCAATAGAACCCATCTCTGAGCCTGAACCTTCATCTTCTGATTGATCACAGTCCACCCGAGCATTATCATCTTCTTCAAAGTGGTCCAGCCAGTTCTTTATGTATCTAGGATTAGTGCGATCTGTTAAAGATTCATTGGAACTCTGTTGTAAAGCTTCCAATCTTGGAACCCACTGGAAAGAAGTCCTTGGCTGTGACCTTGGGTTTGAACTCCCCTGGGCATTGATTTGGGATGATGATAGAGCTTTCCCATGGTCTCCAATCGGATGCCTCAAAACTGGCCTTATGTGATCACTAAAGTTATCACATGAGCCACCAAGTTTTGATTTGCTGGGTTTTTGCGCTAGTTCTTACCTGTATTGAGAATAACCTCACAAGGTTCATAACACACTACACCTTTGCCCAACCCCTTTTGAAACTTCTTTTGAGCTGGGCCCCACAGAGGATCTGAGGTGGTCTCCTTTCTAACTGCTTTGGCAAAAGAAAGGTTTCTTACACCCTTCAATTTATTTTTAGAATTATTTGAATATATTTCCTTCCCCATACCAACCTTGAAATGAGCYCCATTGGTTGGCTATTCACCTTCCTCAAAAATATTCTCCGTTAACCACTTTTCTATATAATCCCCCCAGGCCAGCTCGTCACCTTTTTCAACCTCCCGACTCTCTCTCTCTCTTTCTCTCTCTCTCTCTCTATAGCAATGCTTCATGTTTTGTTCCTACCTAGACTTTCGTCCAAACCTCGTCTGAGAAGACCTCCAGCGATCCTGGAACAGCGCCAGGTTTCACACCAGCAATCTTCACCTTTGCTGGCTGGAGATTGGTTGTATTAGAATATAAAAAATACATTGCCCATCACTATGACTATCTTCTCGAGATAAGATTTCTTCCAAAGAGAAAAAGGAAGTCCTACCAATTTAATCACAAAGGAACCATCATTCAGCTCCTTTGTATTGCAGGATACAGACCAGTTTTCAATGTAAACTAAACCCAAACCAGTCTCCACTGTTGTGAAATCCACCACAGTATTTCCTAAATCCATTGAAGCTCACCTGTCATCAAATGGGAAGATAGGCACTCCTGAAGTAGCTCTAACTTTTGACACAATCGCCTCTAAAATAATCCCCCAATCAGTTACCTCCTTCCCTGCTTTAATAATTAATCCTTTCTCCTACCCATCATCTGTTATTGTCCAGAAGCAATTTCTGTACCCTACTTGAATTTACTACCACCATATTTTGGTGATTCGTTCCTTGCATGCTTTCCTCTGTAACCTCCTTACTGTTATCTGTCTTTCTCGATTTCTCTGGAGACTTTCCTTGAGAAGTTTCTTTCTCTTTACCTTCCATCCCATGCTCATTGAAAGCATCTGCTTCATTTTTCAGGAGAAAGCCCTTCAACTTTTCCACAACCAGCTTCCATCCTCTGCCTTTCTTTCCTTCTGGGATGCAAACTAGATGTTTTGGTTGCATTTCAGTTCAACTTGATACTTGGTAACTCCAAAGAGCTCTTCTAACCCTCTTTTTTGACAGAGTAGAAAGCCCCATCAATGAAACCTTTCAACGATTGCATTTCTTCTCCAATCAGAAAAATGGTTCCTTTTCCTTTCTGTCTAATCTTCAACGAGATTTGTCCTTTACCTTTACCTTCTTCAAACAACAGCTTCTATGCTTCTTTCACCAAATATTCTCTCCATCTCGTGGAAGAGACAAAGAAGCCTTTGTTGCCTCTCTTTTCTCTGCTTCAATCTCCTTGCTCTCTAGATGCCCACCCATTGTACGACCAATACCTCATAGATTCACTTATCTGCCTCCTATTTCGATGGTTGTCATTGGAGATTGGTTGTGAGATGAAACAAAACATATGTCTAAAATGATAAATAGCATATTTAAAGTTGTACTTAAGTGACTATAATATGTTATCTTCTATTTTCTTAATTAAGCCTATATTTATGTAATGCAGGAGCCCCTCTGTCACACTAGACAATGTCAAAAGAAGTTTAGCTGATGAATCCACTTCAAGTCGTGTGAAGAGATCATTTTATACAAATCTTCCTAGTTCTTATATGGAAGGAATTTTAGGCAATGTTGCCCCAAATATTGGAGTGGATTTTGATGAAGAGAAGGAGTATTACCATGTGAAGGTATTTGTTTGATTTGATACTGTGAAACTTGTATTAGAAGTTGACCTGCTAAGGCCTTTCTTTCCTTTTCTTTTCTTTTTCTTTTCTTGGGGGTGGGGTGGGGGTGGGGGGAGGAAGCATTGATTAATGGTTTAAAAATCTTATTTAACTATGAACTATCAGAACCAATGTTTTGAACACCAGATCAAGGATCAGACTAACAAGGTCTGTGGTTCCTGGTTCAATTGGTATTACAATTGGCAGTTCAACCTGTATGTTCTGGTTATTCCTGGTTTTCAGTTACCATAAAAGGACCTGAATCCAGTTGAACTCAGTTCAACCAACCTATCCAGTCTGGATTTCAAAACATTGATCAAAAGCATGCCAATTAGAAAAATGAAAAGAAAAAGATAAAGGTCCTAAAGCATTTGGACACCCAACATAGTAATTTTTAGTTCATTCCCACACACTTTAGTGTTTGACCTAGTTAAGTGCAAACCAGGTGGACAGTGACCCAGTTTTCATACAGAATTAGGTTGGATTGTTGGACTGTCTACTTTTGTCAAGGTCACATAATGGTTTGGATCAAATCTCTATGGTTGTTCACTTTTTGATTATTACTTGTTAATTAATTTGTCTATGAGCTTATGAAATTCATTCCTTTTTCAGGTTTTTGACAAGTCTCGGCCAGATACAACTATTTCATGTAAATGTACTGCATTGAAAGGTGGAGAACTAGAACTACACAAGGCAAGTTGCATGCTTTCTGCAGACTATATTCATGCTTTCTGCACAAGACACTAAGATATAGATATGACATGCATACATGTAGGCTAGTGAATAATCCAACTAAGCAGAATATGGAGTGTAGGAGCCAGGGCTAGTAGGGGACTGGGAATGTAGGAGAACCAAATTTGAAAATTTTCTAATTTTTGGAGTAGTTATTTATGTATAGCATGTTTAGTTGACTTGAGATGTATATATGAATGTAATTAAGTATTTATATATATCCGTGCATTTATGGGCATAAAAAAGTCATTTATATATATATTTACATGTGAATATTTTGTATCCCATGCCCAAGGCAGAAGAGAAAGCGGATGCGCTCCAGACCCATGAAGTTGGGCCAATTCCAGCAAGCCTAACAAATTAACTTCCAACTCAAGCAGGCACACATGATATGCATGAGATTCTTCCCAATGGAATCTTCTCTAGATTTTTAACATGCACTGAATTCTGGGACAATCTTCAAGAATTTGAGAAACCCTTGCAGAATTTCTTTGTCAGCAAGTTTTTCCTTGTTTGGTTTCAAATTTTTAGTTTCAAGTCATTTTATTGTCACAGTTAGCATTCTCCCCCCAACCATTTGTGTAGAACTTTGGGAGGAAAGGTATAAATCCTAGAAGGACACCATCATTCATACTATCTTTAAATGGTTGAAGTTATAGCCCCAATAAATTGCAAGACAAGAAAATTTGATCTTTCTTACTTCTAGGAAAAAGATAGCCTAAGGGAGAAAATTTTGTGAAGATAAGGACCATAGAGGAGGTGGAAATAGCTCTCAAGAGTTGGCTGGAGAGGAGCTTTGATTTGGATGAGATCAAAGAAGCAATTTTCTCTATGGATAGATTTAAAGCTCTTGGTCCGGATGAATTCACAATGGTGTTCTCTCTCTAAAGTTGTCATCAGGCCGACATGGTCCCCACCTACTTGTGGGTTTATCAAGCTGAACTTTGATGGTAGTATGAAGGAAACCCAGGTCCTTCAGGCATGGGAGGTGTTGTTTGGAATGAGGAGGGAAGAATTATTGCTTTCTGTTTGGGCCCAATAGGTATGGGTGATTCATTGAAGGCTGAAATCATGGCTGTGATGGAAGAGTTCAAAAAGCAAAGGAGTTGAACATAAGAAGGCTGATCATTCAAGGGGATTCAAGGTTAGTAGTGATGTGGCTGTAAAAGGAGGAGACTGATTGGTGGAACTATGTTAATGAAAAAAGGAAGTTCAAAAGGGTAACACAAAGCGTAGAAGTTATGTTGCAGTGGGTAAAAAGAAGTGCTAATTCATTTTCTAATGCTTTGGCGAAGCAACAGGTGGGAAGGGATCAACTTTTCTGGCATGTGTTGTAATTAGTGTAATCAGCTGTCATTGTGAAGATAGTTAAGAGAGCTTACCTCTCTCCGTGGTGTTCCATTGTACCTCTTTTTCTATATTAATGAAACATTTCTGTTATTGATAAAAAAATGGTAGTTAAAGGCCCTAAATGACCTGCAAATTGCAGTTTGTATAATGAGGACAAGAACGGAGTTTAATGGGTAATTTTGGGACAAGAAGTATAGAGGTTAGATGAAGGTCACTTGGAAAGGAGACATTTCCCTAGCTTGCAATGGAGGATAAAGAATCATTTGCAAGTTTTACTGTCTTGACAAATGATAAAAAAGAAGTCTGGACTTACCAATCATATAATTTAAAGCTCCTGAATCAATGATTCAAGAGGAGTCAAGAGGGATAGTAGAGACATGCAATGCATTGGCCTGGTGTTGGATTTTTGTCCTTTGAAGTAACTACTAGACTAGTGTTGGGCTAGGCTGGACTTGTATCAACTCCACCCCCCTGAAGAGCAACCTTTTCCTCAAGGTTGAGATTGGGAAGTTGCTGTTGCAGGTCTGTGTATGTCTCCCAAGAGTCATCTTCTGCAGGTAAGTGTTTCCAACCACTAGAACTTGTTTGATTTTCTTTCCACTCTTTATGCATCTGAAATCAGTGACTTGACTGGGTTGAACTTGTAGAATGCCATCCTCAGAAAATTCTGGCAGTACATACTGACCGAGGTGGATGGCCCAATATATGCTTCTTAAGTAATGACACATGAAATGTATTTTGGATGATGGAGGCAGATCCAATTTGTAAGCCACCCTGCCCTCTCTCCATGATAGGAAAGGTCCATGGTACTGTGAAGCAAACTTCTGCCAGCTGTGACAAGTAATGTTGACCTGTCTTAAAGGGCTATAACAATGTTTTAAAACACGGAGGCGTGACGCAAGGCGTTCCACTACCTAGAGGCGTGAGGCATAGTTCAGAACGTAAGAGGTGTAAGCCTCCCGAACACAAGGAGGCGTGGGGCCTTCTTAAGAGGAGAGGGTGAGGAGGAAGGAGGAAGGGGAGGAGGAAGAAGAGGAAGGGGGGATCTCATTTTTCTTTATTTTTAATAAAACTATTTTATATTAAGAAGAATAAAGATGCATAACACTAGTTGGAAGGGGGAGGTTAGGAAATTGCTGTTGCAGGTCTGTGTATGTCTCCCAAGAGGCATCTTCTGCAGTTGAGTGTTTCCAACCACTGGAGCTTGTTTGACTTCTTTCCACTGTTTATGCATCTGAAATCAATGATTTGACTGGGTTGAACTTGCAGAATGCCATCCTCAGAAAATTCTGGCAGTAAATATTATCTAATAATATTATTATTAACAGAAAAGAGTATTATTTAATATTCTATATATTATAATTTCTGTTCAGATTGGTCTTTGGGCTTTATATAGGGCCAGGCTAGGGCTCGGGCCTGGTCATTTTTTGTTTATAAAGAGGCAAAGCCCAACCTGAATCTGGCCCCAGCCCGGCCTGTGAACAGGTCTAGCAGTTGATGAGAGATTGCTCACCACGGGAGCCTCTTCAAGGGGACTCTTTACCTCCTGAAATGAGAATTCTTATGCTTTCTGTTTCGTTACTTTGAAAGACTTTTTCTTTTTTTGATAATTCTTACTTTGAAAGACTATTTATACATGCTGATTCCATGAATTACATAACAAGGTAAAAATAGGGCTTATTTCATGGGCCACATGTGTAAACATTTTTGATGGACCTAATAGCTTGGCCTGGTTCTGGAATATTGTCCTTTGAAGTGGAACTACTAGTGTTGGGTTGGGCTTCCTATCACAAAACAACGGAAATGTCTGTTGTACCCATGCTTCACAAAATTGACAATATTGGTAAAATATCTCCAACATATCCCCATTTTGCTAGGTAGCGATACAAAATTTTCTGGGAATTATTTTTCTAAATATATACAATATTTTGCCAATACGTCAGCAAAATTTCAGATTTTCATTGATAGACTATATATTCAATGTTTAAAATTTTAGAATATTATTAAAATGTTTTTGATATTTTGTTAAAATCATTATAATTTTATAAAAATATTTTCCTAAAAGACCTATGGGGAATTGGTGATTGTATAATTTGCTTACTATTCGATATTATTCACTTACCAAGTCACTATAATTCAAAAGAAAAGTAAATTACATATAACTACAGAACAGTATTCTCAAACTAATCAAAACATATAGTAACAAAAAAAAAAAAGGTCAAAATGGCAAGTGATTGACATATTTAATGAAGAGAATATGACTAAAAGACTAAGGGTGCATTTGCCATTCTTTATTTTAAGCACTTATCTCCTTTTGCTGTTAAAATGCCCCTATGAACACTGAATTTTTAACTGCAAAATGGAGATAAGTCCTTAAAATAAGGAATGCCAAATGCAGCCTAAATGGGAAACCGAGAAAGATATCAATTAAAGTCTCTCAGGTTTCCCCTATTTGATTTATACAGTTCTTTGCTATGGTTTTTTGAGTCTCAAATGTGCAATTTTATTTATTATAATGATTCCTTGAAGCTTTATTAACTGATTCTGTGTTTCTAGAAAAATTTCCTAATTTTTTAGATATTCCAAACATCTTAGCGAAATTAACGAAATATCTCTGAAATTTCTCCATCTCTACATGGTGAAATGTCCATCAATATCGAAACTGCAAACAATGGTTCTACCCTCTATTACAAACTTATTAACATGTGAGCATAATTGATGTAATCTTMCCTTGAAACATATTTTGTTATTTGTTGTAGATTGAACTGAGTGCAGTGCGTCACCTGGTAGCTGACATATCATGCTTGGAGAAGAATCTAGACTTGAGACTGATGTTATACACTAAGGTGACCTTGACGGCATTGACTGTGAGTTCTCTTTCCAATCTGGATCTGACTTTTCACTTATAGTTATCTATAGGAACTCACTTTCCTGCAGGTTATCCTTGGTATTCCTGAAAATATCATGAAGATCCATAACTTAAAATGTTCTGCAAGAGGTTGTCCTTTCCTTATACTTGGCATTAGTTCTTTAGAAATAAATGATGGTTTATTGATTTTTTTTCTATTTATTCATTGACCAAATATCTGACAAGGATTCACTCCCCTACCCCAAGAAATAAAAATAAAAGGAAATTGTAAAAATGCTGACAAAATGTATTTGTTTTCAGGATGACGAGAAACTTAGTTTGAGCCATCTAATAAAATCTGCAATTATAGATCCAAATGTGAAGGGAGGGTTGAGATGGCCATTGGGGAAGGAATGTTTTGGAGATAAATACAGTGTTGTTGGCGCCTGGCACACAAAAGCTAAAGCTTTTAAAAATCTGTATATGAAGCTCAAGGTGCGAGATGCAGATCGATTTGATTTCAGGACTTCAATGGGAGAATTTTCAAGGGAAGTTGGTCTCAAGATGACAGGAATAGTTGGGCAGTTGCAGGTTAGTCCTGTTAGTTGTAAGATAGGATAATACTGAAGTGATCACACATCTAATGATTGCTTGATCCTAACATGTTTGGTTTCTTGACCTGGAAGATCTGAAATATGAGATCTTCTAGGTGGTATCAGAAAATTCCTAATTGTAACAGAATAGCAAGAACAATTTCCCCCCTCTTGTGCAGTAGTCTATTCAAAGACTGAAGTTGCATAAATCCCAGTGTTTTAAAAGCGCAAGGCGCAAAAAAAGCACAAGGACCAATTTGCGCCTGAGGTGCAAGGYGCAAGGCGAGGCGCGCGCCTTTTTAAGAAAGGTGCAAAATTACAAAAAAAAAAAAGCTAAAAAATAAAAAAAAGGTCAGAAAATTACAAAAAAAATGCCAAAAAATTAAAAAAAATGCAAAAAATTTAAAAAATATTAAAACATAATGTTAATAAAAATATAAACTTAAATTTTAAAATAAATGATTTATAAAACCTATTATCTAAAATTCAAATACATAAACATAACATGTAAAGTGTATTCAAATGAAAATTTAAAAATAAAAGCAAACATATAAAGCATTTTCAAGCATGTAAAACCCACAATCTCTTTTTTTCCTTAATTGCATTGCTTCAAGTAGTTAATGTGATATACAACATATTGCATTCTTGATTCTCTGAGTCGCCTTTGTAGCACGCCTCTTGAGGCAAGCCCAAACAAGTCTATGTTAGGGTCTGAAATTCTTATTTCTCACATAAAAAATAATGATTTTACAACTTTCATTGCCTTTTAAGAAGATATTCTATTGCAATGAATGAAATAAAATAAGAATGAAAGATGCCATCTTTCATTGCCTTTTACAACTTTCATTGCCTTTTCAGGATATAAGATGGCATCTTTTTAGTAGATCATGTTCATTCATATATTTTATAGAAAGATTTGATGAGTCATCTTTCCATTCTTGGAGTTTCAGGATCATATGGCAGAGGTAGGCCCTGTCACTGATATGCTTCAGGATACCTTGAAATTGATATGGGACAACTTCTTGAGCTGCAATGACTTGCCCTTTTCTTGAACCCCTCTCGTGACTAGTGAGCCATCCCTTTCCAATCTTTGTAAATATTAGTTTCCGATGAATAAACATGATTGTATGTTATAAAGTCCTTCAGATTGATTTTCCTTTTAACTTCATCTTCCTCAAGTGTGTTACTTTTGCGAACGAGTCTTTTCAAAACCATACATTGTTTTTAAATGTATACATTAATTCATCCATGTCCATACAATCTATATTGATTCTATACATAATGGGAACATTAGGGCAAGTGTGGTTGGATGTATATGATAAGTTCTAAACTTCTTTTTTAAGTCGTCACGTATAAGTCTCTAAGCTTTTGCTTTTGAGCCAAAAAGTGTTTTGAACGTTTGGTAAGCTGGGATAAATTATGTTCCAAAAATGGTAGGTTGGGTTTCAAAAGGACGGGTTTTGTTAATAGATCTATGGTTTGTAGCTGGTTCCGTTTTGGAAAGCTCCAACTATAGTGTTAATGTATCTAGGATCCGTTTGATTTGCAGTCAGAATTGAAATCAAAATCTATCGAATTGGAATTGGAATAATCTATTACCAAAATTTGTTTGGTTTAGACAGGAATTGGAATGTGAATTGAAATCAGTTGGAATGGATTTCATTTTAAAGGGAGGGGGAGGGAYGGAATGGCCATTCCACCAGGAATGGGAATGGGATTCCGATTAAGTCTAAACAAACAGTTAGAATTTGAATGGTCCATTCTGATTCCGATTCCAGACCCTATTCCTGTCAACCAAACAGGCTCTTATTTCTTTCAATTGAGATCCAAATTCCACTTATAAAGTCTGGAATACTGTTTGGATAGCTATAGATGGATCTATCAAAGTATCTACACCAACCGAGGGCTGGCTCGTTGGTGTGTTAGCTGATTTGTTTCAGCATTGATGTGGAATCAAATCCGCAGCCGGCACTTTGGGGAAAAAAAGGTAAAGTAATTACCAAAAATAAATAGTACCTACGGGTTCAAAGATTTGCAGGTCAGAGATTTGATTTGTCATGACTCGACTAATTGGAATCTTCAAGGGCTATCTGAAAATTTTCAACAAMCTTATGTCTTATGTCTTGCTGTTATTGGTAAAAGGATTAATGTCTTATACCTCTTCAACACTCGTATTTTTGCTAATAGAAATTCTGGTAAATTTGTTTGGATTCATGATGCGAATGGTAAGTTCACAATTGGTTGTTTGAAAGGAAATCTGGTCGTTTGTTTTTGGAAAACTAAGTTGTGTATGAAGTATTCCTCCAAGATTACATCGCGGTTTTTTTTTTTTTTTTGGTTCTTTTGCTCGTGTGGTTTTGTTTCCGAGTCATTGGTGTCTTTTAACTTTACAGGGAATCAATGCAATACATTGAAAGAGTTTTTCGTTTTGATTAAGATATGGGAATGAACAATCAGAAGTTCGAAAGAATTTTATCTTGGCGGTAGAATTCTATTACATCTGAAAAACTCGGAATGATCGAAGTTTTAATAATATTGTTAGGCCTTCTAACTTGGTTTTTAAAGTCTGTTTATACTGTTTTTTCTAATTTATATAAGGCTGATTCTAATTTTGCAGCTTTGAGTATTAAAGAGTGTATTGCAACTTCTTCTCTTCCATTAAGGAAGAAATTTCATGTTCAAAATAATTAATCTTTATTTTATAAATTTGTTACAAAAATAATTTACTAATTTGGATTATTTACATCAATAGCTTTTAACCAATAAATAATTAAATTACTGTTAATTACTTAATAAAATAATTATTTTTCTATATTTTTTGTTGGTGTTCTATTTTATTTGTTTTACTTTATTAGTGATTAAATGTTACATTTTTTTATAAATATTACTTAAATGTTTTAAAATATTTAAATGTTAATAAATATATCATATTAGGTTGTAGTCATAATTAAATTAATCTACGCCTAAGCTCTATGTTTATGACTTTAGGTTGGGTTGGGTCGATCCTCTACCTGACCCAATTCATCCAAGTTGCACCCCTAAGAGCAATGTGACATTCGTAATGAAGGGATGTGAGATCCATCATATGGATGACCGAACCATGTAGGGTGGTTGGGTGAAATTTCAAAAAAAAATTTTCTCCCATCCGGGAATCATATTCCTTAATTTAGAAAAATTATTTCAAAGTTTGTTCTTGAAATAAACCGGACCAGATCTAAAACCAAAAGAGGGAGATGGATATATATGATACAGAATCAATGTAAATAACTCCCAACGTAAGTGTTCACGTCCAAAGAGGTCACCAAAATCCGCTTCCACTAAAGATGACACAACTTAGGATTAAGTAGGATCGGCAAAGAGGTTCTTCAATAAGAACCTTAATTYTTCAGCAAGAATCATGCAAGGGGTTGTGAGCACGACTTCATATTGTTTCTTCTAGCAAGAAATAATATCAAGATCTAATCTTGATCAATTYTAAGAATGGAGATCAAATTGGGCAGGGGTGGCAATTCGTCTCTCTTATTTATAACTTTCTCAGGATCAGCTTCCTTATCCAATTAAGAAGGAATTTCTTGACTCAAGTTTGATATTTGGATTTGGACTCTTTAAGTAGATAAGACTTATCTTATCCTACTGTAGATACTAATCAGATTATGAACTAGATTCGCCATATTTAATTACATCACTTAAACCCAGTTCGAAAATGGGCTTTAGGCCCATTAAGTCATATGGCTCACTTTCCCTTTTAAATGTTGGTTAGTTTGACTCTTTTTGTATGGTATGAGACCCTAACATTGATCTACACAAAAGCTATATGGGTTCAACACAGCCTCTGTTACAAGGCCCTGGTCAAATTCACTACTAAAGACAGTGAACCACTGAGGCCATCAGTATAGGCTCTTAGTAGGCCCAACATTTACACTAAATGGTCATTGGGTCCAGCCACCTTATGAAGGCCCAAGGACTATGGGTAAATGCAAAATTTAGCCCATYAGGTATTACCCTCAATGGTCTTACACGTAACATTTCAGCCCATAATGATCAAACACTACTCGACAAGAGAGGATCTTTCTCTCAGCTACAAGGTACAGTGTTGCACTATCTGCTCACATGGATCCCGGGAATTAAAATCTTTTGCAAACATTTTGTGAAACCATAATATATATGTATATATGTATATAAATATATTTTGCAAAAATAAATCTCAACAAGTTTGAAATCAACTGCCAGTAGTTTAGGTTTCCATCAGAGTGAGTGCATTCCCCGATCATTCACTTTGTCTAATAAAGGGGTTGATTCTGTCACTATGATCACCCACTCATGTGATCGGACTGACCCAACATACTTAGGTTTTGACCCCCACTAAGGATCTCACTAATTGACATATCAAAGACAACTCAATCCAACACCTAGAGTAGTACCATAACTTTTCAATTTGCCTATCTGTCTCCAAGGTCCAAAGCATAACTGGAAAATTGTCTGGTTCAGAGTTTCAATCAAACCCACACTACATGTGCTTCAGGTCTCACCCTGGTAGTTGAGACAAACCACCTCAACCTTATTGGCAGCACATTACTATCAGCCTTGGCAGAATAAACTTACCCAGGTCTATCCAATGGCTATGAAGATTCTAAACTAACACGAGTTTCATAAGTGTCCAGTTTAAGAATATTACATAGAAACACACCATAATAACATGAATCAATTATGTACTTTATTCATTTACAATAAATGCCAACAAATACATCAATCTGATTGGAGCTAAGGGCATAACTGTCTAACATGTAAATGGATTGAACTAAACCAAGTACAATTCATGCATGCATTACTTTTGGGTTTTTAACTAATTTTAGATAAAAATTAGGGAAAATCTATGATATTGGAAAGACATGGTATGGGAAGAGATTTGACTAATCAAAGCATCCACTTAAATTTGATGTATACCACCTAGTTGGTCACATCTTTTATGATACCTGTTGATTGGCTGTAATTTTTTCCAATATCATGTCTTTCCAGTATGATAGTCAAACCCTAAAAATTACTAATATCAAAGCCAASGAGCTATGGGGGATGGGCTATCCCCATTGTGTAGCCCAATGAATTGAAAAAAAAAAGCAAAAGATATTGGGCCAAATTTTGATAGTGAAATAACAGTTTTTAAGGCTATTTGGCCTAGCCTATCCCACACCCCAAGCATAATAACATTTGTCTATGCCCTGGGATGGGGATAGGCTCACCTGTATTAATTATAAAATTATGATATTTTATAAGTTAAAATTTTTATTTAATTTTAGTCCATTATAAAAATATATAAAATTTTTTATCTATATATTAATATGAAATTTGTTATCTAAATATTATATTAATAATATTTACCATATATGTAACTTCTATGTTGGGCTTAGGGGTTGCTTAGCTTGAGCCCTACCTGATAGGGCTGTCAATGGACTCCAAAAGTTTGATACCCAATTCAACTCTGAATCCATTTATCCCAAATTTGGATGTTACAACTTGCATCCAATTAATATTCAAATAGGGTTGGATTTAACCCAATCTGGTTTGATTAAAATCTAAGTCCAATAAAAGTATTATTTTATGTATATATGTAGTATAATTATGTATACATATAGATATTATGTATAATTATATAAAGATTATAATTGGTAAGTTTAATATTTTATATTAACATATGTTTATTATACATATATACTTTAAATAATTAATTTTTTTAACTTTTTTTATGATCATTTTAAGCACAATAAGATGGTTGCGAATGAAGTTTGAGTTCAATCCAAAATTTGACATAAAAATCAGATGTGGATATGGATGAAGCTGGACCATATCTGAATTTAATCCATTTACAACATATTGTCCACATTATGTGTGGGTTTGGTGTAGATCCAAGCTAGACCTAGATTAGAAGAAAATAGTTGCTTGAGCCAAAAAAAATTATAGGTCTAGCTGGTTGGGCTAATTTATAAATGATCATCCCCAAGTAGGAGTCTTATGGCATTTCTATTTGGGTCATTATTAGTTTTATTATTTTAATTAATTTTTATAATTTTTATATGGAATGCAAATGGTTTTTTATTACTTTTAATATTTTTTACTTTATATTATTAATATTAATTATCCTATTGATATTATTTATTTTTAAATAGAATGTATATTAATCTTTAATTTATGAACTGCTAATTTGCATTAATTTCTTAATTTTTAATAGTTGCTATATAAAAACTAGCTAAAAATTAATATTTTTTATTAACTTTAGTAATTTTTATTAATTTTATTGATTAGGTTTCAAATTATAATTTTCTAACAATTAACAAATTAAATAGAATATGACTATGAAACAAATAAATGGATTTTAGATGAGAGTGAAATTTTCTCTGTCTTTGAAATACAATAGACTAATAATGAAAGAGGCCTATACAAATATGCTAAAATAGGCTAATAATGAAATATGCCTACATAAATAAATGGAATTCTCTCTCTCTCTCTCTCATTATTTTTAGGTGATTTAACTATTTATGACATTTATAGGCATAATGTGGGCTCAGGCCCAGGTCCCAGCTGAACTTAAATGATCACTCTAAGCAAAATTGTCCAAAACTTACCATCACTTTTTATGATTTCTCTTAAACTCACCAAAACTTTTCAAAACGTCCAAAACTCACCATGTAAGTGAGATTGTTAATTTACTATTTTATCCTTCATTATACTCGGTCTATTTTATAATATACCAAAATTACTCTGTCAATCTTCAACTCAAAGAAAAAGTCAAGGGAAATTGTCTAAAATTATCCGGGCTGGAACCGGATTTGAACAGGATTTCTGGGCAGGCTGCGGCGGCGGCTGCGACAGTGGCCGGAGCGGTTGCTTCTCGTGCTTTTGTGGGTTTTGGTGTTCTCCAATTTATTCGATTGAAGCTGTCTTATTAGACATTCCCATTTGTCCTTGGTCCTCTTCTTGCTGAACTATTACTTCCCGAAATTCTTTTTCATCTTCATTTCTTTCTCCTTCACTTTTTTACTGTTCATCAATACGATGATCATCTTCGTTGTCATCCTCTCCGTCTTCATCATCGCCTTCGTTGTCGCCAGCCTTTATGACAGAGGACTCCCATAGCGATTAGCCAGAGAAGCCATCTTCAAGGGTGGTGACTTTTAGAAAATAAAACTTGGGTATTTGGAACTTTGGGTCTGAGAGAGATGACGGTTCRGGTGTCTCACTTACCATTAAGGGGCAGTTTAGTCATGAAATATGCATTTAGGTTGACATGGACAACTTTGATTATTGAATTTTAACGGATGGTGAGTTTTAAAAAATAAAATCTCACTAACATGGTGAGTTTTGGACGTTTTGAAAAGTTATGGTGAGTTTAAGAGAATTCATAAAAAGTGATGGTGGGTTTTGGACAATTTCCCTTTGGTTTATTATATTAATGAACAAATGGGATATAGTAAAATAAAAATAAAAAAGGGAAAAAGAGCCAATAAATTTTAAGTAATTTAATGAAGTAATTAAGAGGAGAGAACTAATATGGAGTAAGTTATTGGAGGAGAGAGAATTTTAATGGAATGATTAATGAGGAGAGATAATTAATAAAGTTAATGAGAAAGAGAAGAGAATTAATGATAAGTTAATGAGGAGAGATGAAAGTATTAAAGACTTAAAGTTGATTGTCTACTTGAGTTATTTTGTTCATTTTTTAAAATAAAAATTCAAAAAAACTATAAAATAGATGGTAGGGGTGAAAGGAGAGACTTGCTAATATAGTAGGCCTAGTTTTAATATATAGATATAGATGTAATGGGGGTGTCATTAATGGGAATAAAGGAAGATTGGATTGTGTTACTAATATAAAAGGTTTTTTAATGGCTGTTACTAATATACCAGCCTTGAACCACCCCTACCAAATTTGTTATCAGGTAGGGTTTGGTTCCAAATTCTTGTAACTAACCCCATAAGCCGGTTCCAGGGGTCTAGGGTTTATCCTATCCAAACCGGCCTTGGTTAGCTTTGGTGGAATTGCCCATGGAATTGAAYTTGCCTCGAAAGAAATCTCAATATACTTTGATGATTTCAAAATTRGACCCAAACACTCGTAATTACAACTTAGAAAGACCATGATCTCACTTGACCACTGATTCACTAACTGATTTAGGCAGTGTTTGGAAGCATGGATTTAGGGGATGGTGGCTCATTTCAAAACACGCTACACTCAATATTGCGTTCATTTGAAGTGTATCGAGTTTTCAAACGCAATATACTATGGGCTGAAATGCTCTATCTCTCAAAATATCATCAACAGATTTATGTCATGGTTTCATCCACATCATGGTGTGGAAGTTATAAATTTTATAATAAAAGAATGAATCTGTGTTTCATCATAAATTCATAACCATATCTTCTTCTATTTGACTTTTCTCTCTCATTGCCTTATTTGCATCGAATGTTATTTATATTTTACAAATTTTTATTATTTTAAAATTAAAATTTAATTTTAAAAGTGATGTTTTTATTAATCTTTAATATTATTAAAAAATTATATTAATTTTTTATTGATCTTTTTAAATTTTATCAATGTTAGTTATATTTGCGTACTTTAATTTTTTATTCATTTTTATTAATTATTGTTAGAAAGATTTCTTTTATCTTTAACTATTTTTTGTTAAATTATCTATAAAAATAGGACTTTTAATAATTTTATATTTATTAATAAATATGTGTTAATGTTTTATTTTAATTTACTTTTATCGATAAATATGTATTGATGTATTGTCCCTTATTATTAATTATTATGTTTAATTTGTATTATTTTACTATTTATCTTATTTATAAAACATAATAATTTCTATACTTGATCAATGATGCAAATCATTTCATACATTGTATGTGGGAATACATAGAATCAAAACACAAGGTGTGGATTGAATTGAACCACACCTTGGAGAACGCCTATATTGGTGTGATGTGGTTCAATCCACATAGTTCGTCCATGTTACAGAACAACTTGAGCATGTGGTGTGGTGCGGATTCATCCATGCCATAGTGGTGTGGTGTAGATGAATCCACACCACACAATATCTCGTCTACATTACAGAACACCCCCTTAATCATTTTTCTTCATTTTAATATTTGAATCTATATAATAAGCACTGTAAAAGGTAATATTTAAAAAAATTTAAATAGTTTTAAAGGACTTTTTTGGGTGGAGGGTGGAGGGGTAATGAAAGAAAGGTTAAGGTTCCATAGGTAGACCCTAGAATCTTTAAGACCGAAACTAACCGTAGAACTGATCTTATGGGTAGGTTCTAATTCCAAAAACCTGGAATTGACCCTCACAGATAGATTTCAAGTTCTACCTGGAGCCAAACCAAACCTACCCATGTTTACCCCTAGAAGGTGGTAGTTTGGCCAAAATTAGAGACCCCATTGAAGCAGAAATAGGGGCTGTTTTGTGTGATGATTCTTTTGCTCAATTGCAGGGTTGGAAAACTTTGTTACTTTATTCTAATGTACTCCGGATCTCCTGCCCACAAGAATTCTGTCCATGCCACACTACCCCCTGTGAATTGAGAACATCTCCCCCTGCATAATACTATGCAGAGGATGAGATGTTCTCCATGTGTGRCTGCGATAAACATGGACAGAGTTCTCGTGGGCAGGAGATCCAGACTATGTATAAATGATGGTTTCTTCTCTTCAAGGAAAGGATTCTGCAATTTCTTGCCATTTTCAAGAATGGATTCATAACGGTTATTCGATAGTAAAAACTGAGTAATATCAAATTTGTATATAAATCTAGGTCATAAACGAAGGCAGCACATGTGCTAGCTCAAAAAGCATAAACTTTTGAAGATTTTTTTAGTGGAAGAGTTCACCTACAAAGCTCGAACGTAGGAATGGAAATGGGGCGGGTTCGGGGTGAGGATCATATTCCCTGTCCCCGACCCCGATTTTGAAATTAACCCCCATCCCTGTCCCCGATCCCCATCGGAGATAAAATTTGTCCTCCATCCCTGATCTCCAACGGGGATGGGTTCCCGCAGGGACCTAAATCCCCGGAATTTTTTTAGATAATAATATTTTTTTGAAAAAATAAATTTACTTAAAATAAATAAAAATTTTAAATTATAAATAATGTTTTAAATATATTTTGTTATATATATACAATTGGGGTCAGGACGAGGTGGGGACCTCAATCTCCATCTTTGACCCTAACCCTGATTGGGGATTCCTATTAATCCTCGTCCCGCCAAAACAATGGGGTCGGGGATGGGGAAAATTATCATCCCTACTATAATGTTATATTTTTAATCCTTTTTCTTAGTTAATGTTATTTTAATTATCAAAAAATATTAAGCTACGTGTTTAGATTCATATTAGAAAAGACTTAAAATTTGATTAACATAAATTGCATGCTTAACCACTAATAACAAAAAAAAAAAATGATTAAGGCAAGATGCATGCCTTCTTGAAGCAACGCACAAATTTTTTAAAATTTAAAAAGAATAAAAGACTTAAACACACCCTAGGTTTTCATAAAATGATTTAAGCATACCTTAACTTTTTCAAATAGACTTAAATATGCCTCGTGGGCTGATGCCTCTGGACTTAAACATACCTCCATCAATCAAACAATTCATTTAAAATTTTTAAAATCCTATTTTACCCTTGTAAGCATGAAAGAGAAGAAAGAGAAGTTAGGTGGGAGAACTTGCATGGTCTATAATTCAATGCACCTAAGATGTAAACATAGAGATTGACTTGACTGGATATAATTGCCATTTCCCTTGATATTCTTCTTAAACCAAGAACATTGCATGAAGAAGATGAACTCCTAATCAAACTTTCTTTGCAAACTGATTATATGGATGGACCATCTGCGTATTCAAATCCATCAACAGATGGGATTTTCAAAATATAAGCACCAAATTGATCAGTAATTCTGTTGAGCCTCTCTGAGGTGGTCGGTGAGTTTGCATTGAACTTACAGTCCATGTGAACTTCCACATTTGTTCAGGTGGTTTAAACAATTAAAACTAGAAACCTACTGAAACCTTTACTTAAATCTACACAGGGGGATCTGAAGAATCTCGAACGCATTTATTGTGTTGACATGGTAAGAAGTAACTCTGTCTATAAAAGATGTTGCTGAAGCATATGTCACAATAAACCACGCTCATACAGTGATTTTAGATACATGTTTTGCTGAGTGAATCTTCAGAGAGAAAGGGAATTAAGAAAGACACAAGAAAAAGAAAGAACCCTTAGATCCATGGCATCCAACATGGGAATGGGAGGAGAAGCTTCCACTAAGCTGTGCTACTTAGTGTACTCTATGAATGAATAATAGTATGGTTTGATGAATGAATATGATGGCAGAGAGAGAGAGATGCTTCTTACCATAGTTTGAAAATTTGAAAGAAAATTAAGGAATAAAGACTCACAAGGTATCTTCAAGTCTTTTTTTAAAGCTTAGGGCATGTTTAAGTCAATTTAAGAAAGCTCAAGGTATGTTTAAGTCTTTTACCCTTTTAAAAAATGCAAAAATTAAAAAAATAATACTAATTAAAAGTATGCCAACTAAATATTTTAAAAAACCTATTCTGATCAGATTTAAATACGCAAACATAACAAAAACATATTTTAASCACTCAACAATTCAAGTAATATGATGTTAAAAATTTTGATTTTTAACCCTACAAGTTGTCTTTTATACCAAGCCCCTTGAGACAAGTCTTAATAAGTTCATGTCAGGGTCTTAAATTATTAATATGTACATCAAAATATTTTTTTTGTAATTTTAATTATAATTCTATTTTTTATATAAAAATATCTGGTATTAAAGAAGAAAATTAGAAAAAGAAAGAGAGTACTTGGAGCGGTGAATGAGCAAAGTAAGCAAGATGGTGTTGGAGGTATTAAATTCTAGGGAGAATGACCATTCAGCCCAGGGTCTGAATTCATAGGCCCAAAGTACAGTTGGGGTAGGTRCCAGTTCAGAATTGATGCCAATTCATGGGCAGGTATGGGTGAATAAAATGTGGGCTTTTGACCTTTTAGATGTTTATAGATTTGTAAAGGAATTCAGAAGTGGAAATTAGGCCTATCCGTATTTTTCCGTAAATTCTATGCAAATGCATGTTGACAACAAAGAAATTCAACTCAACTGTAATGGGCTGTGCATCACCCAATTAAGTTGTGTTTGGTTTGAAAGAAAATCCTAGGRAAAGGAAAAAATAGGGAAACCCATACAAGCCTTCCTTTCCTTACCTTTTCTTTCAAACCAAACACAGATTTAATGTTTGCTATCAACCTAATGATTTCTGGCCATTCCACCGATAATGAAATTCTTAAGATCAAAGAAGCTCTCTCATGTTATTGTGCCTGGTCTTGGCCAATTAGTCAACTTTGGAAAGTCAGTAATTTTATTTAGCAAATAGCTAGCTAGCAACAATTTGCATTGTAAGCACAAGAATTTATTAGTTGCTCAAGAGCTTAATGCCATCATAAGGGGTTTTGAAACGGTTTTACTAAATCAAAAAATTGTGATGGTTTGTGTATATAAATTTGGTGGGAATGAATGAGGCCTCAATAACAAAATTGATTGCTGCTTCATTTCAAATCCTTCTGCTTTGAAATGGTAATTAAATATTTGAAGGATCAATTTTACTTTTGGAAGAAGATCAAACAGGTAATTTCACTAAAGGACTAAACACATGCAAGTTACCCTAGATGCCCATATATGTTCAGATGGTATATGTAATCGTTTTTGGTCACGTACCATTTTTTTGAGATGTATCGATTTTTTTGGCTAAGTGTCTCGTCATTTAACCTGCTCCCAGGAGAGGATGGTGGAGCTCCCTGGTGGTGAGCTACTTGGTGACGAACTCCCTGGTGGTGAGCTACCTAGTGACGAGCTCCCTGATGGTGAGCTACTTGGTGACAAGCTCCCTGGTGACGAGCTACTTGGTGACGAGCTCCCTGGTGGTGAGCTGCCTGGTGACGAGCTACTTGGTGATGAGCTCCCTGGTGGTGAGCTACCTAGTGACGAGCTCCTTGGTGGTGAACTGCCTGGTGACGAGCTACTTGGTGACGAGCTCCCTGGTGACGAGATACTTGGTGACGAGCTCCCTGGTGGTGAGCTACCTAGTGACGAGCTCCCTGGTGGTGAGCTGCCTAGTGACGAGCTACTTGGTGACGAGCTCCCTGGTGACAAGCTACTTGGTGACGAGCTCCCTGGTGGTGAGATGCCTGGTGACGAGCTACTTGGTGGCGAGTTCCCTGGTGGTGAGCTACCTAGTGAC
>NW_010729378.1:306824-316921 GCF_000365185.1 Nelumbo nucifera
GGGTTAGAACCGGGATACTGATCAGGTACTTTTTGAGATCGTCAAAGGCGAGCTAGCACTCTTCGGTCCATTCAAAGTCTTTGCTCTTTTTGATTGCCTTGAAGAAAGGCAGGCAGCGATCTGCCGATTTAGACATGAAGCGGCTCAGAGCAGCTATGTGGCCATTCAACCTCTGAACCTCCTTCAATTTTCGGGGCGGTCTCATATCTAAGATGGCCTTAATTTTGTCAGGGTTGACTTCGATGCCACGTCAGTTAACGATGTAACCCAAGAATTTACCCGAGGTGACACCGAAGACATACTTGTTAGGGTTTAATTTCATGTTAAAYTTGCGCAAAATTTCAAAAACACAGTGTAAATCTTTTATTAAATCATTTGAAAACTGAGTTTTTACGACCATGTCGTCTACATAATATTCTACTTTTTTGTCGATCAGCGGCTCAAACAGTCGGTTTACAAGTCTTTGGAATGTTGCCCCGGCGTTTTTCAGTCCAAAGGGCATGACCTTGTAACAGTACAAGCCTAGCTCGGTTATGAAGGCCATTTTTTCTTCATCAGCAAGGTCCATCCTGATCTGGTTGTAGCCCGAGTAAGCATCCAGAAAGCTCAACAACTCGTGCCCTGAGGTTGCATCCACCAGACGGTCAATCTTGGGAAGTGGGAAGCAATCCTTCGGGCAAACTCGATTCAGGTCGGTATAGTCGACGCACATGCACCATTTACCGTTGGCCTTTTTTACCAGAACGGGGTTAGCCACCCAGCTCAAGTAATGGACCTCCCTGATGAAATCGGCTGCGAGAAGCTTCCCGACTTCCTCGTCGACTACTCTCCAGCGCTCCAAGGCTAGGTTGTATTTCTTCTGTCTACCGGGCCTAACTACAAGATCAGTGTTAAACTTGTGAGTTATTATTTTAGGGTCTATGTCGGGCATCTCTGCCGCGGACCATGCAAACACATTTAAATTTTGAAGTAAGAAGCTTACTAGCTGAGAATGCAAAGGTTCCTCAACTGACCCGCCGATTTGTAGAGTCCTGGTTGGATCTTCTATCGAAACGGGTATAAGGACCATCTCTCCTATCGATGAAGCTCACTCCTCAGTGTACTCCGTAGGTCGCTCTAGCTCGAGGTCGTCTGCTACCTTGACTTTCCCTTTGAGGGCGGCGACATAGCATTTGCGAGACTCGAGCCGGTCGCCTCGCGCTACCCCTACTCCGAAGTCCGTAGGGAACTTCATGGCCAAATAATAGGTGGACACCACTGCGCAGAGAGCGTGGGTGATAGGCCGACCTATTATGGCGTTGTACGGGGAGGGAGTTGCGACTACTAGGAAAGTGTGGTCGAACCTCGCAATACTAGGCCACATACTGACCTCTACAGGTAYTGTAACTCGTCCCAGGGGCTTGACTTTCTCTCCGCTAAAGCCTACTAAGGGAGTATTCGCAGGCTTGATGTCTCTTTCCTAGAGTTGCAGCTTGTCGAATGCGTCATTGAACAATATATCTGTTTAGCTGCCTGAGTCGACCAGGACGCGCTTCACTTCGAAATCATTGATCCTTATTTTTATTGTGAGTGCATCGTCATGGGGGTACTGGATCCCGCGCGCGTCATCTTCGTTGAAAATATGGGCTCTTCTAACCTCGGCCGCTTCGGAGGATTCTGCTCTTCTCTTTCTAACTCACGAGCTAATGTCTTCGCCGCGGCTGATGTGCAACCCACGACAATCGATCCTCTGGTGATTATGTGAATTATTCCTCGAACTGGTCTCTCTTCGGGCAGCTGTCTCTGCGACTGCTCGTTCTGCCTGTTGCTGGATTCAGGAGCATCTCTACCTTKCTCCCCCTGCTGATCTATTTGATTTGTATTTTCTTTTAATACAAAGTTTTTGAGATATCCGCAATGGATGAGCTCTTCTATCTTGTTGCGGAGGTTCTTACAATTCTCGGTGCTATGACCATGGTCTCTGTGGAAGTGGCAGTATACATTCCTGTTTCTGGTGTTTGGATCCCCTCTCATCCGAGGTGGCCACTTCACATAAGAAGCGTCATTGATCGCCATAAGGATCTCTGCTCGCTTCGCGTTCAAGGGTGTGTAGTTTGTTCTTTCAACAAGAGGAGTTCGGAAAGGTTGATTCGGTTTACTTCCTCCTCTGGTTGGTTCGTCCTACTTCCGCTTATTATCCCCGTTAGTTGAGGTCTCACCTTCCCTCTTCCTCTTTTCCGGTGCACTCTCGCTTTTCTAGTTCATCTCTTCTTCTGTTCCGATGAACTAGTCGACGAGCTTGAGGAATCCAGTAACATCTTTAGGCTTGTTGGCAACCACGTGCCACTTGAACTCTTTATGGGTGATGCCTCTTTTGGCAGTTGTGAGTCTCACGGTGAGGTCTAGGTCGGGGATCTGCAAGCATGTGTCATTGAACCTCTTGATGTAGCTCCGGATTGATTCTCCCTCCCTCTGGACTATGTCRAGAAGGCTTTCCTGGGACCTCGGGCACCTCTTGCTAGTGATGAAGTGCGAGGTGAAGATCTGCACGAACTGCGCCCAACTCTTAATCGTCCCGGGCGCGAGGTTTCTATACCATGTGCGAGCTACTCCTTTAAAGGTTGTGGAGAAAGCAACGCACATGCAGGGTTCATCAGCCTCGGCTAAGTGCATCTGTGATTGGAATGAATCTACGTGGTCATTCGGGTCGAATGACCCGTTGTACTTGTCCAGGGGAGGTACCTTAAAGTCTTTGGGCATTGGGACGGCTAGGAGCTCGGGGGATAGAGGAGACAGCATGAAGAGAAGCGGAGTAGTCTTCACTGTTCCCGAGCTCGCTTCTTCTTTGCCTTTAGGCTGTTCGGGCTGGCTTTGGACCGCAGCTCGGCGAGCCTTACGACGCCGCTTCTGTTGCTTCTTCACCGGCTCCACATTGGTGTTGCTAGCTTCGGTGTTGTCAGGTACTGTTCTTGCAAGGAGCTGCTCAGACTGCTAGCGGCGGCTGCTATGGACTGAGGGGCCCTATGCGATGCAATCTAGCTGCTCCTAGCTGGAGATGACTTGGCTTCCAGTAGACGACAGACTTGGCAGATCTGCACAGATAGAATCAAAGAACCTAGGGGTGCTTACCCGGCGAGGTCTCTCCGATGCTTAAGTCAGTAATGTGTGAGCTGAAGATAGTTTACAAAGCAAGATAGATAGTAAGCAGTGATTACGCGTACCTTTCCCCCCGAAGGGTTGGGGTCTTTATATACTGGAGTCCTCGCGGGTTTTTCGGAGTGGTTCCGGGATTCTAGCCGTGATGAGGCCCATTACCGTATTAGCAGGAGATAACTTCGCCAGCCAATAAGGCATATCGCTACCGTCCAAATCGGTCGGAGGAGATAAGGCCAGCTGTTACGAGGCGTGATCCCGTGAAACGTGGAATCCGGTGACGAGATCTTCGGGATCAGCAAGTGGAGGTCGGTCAATTTTACCTGAATTGATGCCCTCGGGTCCAACCTGTTACGAACGCCGAGGTGCCTGGTAACCGAGGTGATCTTGATGCAATCGTGCCCTGAAGTGAACTTGTCCCGAAGTGGATTTGCTTCCGAGGTGAACTTGCCCCGAGGTGGTTCGGTTATCTGAGCTCGGTCCGTCACAGACTTGGGTACGTCGGTCCTATCAGCTAGGTCGTGTCCACTGTCCCTCTATTATTAGGTCGGGCCAAATCGCCCTACATAACTACTATTCTTGGTCTTTCTTCCTTCATGCTTGAGGGTGATTCCGAATTAGAGGTGTAAATCGGGTCGTGTTGCCCGTGGCCCGGCACAAATTTGGATCGGCCTGGCATGATAGTCCGTGGGTCGTGCTAGGCCTAGTACGATCATGCGGGTTATGTTGGGCCTGGGGTTTTAGGTCTATGGGTCGGCATGGCATGGCACAACCGAGCAGGTCGTGCTGCCCGTGGCCCACGGGCCAGCACGACCCAACCTATGGCCCATATATATTATTTATATATATTTTAAATATTTATATAATATTATATAAATTATAATTATGTCATAATATATTAATAAAATCAATAATTTTTTTTAATTTTATTTAACTATTGTATATATAAACAATTATATACACAAAATTCATATAAAATTAAAATTTTAAATTTTTTATCAATTTTTTAAAAATAAATAACTTTGGCTCGATACACAACCCACGGCACGGCACGAACCGACCCCTAAATTTTTCAGCAGAGAGGGCACCCACTTTACACCTCTATTCCGATTGTCAAAACTATAATTAAACTCCTTTTTGGATGGTTCCATTGAACCTCCCTGGCACATGGACACAACTATTGTGGACTACAGGACACTTACAAAGGGCATTCATCGAAGCAAAAGTCCCTTACACTCCTACACTCCTAGAACAGCTAATACAGCGGCACATACACTGTCACAACATAGTTGTTCTATTTGTTCTTGTTTCACCTGCTCCATTTATCCTGATTTTTTTATCTCCTATTGTCAAGGACTGTGACTTGTACTGATTTTCTGATGAATGTATTTTCCTTTGTTGGCTTAAAAAAAGAAAAGAAAAACTATGCTAACCTTATAACAATGTGCAGCAACAAAGTTCAGAAAAAAAAAAAAAAAACGGTTGATGCAGTAAATATATACCAAGTGAGATGGATGGAAGAGAAATGGAAATTGAAAATAAATGATTGGAAGCAGGAAATACAAATTACCTCAATTAAAGATAAGCCAGGAATTAATGACAAAATAAAAAGATAAGGGCACAAATGCTGATGCCAAGAATGTGCAATCCTTTAGACTATGTTTGGTTTGAAGGAAAATACAAGGAAAGAAAGGGAAAGGTAGAAAAACCTTTACAAACCTTGTATAGGTTTCTTTGATTTTCCCTTCCTTTCCCTATCTTTTTCTTCACACTAAACATAGCTTTAATAGTCAACTCTTTGAAAAAAAAATAGACAAAAATGGTGTTTGGAAGTGTGGGCATTTATTGGGACCCATTTTCAAGAAAAAATGTCCATGCTTCCAAGACCCCTTTTTTACAAAAAAATACGTTTTAATTTTGTTTGGGAGTGTTTTTGTCATGTAGGCAGTGAGCAACACCATGCTGTTTAGTAAAGTGATTAATTTTTTTTTGATAAATTTTTGGTAAGGTGATTTTCATCACCGATTTTCATGTATGTGGTGACAGGTAAGCACCACATAGGATACACGTAATCGTCAATCAGTCAACCGTTGGAGGAAATTTGATGTTTCATGCATCGGTGGGGTCCCGATTTATAAGGCATACCCGATTTTTCGCCTAAACCAAACAATGAAATATAGGAGCATTTGTTGAAACGCCTATATGGATCCAATGTGGCACCGTTTTTTTTTTTTTAAACCGTCACAGTTCCAAACATCCCCTAAACAATAACAACGTTGACCGAGTTCCATTAAACACAGAAGATCAAGGAATGCTTAATCAGTTGTGTGCAAGATTCAGTTATATGAATCTAGTGAGAAATGGTGCAGCAGTAAGGGCTTTGAAATGTTAAGAGCTGCAACGCATAATAACATTAGGGAATAGGGACCATGAAATCGGTTGAGAAAACAATCCAGAAATGAGAATTAATATGTGAAAGATCTGTATGTATGTCATTAGAGAACTATTGAAAAGCTTGAAAATAACCACAAATAAGTATTCCGCTAATGTGACTAAAATAGCTCTAAAAAGATATAGATTTACAACCTAGGTCATGAAGATCAGACAAACAAGAACACTATCATCCTCTCCACTGAATACCTCCAAACCATAGAAGATGCTTCGCGTGACATGTTTAATGAGCCTTCAACACACTTTTCTGTATTTTCTTTTCCTTAAACTAACACTTTCTAATGTTAAAGATCATTAATTTCATCGCCAAGAGTTCTGAAATGGCAGTGATAGAGTTTTCTCACTGAATAATTCAGAAAGGAGGAAAGCTAAGAGAAAAATTTATCCGAATTTGCTTTGAAAGGTACACAGAAACCCTACCTTGTTTCTCCACCCCAAAAGCAGAAATTTTTAAAATGGACGAAGAACGCCAAAAAGGGGTTGATCCAGATGGCTTAGCCTTCCGAATCTTCTAATGGAATCTTTCTCAGAGTTCATCATCGATCAAAACTGAAAAATCCGAAGACATAGAGAGGCAGTTTAATGGAGATGCAACGAAGTTCAGTTTTAGAAAAAAATTAGGCAAAGCAACTGTATTCTGGGAAAAATTGGAAAAAAATATTTGGACCATTTCTCGATTTGTGCGTGTCATCCTTGCGCAGGGCCCATRCTAATCTTCTCTGTATCSTTCCAAATTCATCGGATGTCTCCGAAGAGACACTAAGCGTTTTCTAACAGTTTAAAATTAAAAGCACTCATTTCTTTCAACCGGGCGATGTGGGACTTTGGACTGGGTTGCTTTTCAGTTGTGGTTTGTGACTGCGACTGCGAGGTAGAAACTCAAACGAGGGCCCTATTGACTCGATGAGCTCTTCTCCCAGCCTAGCTGCACCAATGCCTTGCAGGGCAGCCACCCGACACTGGTTGGGTATGGGTCAAATGCTCCCATCCAGCTCCATCATCACTACATTGCCAGCAACAAGCAGGAAAGTTTTTATATACCGTTTTCATGTTAACGACGTTGTTCAACATTTTGGAGCCCTTTATCTTGTCATTTTCATCGCTTCATGGCTTGAACCCATTAGCTATTTGACAAAACGCCTAAGAGATCTTCTAACGATTAGTGTATGTGGCATTCTATTTCTTSAATAAATGGAATCTTTTATCACACACGTATGAAATTGTCGCACGTATGGGTTTGCCAAGAAATTTTAGGTTCTTCTCTCCTTATTCATTTTTGTCTCTCTCCCTTTTCATTTTTGCCGAAATTTTAGGGTTTCTTCTTTYTTATTGCATTTTCTTTTATCTAGATTAGTTCCTACCTTTATAATGCTTAGGCCTTGCATTTGATTTCTTCTTTCCTCTTTTCAGGTATGCATTTTCTATTTGGTTCTCAGAACCCTTGATACTGTTGGTTAGTTCCCATTATTCTTGGTCTTTGTATAAATGTTGTGATCTTCTCTATTATGGTCTTTTTTCTATTTATTAAATAATTCATTCTGGCTTATTAGATGTGGCATGCTTGATTCTTTTCATTTGGTCTGAAGCAAAAATTTTATGAATAAGAGGAAAAAGGTAAAAGAAAAAAAAAAAGAAAGAGGATCTCAAACCAAATAGAAAAACAAATAGGCTCTAAATACAAGAAATACATGAGGTACAAATCATTGACCCTAGTAATCAGTTGGATTATTTGGAAGGAAGGGAACTATAGTGTTTTTGAGTCCAAGAGGAGCTCTGATGATGATGTGTTGCATTAGGATACAACAACTATACACTCTTGACTGTTAGTCCATGAGCAGTTCAGAACGACRGGATATGATTTGGAATGCACAAATTGGAAAGTGCAAATGCTTTTTCCTAAGGGAATAAAATCAATGCCAGTTAAAGAAAAGAGAAGACTTTAGTTAATCTAAATATTAAGGGTTAAGTATCTGTAAGAATGAACTCAAAATATTATTTTCTGCAGATACTTGCAAGTCACAATATGTTTTCCCCATGTATCATATTTACTGTTTTGTTTGTATTTTTTTAATCTGACAATTCATAAAAAGCTGAATAATGGTTATAAATGGCTCTGGTGTAACTAATTTTTTTGCAGCGATGTTCGTATGGAGGCAATTTATATGTTTCCCCCATATAAAGGGTTGTTCATATGGAGGAGATCGAAATCTTTCTACAACGCAAGAAATCTATGCATCTGCGTTTTTTCTATTCATTCTTGGTCTCTAATTAATTTTTTATTATTTTTTTAATTTTAGATGGAATGTATAGGAATTCGAATCTGATGTAATATTAATAGAAAAATTACGTTTTCTATTTTATTTCATTTGAACATGAAGTTGGAAGCGCGAAGGAGAAAATTTTGCAAATTTGGGTTCGACGATCTACGATTTGTAGTTTTGGAAACTGCAAACTGTGAACTAATTTTTGTTTTGCAGGGTTGCAACCTTACGAATAGCCCTCTTGCTATTATTTACTAATTCTTGATTGTCATGTATCCGTTTCTTTATTTTCATATCATGTTTCTTGAATTGGATCTTGAATTAAACATCAAACCCTAGACCCATTCGAACCAGATTGGACCAAATTGGTTGTACCGAATCTGTGGTTCGATGGGGGATGTTCTCAGCCCTAAAATTTCCTTCATGTGATGAGGGGTTGATGGTTAATTGCAAGATGCAATTCGTCCCACATCTGTAAAACCCAGTTTTGATTTGTTAAAACTGCTTTAACCCAATTCAGCATAAATGCTATATGGGTTGAACTGCTCTTTGTAGTTCAGCCCATATACCTAGCTAATATTATGGGCATTAAATGGGCTAAAAAGGTTTTTAAATTTTAATTATGGGTTTTACAATTATTTAATTGATTGGATCAATTATGGATTCCATGCATGTGATGTATGTGTTGTGATGTACTGCATACATGCGCCATAAGTGCTTGGCCCATGCTAATTCGATAGTGGCTCTTTCAAACACCATCGCTGAATGCACATCATTGCCATGGTGCCCTTAAGATCATTGGATGATCTCCCTTATCAGTGGGCCCGCTTCAGTTTCTCCCCAAGAGAAACACCCCGAAAGCCTAACCATTTTGGGCCCACTTTGAATCTGGCTTTATGAAAGTCAGTGGGAGCCACTTTGTTTGACCTAAATCAAATCTAGGGGGTTCCCTCCATTAAATATAAGTGCATGTGATAAGGAATTTCATATGATGAATTCTCTAAAGGCCTTCCATCATTAGTATGAAGGTTGGCTGTATTGGTGGGTGGAGATGCACCATAAAATTGAGTTACTCATTTGCTAATGCAGTTGGTTGGATCTTCATGAGATGATAGGGGCGTCATAAACCGATGTGGGAGGGGCCTATCCTAAAATGGAATACTTTCTCAYGACACCTTGGCGTTCACGAACATGATGGGTGAACACTTACTGGACAAAAATGTTTAACCTAAAATGGCTATAAACCTTTTCTGACAAAGGCCAAAGCTCATAAGATGAGTGGATGAGATCATTCACAGAACGTGGCGGGGTTTTGCAGCTGAAACAGTTGGCTCCATGCACCCCACGTGGTTTCCCACATTTCTAGAGACACAACTGTCTACATCACTGAAATCAGAGGGAATATCAGAGATGCCCAAAATGGAAATGGAACATAGATTAAAAGCCCTTTCTATGTGATGGCATGAATTAATTAGGTTGTGGACTTATAAATCTGTTTTGCCTTTACGAGAAATGGCAAACAGAAACTTCACCAAATTGTTAGATGATAACAAACTCAAGGGCCCTAATTATGCTAACTAGTTCTGAAACCTTATGCTGGTTTTGACGTTCGGAAAATTGGACAAAATTTCTAAGAGCCMTGCTCCAAATCGTTCGGGTGATAGGGCTTCTGAGGCCCGAAGAAGAGAGTATCAATAATGGAAAGAAAAAAATTCTCTTGCTCGGTGTTATATTATAGCCTCTTTAGACAATCCGATACAGCGACAATTCGATAAGATCAAAGTGTCCAAGGATATATTGGACAGTCTGAAAACTATGTACAAAGAGCATAACCATTCTACTCGACAAAAGGTCTTAAAATTGTTTATGACCGCACAGATGATCGAGAACCAATAGGTTCATGACCATTGTCTAAAGATGATGGGTTATATCAATGAACTGGAGGCTCTCGGGTCAGGGCTAGATCATGACATCAAAATTGATGCTGTCCTCAATTCCTTACCTCCATCCTTCAATCAGTTTATCATGAATTACAACATGAATAAGCTAAACGTTAGCCTTTAGGAACTCAACAATATGTTATAGAGGGCTGAAGAACTGATTAAGAAGGATAAGTCGATATCCGTGCTTGTTGAAGGTGGCATTTAGGAACTCAACAATACGCATTGGAGACTGCGATTTATGTGTTGAATCGGGTTCAAACCAAATCCGTTCCGAAGACTCCATATGAGCTTTGGACTGGTAAGAAACCAA
>NW_010729378.1:335960-360159 GCF_000365185.1 Nelumbo nucifera
CCCCCCCCCCGGTTACATGCATTTTGAATCTTTGATCAACAGAACCTTGTCGCAACTATTTATGGCCTTCGTGCATGTATGCATTGAAAGAAAACACAGACTTTTAAACTKATGATCTGAAAACATTATTTTGATACCTTATCTCTTAATAGATCCCATGCATATCCAATTTTAAGGCTCATGATGTTTTGGTTATATGGAGATAACACCAAATGATCTCTATTTCTTCAAGTATAAGGATTACAGTTCTAACTGTTTTTTCTTTTTATTTATTAGGCAATGAGAAGAACTGCAACATCACTTTCAAAATTGGCAGATACAGCCCGTGAAGAGCTTCCAAGTACGATGGCTGCAATCAGGCTTTCAGGCATGGAAATTAGTGATCTTACTCTAGAACTGAGTGATTTGAGGTAATGAACTAAATATTTATTTTTATTCTTTTGTTTCCAAATATCCTGTTCACCAGAAGGGGAGTTTATTTGTTCAGTTGCATAACCATGTCAGTGTGCTAGATCTGTAAATAACTGGGATCATGTATTAGATGGTGTACATCTGGTTTTTTGAAGGGGAAGTCAGACAACTAATTTCAATGTGATTATAGGCAAATTGTTCCTTCTCATGCATTCCTCTTTTTGTTGGTTTCATGTTTTTTTTCTTGATATCTTTCTTTTCATTGTTACCACTTACCAACAGGATCTCAAGTTAACATCATATGCAATATTCTGCCTTCCATTGTATCAAATATGCATAAGTAGCTCTCAAACAACACTTGTTACAAACTAATTTGTATTACCTGCATACTTCAAAATGGCCAAAATAACCAAAAACAATTAAGAGGTTAAGCGCTAGTTGAGTCAGGAGGACTAGATGAACATAGAACACTGGGCAACAAACTGCACATTCAAATTAAGCTAGCTGAAAAGCTTGGTTACTTGTGTCCCTACTACCAGAATACTGGAGGGATTTGGCTTGAGTTGCATCTTCAAAATTATGACTTGAGTTATGTCCTACAATGCCCAGATACAGATAGGGAAATAAGGACATGACTCTGCATTTCTTAAAATCTTGGGCACAGATATGGTTATGGGTATCCCATGTAATACACTGTTATCATGCATTTATTCCTAGTTTGAAGTAAATGTCGTTTCTCAAGATCATATCTTGCCCAATCTAATTAAATTTCCAACATGTGCAGATAGTTTTATAGTACAATATGTTAAAACATACTATTACATACTTAAAAAGTATTAATGCTATTATAGTACACCTAGAAGCATCCATGCAGTATCCAGGCATCATAGGTTGCATCTTCAAAATTATGATAAGATACTTTTTCACGTATTTTTATGCTTTAATTGACTGTTCCATTTTGTTAGCAATCTTACTAGCTCAGTATTTATTAATTTTTATTTCTGATGTTTATGATTATGAGTTATGGTCTTTTGATTCTTATTATTGTATTATAAATATAATCTTATGCAAACTTCTATCTTAACATATTCAAGTGGTATCTCACATTACATGTAGATTTGCTTGTCATGCTTGTCTGGACATTTTCAATTTTTCATTTATATATATATATATATATATCCTTTTTCTTCCCTGGGGAAAGACCTAAGATAACTCATCTCTCCATTTGCCTTGGCATCGAAGGTTCAATACATTTATTTGATTGTAGTTAGAGACTTCTTTCTTCTTTTTTATTCATCTTGTTACTCCTTGTGGCTGCTTGGTTAGTAAAACTAAAACTAGATATCGTCTTCCTTAGGACAGAATATTATGCAAAGACTGTATAATTCTGCCAGTGGACAGTTTCACCACACATGACAAAACTTATGGTTATTGATCAATTGGCGCCTGGTGTCCCAGAGGAACAATTTAAAAAGAGGTGATGTTAAGGGACAAATTACTAACTAGAGTAGACAGCTTTAGGTAAAAAAGTGAAAAAATCCCAGGCAGAGGAAACAGGTTCAGGGATGATACATGATATATCATCTGCTCATCCCTTCATTATCATTTATGGCTTTCCTAAAGGTTGCTTAAGGCCATGAAGAGTTTAAGGTTAGGCAACCGTTTTTCTTCTTTTCTGTTCACCATTGTCAAGGATGGGTTTGGTAGGTTGAGGCACAAGACATGGAAGCTTCATTTAGACTGAGTAGGTCTTAAATTCCCCCATCTCTAGTTTGCCTATCCGGTAATAATCAAATGTGGAAGTCTAACATGATACGTAAAGTAGAGCAATACCACCCAGCTGGCCCAATCCACGAGGCCAAAATGTTGCATGCATGTCAAAATTGGTGTTAATTTCATATCATAGTCAGTCAAGCAGTAATAATATATTTTCATTGTCTAGAGAGATTATCAAGTGAGAGATGTTCCAAGTCAATATAAACTGCATTGACTTCCTCTGCCTTTGTACATTTGTTTATCCTAATTACAATTGATCCCTTGCATCTTCAGCCTGTGTGTTCATGGTAAAAAAGATTTGTGCACGTGTAGCTGCTCCCTTGAATGGTGGTGACAAAACTAGTATATTCTGCGAGGCTGTTAACATTTAGTGCTCATTTGGGAGGCTAAAGCAGAAGCTTCTGGCTTTCTGAGGTGGGTGCTACATAGATGGCCTTTAAACTATGTTTACTGAAAAATCCAGAGAGCCCAAATTGGCTGTTGGTTAGTTTCAGCCTCTTTGGAGTGCCTCAAAGCAGCTGAACCAACTTAGCTGAATCTCCAGCTCAGCCCTCCCAAATGGGCACATAATCTCACTTTGAAGTAGGAGGCAGACTATCCAAGCAACCGCCAGTGCCCCCATCTTAAAGATTGTAGTATTGCTTCTTCTTCTTCTTTGATAGATATAGTCTTGCTTCTAATATGGTCTAATTCATCTGGTATTCAGCCAAGAGATAGCTGATGGAGTTAACAAATCTGCTCAAGCAGTCCAAGCAGCTGAAGCTGGAGTTCGACAAATTGGTGCCATTGTTCGTGAACAAACCATCTGTATGTTGAAGCTCATAGTAGCTAGCTCCCTTCGTTGCCTGTTTAACTTCTTTTGTTTTAGAACTGACTGTATATGGTTATGTACAGCAATGATACAGGAGAGGGCAAGTTTGCCTATAATTTCATTGCAACCGGTTGTTGCCGGAGCTGCAAAGAAGACATCACGTGCTGTTGGCCAGGCCACAAAGAGTTTCATGAATCTCATCTCTCGTGGTGAAATTGGCTCAGAAGATGGAGACAATGTGATTGACCGAGTGGAAATGTGAAGCTGCCTCAGAACAGAATGACGAAACAGGATCCATGTAGCCAACTCCATCTGATTGGGAAATGATGCTGAAAAAATAAAAGGCACAGTATTTAGATGGTAACCTGTACATATCATAGAGATCTTAGTCATCGTCTCATCGATCTAGATATTTCTTTTTTTTCTTTGTATTTATGCCTAAATGAAGGAAAGGAAAGGAGAAAAAAAACCAATAGGTTCTCAGGTTAACATTTCTAGAAATCACTTAAATTTGTAGAGGTGGTCAGAAGTGAAACGGGTTCCACTGATGCTGTTTAAGCGTTATACAGAGAAAGAGCTGTAGCCAAAGGAAGACCTCTATCTGGGGTCTGGGGATAACATCATGACAAATTGATAATTTATATTCTAAATCTTTAATAAAGATGTTTAAGAGTACTTGGTCTTACACAGTTTGTATTGGGTTGTTTAGTCCTCAACTACAGCTTATAACTAAACCGTATAGAATTGTGGTTGGTACAATTAGGGCAAAATCTTTTAAAGTATTTCTAAGTTTTAGGAAATTGACTTACTGTTTAGATAATCTTGAAGTATTTCTATGTTTTTTGACAATTGACTAAATCATGACATTTGTGATTGATTTTGTCTTTGATTATTCTCCAAATTTTCAAAATGAAATTCAACATCCACCTTTTGGATAAGACCACAGCCTTCAACAATTGAATGTCAAGAACACAGGTTTACATGGAACTAAATGAGCTAAGATGGCAACTTCAAAATCTAGATTTTTGGTGGGAAATTATCCCTCCTATTCACTACTTCAAAGGTCTTTGCAAGGTAAAGGATTATGAAGGTGAATTCAGTTGTGGCTACAAGGTAAGGGATTATGAACATAATAATAAAAAAAAATACTAGAACTCAAATATGAAACATGTAATTAAATCAGAACAAAAACTAGCTTTTCAGTTTTCGCAGCAATATTCTCTGTAAACACTTGAACATACTGTAGCAGTGGGCTGCTGGAATGGATGAGAACTTTTATCAGACAGGCCCTTCAAGTTCATGGCATAGATTTAAATGCCAAGTTGCAACTGCCAAATCAAATGCTATGACTCGTACTCTCTTCAACCTCCTTATCCAGCTACCCTCCTCTCTTATCTTTGTTCTCACTTACTGATTTGATTCAGATCCATCTAATCTCTATCCTCTAGAACTAGAGTTCATATATATAAACAATAACTTAGTTGAGTTTTTTTTTTTTTTTTTCCTGTAAAAAAGTTGAGATTTCGCTATAATTAGAATTATGAGCTTATGAAATTCGTCTTGTGTGTCATCTATCAGAAGAGTGATTCAGATTTCTGAGATGTAATACCCACATGAAGGGTTGATATTAGGACCCAAAATTGAAGAAACAAACAAGGGAGGGGCTATTGGTGTAAAATCAAATGGTTAACATCACTTAATCAAAATCACTTTTATTTAATGGTTAGAGTGGTCGGCCATAATTTATTATTTAATTAATGGCGGCGTATCATTTAAGCCTCCACTAGACCTGTTCATGGGCCGGGTGGCCCAACGGGCTGGCCCGGCCCCCGGACAGGCTTGAACACGCAAATGGACCCGTGGGCTTAACCTCGGACCAAAAAGCCTGGCCCACAACAATAAATTTGAGCCAGGCTCGGGATTTTCCGAAATAGCCTGGCCCGAGTCCGGCCCGGCCCGACCCGATCTATAATTAAAGCTAAAAACCCTAGTCGAATACCCTTCTTTCTTTCACCTCTTTGGCTCTTTCACCTCTTTTTCCAGCCGAACCTTTCTTCTCCACATCCTCCACAGTTCTCAGTCCTCACACTCTCAGGCAACCACACAACCGGCGAAGCGGCGAACGTTCATCGGCGCAACAACTCCGACGGTGAGTCCTCTTTTTCTCTCTCTTTATCTCATTCCTCTTCTCAAATCTCACTTCTCTTTCAAATCTCAAACACCAGCGACGGTGAGGCGGCGAATATAGGCACCGGCGGTGGCTAGACCTATTCATGGGCCGGGCCGGGCCGGGCTCGGGCCGGGCTTTAACTCTTTACTAATAGAAAACTGTTAGGCCTGAGCCCGAGCCCGGCCTGACCAATGGGCCTATAACTTGGGCCCGAGCCCGAGCCCGAAGCCCGACCTAATAAAAGAAATTCAAAATTTTCCCTATTCAAATGGACATTTTTTATTTTAATTTAGATGTTTTTTCCCTTATTTAAATGAACAATGAGCCTATAAGTGAATCAATGACCTTCTCAAATCAAAAAATTTATTCAAATAGACATCACATAGGGTTTTTACTTAGGTTTAACTATAGGTCAGGTCGGGTTTACTTAGGTTTAACTATAGGTCGGGCTGGGCCGGGCTCGGGTCGGGCTATTTTGGCAAAGCCCGAGCCCGACTCGAATTTTATGTGGGCCGGGCTTTTTGGCCCGAGGTTAAGCCCGCAGGCCAAAAAGCCTGTTCAAGCCTGTCCGAGGGTCAAGCCGGCCCGTGAACAGGTCTAGCGGCGGTGGTGAGCTCTCTCTCTCTCTCTCTCTCTCTCTCTCTCTTGCTCAGACGTGAACTGATCACTATTAAAATCGTAGGTCGCAGCTCACAGTCACCGCAAACTCAGCTCCGACAGTGAGTCCTCGAGCTTCGGGCTTTTTATCAGGGCCGAGCTCGGACCCAAGTTGTAGGCCCATTGGTCGGGTCGGGCTTGGGCTCGAGCCTAACAAGTTTCAATTAATTACGAGTAAAAGTCCGGCCCAGCCCATGAATAGGTCTAGCCTCCACCTTCTCAGATCAAGCCCAAGGAGTATTGTATTAGTTACCTTGTAAGAAAAAGTCTCAAGTTTTCGATAAGGTTTCACATGGTATTTATTTTTCGTTTTTATTATTCAAATGTTTCATTTTGAAAATTTAAAGAATTATGAGTGAAATAATCTTTTTCCATCTTTCTTAATGGGCACTAATGGTAAGGGAATTGTCAGAAGAATATTTTAAGCAATTTCTAAACAATGGAGGTGAATAAGTCGATTTCCAAAAGTTTAGAAGAAATTTGAAAATCTATTTTAGCACCTCAGAGGTGACATGTTTTGGTTTGAGACTAAGACTCTGAGTTCTTTGAATCAGCTCCTTGAGTCTCAAACGTGTATCATTTTGCTTGGTTGGATTTTCTCCCTGGAATGGTGGATTTTGTAAATTTTCCCTCAGGTTCATCTCACGCAGCCCCACCCAAAAAAAAAATGAAAAATAATAATAAAAACAGGCATCGACAACATTGTTTCTAGCTACCCAAAAGAGGAAACTAAAGAGATTAGATCCTCTTCTGAGTTCTGACAACCCACTTCTGCCATGAAACCTAGAATTCTAAGTTCAATAGATTGATTAATAAGAACCCAAACCAGTTAGCCCATTTCCCGAATTTACATTACCAACACCATGTTAATAGAGTAATGCTTTAAACCACTTGTTCAGCCAGAATGCGAATGATACTATTAATTTCCTGGTGCTTTTACAGAGAATCCATTGTCCTTGGCTTATACCAGCCAATCATGGCGTTAGATAATTGTAACCACATGATTTATCAGACCCTCACAGGTGACAGACACAAATGAGGGTCCACTAAAACCCTTACAGAACATTTCAGTAGGTTTGCCAAGCTCATGGTCCAGCAAAGAGAACACTGACCACTTTATCTTCAAGGTAGCTTACATCTCAAGCAAAAAATGAGAAAAAAAAAAGGCAGCTTAGACAGAAGTAGCCAAAGGGATTCACTTTAACATGGCAGCTCACTCGTCAAATTATGATAATCAATCTTAAGACTGGTTTCTTTCTCCAAAGTACAGAGGATTTAAATTAGATGTCCTGTCAACAACATTAAACCAGGTACTCTTTTTTTGGAGATCATCAATCCAAACACACTTTTCTCCAAGTATATCACCAAAGTGGGACCCATATGGATGACCCTTTTCCTGTGATGCTCAACACACCCCAGACACCCATCTCCAAAATAGAATAAGATCAAAAGAATTCAAAGTTTCAAACATATTTTTTCTTTTTGTTTTTGATAAATAACAAAGTTAAGTTGATCGGACCCCTAATCCATATGCGGTCAGTCCTCAGTCCTCAGTCCTCAGTTTAAATCAATCCAAATCACATCCCAGTTTTTACAACTCAACTCAACAAAGGACAATTCTTAAAATGTAGAGAGAGAGAGAGAATAAGATATATATAAATATAATGAAAGAAAAAGAGATGAAAGAGCTATTCCTTGTAAAACCCATTTGAGAGGACATACATAACACTAAACATACAAGGCCCAACTCTAACAAAACTTAAGCCTCTTGTTGTCTTTGGCCAGAGACTATATGGATTAGAGGAAGAATAAAAGAAGCAAAGAGAATGGCAAGAAGGTGGTGGTTATAAATGAGCGAATAGAAGAAGCTTTGGAGTCGTCTGTGCTAGGTATCGCCGGTCCTAAGCCCGGAGTTAGCCCTCCAACTCCACCATAAATTGGCGTATTTGTTCCTGGTGTCGCCGGTGTGGTCGCCGGTGTGTATGGGGTGTTTCCAGTGGGCGTGGTCGTTGTGGATGTGAGCGGCGACGTCCCTCCGGCACCGGCAGTGCTGCAAATTGGCGTTGTTCCATTAGTGATCAACCATTTGAAAATGAATATTGTATCTGGATGCAATAACTCTCAGTGCATCTTTTGGGCTCTAAACAAGCAAATCTATTGCAAATTTAGATGAAAACGGCATTTTTGTTAACATGGGTATTAGATAACCACTCAAAACTTCTGGGTGTCGTCATTAGTGACACTAGGATAGCTTACTCAGACAGCATACTTCAGAAGGCCAGTTTCTTTAGAAAAAAGGGGAATATAAACATGAATTTTAATAATCGTTTCTGTGAATGTGGGTGTAATAGAAAATCCATCTTGCGGTACTGGTTGCATTTCTTTTCAAGAAAAAAGAAAAGAAAGCAACAGCAGAAACAAGAACCATCATTTTCTTTTTCTTTTTCTTCTCTTCTGTTCACATGGTACAGAGACTGAGCCAGACTGGGACTGACCGAGAGAAGAAGAGACCAATTGTAAGGAGGAAAAAAAAAAACAGAAATGAAGAGCTTGAAAGAAAAAACCAGGACAACCACCCAACAAGAACAAGAATTTATTGCTCAAATAAATTGATGACGGAACCAAAAACCCATGAACATAGCTAAGAAAGAAGCTGAAAAAGAAGCAGAAGCTTTTTTTTTTTCTGGTAATCAAACAAAAGATGTTTTCATCTAATATTTAAAACAAATAAGTGCATACCTTGTTGAAGATGGGTACACACAAGATCCGTAGCCTACAATGCATCAAAAGAAAACAATTATTCATTTTAGTCCAGAGCTAAAACCGAGAGAGAGAGAGAGAGAGAGAGAGAGAGAGAGAGAGAACTGACTGGGGTCGGTCATGGCAACGGTGGCAGTGCCAGCGAAGTCACAAGACCCAGGAGCCATGGCTTTGTGCTGGTAGTAACTATTGAAGGCGTAAGAGGCGTGAGCTTGAATTGTGTTGGGGAGATAACAAAGCCCAGAAGACTGTATGGGCGTACAGTCTGCTCCAGCTCCGCAAGCATAGTCCAACGCCGTCTGCAGCACGTCGGAACTCGCGTTGCTCCTCGCCACGCACCAGTTCGCCCCTTCCACTCCACCTCTTCCTCCCATTCCCATTATCGCCACCACCACCATCACCACCACCGCCACCTCCACCTCTGTTGCCATGTCTACTCGAAACACTACAAGCTACTTTGGCAAAGAGAGAGAAAAAGAGATTGGTAAAGGAAGAGAGAGAATGACAGAGARCGTGGGGTCTTTTCTTTCTTTCTCTTTCTTTCTTACTACTGCAATAAATAAGATGCTACAGCCCGACGAGGAAGTAGGGATTTGATTTTGGTCTGAAGGTTCGTTCCATCACCATCACCATCACTGCTTCGCCCTAGGCCCTGCCCTCCTCGATCCCAGTTCACAAACACACTTTTTCATGAGATAAAAACGGTTCTATGTTAATACTTAATATTTCTACCAAAACAAAAAAAAAAATGTCAGTTTGAGATCGGATCTGCTCCTCACACCATACTCACAGTGCATCATCCCATGAATGATAACAATCAATTGGTATCTGTTACTCAAGAGATAGGCTTCCATAGACAGCCTTTCCCAATCATACGTTGGGAATATCTTTACATGAAATAAAGCACATCAGTACGAAGATATTCTCAATGCAAGGCAGTAAAAGCTGCTCGAATGGGCTTTGCCCTAACCTGAACTTCTTACTTACAGAGCGCGTCTCACACCAACATCACAGTCCATTTCTCTCATCTTTATCTTTGGAGTTCTAGTGAGATCGCRAAGCTCGGCATTGTTGGCGAGGTTGGTTTATTTGTCCTAGGTGAGTCATTTCCCTTAGTTTTGTTTTGTTCATAATGTCTTGATAGTGAGTTTGGGGAAGAGAGGGGTCCGTCCTACTAGGCCGAGGAAGGGACCTTGCTTAAGACCAATGAGGTTCTCACAAGAGGGCCTCATCTTCCCATAGGGTTAAAGCACCATACAAGTTTGGTTCCACCGAGCTCTCTACCGAGAACATCTACGAGCTCGCTGCTCAATATAGGATTCCGAATTAGTTCGAATATACCCTTCCCCTTGGGCAGTACCCGTGGAAACACGAGGAAGATGAGGTTGCTATCTTCGAGGAAGCCCTGAAAGCGGGTCTTCGGTTCCCCCTTCATCCACTTATTCCTGAGGTGTTGAACTATTATAACATTAGCTTAGATCAGCTTTATCCCAACTCTATTAGGACCCTGGTTAGCATCATCTCCTTTTGTCACCACGTCGGCTTCGATCATGCTGAGTGAGTACTTAGCTGAGGAGAAGTTGATCTAGGTTGGGGCTAAGTCCTCTGGATAGATCGTCATCTAAGGCTTAGGCATTTCCCTTCTTTTTCTTCTTTACTCTCTCTCTCTCTCTCTTTTTAAGTTCAGCTCACCCTTAGATTTCTCGTGCAGGAAACATTTCGAGCATGGCAACTTCCGAGTTGTTCCAGGCCATGAAGAGGAAAAAGAGGAAGGTGGCTCACCAATAGGCACCTCAAGTCGTTGCTCCAAAAACTGCTACGCGAAATGTTACTGAAGTCGTGCTAGTAGTTGACCCAGTCAAGGGAGACCAGCCAAAAAGGACCTTGCTAGAGCCCGAGGTCGCCCGTACATTCAAGGAGCCCCTTTCACCACCTAAGATCGAGGTGACCGATGGTTTGAATGCCAAGACCAATCCCGAGGAGAGGCACACCATCATGGACTTCCGGACCGCCCTAGTGAAGAGCAAGGGGGTCGTCTTTCTCGAAGAGGCCACGAGACTTCGCAAGTCACGTCCCAGTGAGCTCAGTGGGAAGCTTATGCATTGCCTCATGGTGGTATGTCTCGACTCTCAACCTTCTCGTTGTATTCGTTCCAATCTCTATTCAGGACTTATTTCCCTTTTTCTCTTTTGTAGGCGAAACTTTGGCACACTCCTTGTTGGAGCAAGCTGAGGGAAATTTGGCCAGGGCCCAAGTTGCTGAGGAGGAAGCGGCTGAGTACAGGTCCCAAATTAAGCAGGATGTCCGTCTCATCGGTGACTTGAAGGACGAGCTTGTGGAGGAGCAGAGTCGCACAGGTCGAGAAGTTGACCAAGGAGCTTGGGCTCAAGGACCAAAAGTTGCAGGAGAAAGAAGTCGAGCTCACTGAGCAACAACCGAAGTTTCTTAGCGACGTCCATTCTACCGAGGTCCGTGTAGTTAAAGAGTTCAAGACTTTGCCTGACTTCTTAAAGGAAAGGGAGGAGTTCGGGTTTGACGCTTTTCGTTAGGGATTCAAATTGTGCCAAATGCTAGTAGCCTCAAAGTGCTTAGAGTTCAACCTCAGCAAATTAAAGTCCTCGGCGTGCACCAACAATATGATGGGTTAAGTCGATTAAGAGCCTAACACCGAGGAGGAGGAGGATGAGGTCGATGTGGTTGGTGACAGTGCAGGCGACAGATCTGATGCTATTGGGGAAGGTGCTGGTGTGGAGGGCGTGGGGGCATACGAGCCTCGGAATGTCTGACTTTCTTGCCTCTTTTCTTCAACCCTCATGTATATACATTTTATGTCGAGCCTCCGAGCTTAGCTTCCTTTAATTTTTTTTTTTTAGTAGCGATGTAGTCTTTTCTTCTTCTGTTTAATGGAGCCAACTTTTTGCACATCTTGTGTCTTTATCCTTTTTCCTTAGAAAGTAGGCTAAATCTTAGTAACGCAATCCAAGGTGTTGAGGTAACGAGGTGCACCAGTTGCTTAGATGCCAAAGCGACTAGAGTTATGATTTCGRCTAAGTCAGAACGGTGTCGAGTCATCGAACTGCCGACGTATTCCGAGGTCAACATAGGGGGCCTTAGAGCTAAAAGCGGTTTGGCTTCCCCTTATGTACAACTTAGCCAAACTTCTCATAGTGTAGATCAGCTAGACCAAGTTGCTAGGGTGGGCGGTCTCATTTTTCATACTTAGTGAAATTTGTAGTCTTTTGCGGATGTAGCTCGAAACTTCCAAACTCTTCATAGATAATATCTCCTTAAGTTGTCAACGTTCCACGCACGGGGTACCTGCCTCCTCTCCAATGTTTCAAGCCCGTGCATACCCTCACCAATCACCTTGAAAACTCTATAGGGGCCTTCCCAGTTTGGACCTATTAACTTGGGCGTTATAATATTGAGCTTCTTGTTGTTGGTATGTCGTAGTTTGGATATAGGCTAAGTCACGGACTTCTTCCACTAGGTCGAGGTTGGTCCATAGATCGTCCTCGTTAACCTCTTCATCATACGTCCTAAACCACAAGATCGACACCTCAACTTTTGTGAAAGTACAAAAGTACAAGTACTTGGAAAGGAAGTGTGAAAGTACAACTTTTGTGTAGCATTTCCTACAGACGATGCCAATTGATGGTGTGCGGTTTGGTAGCTCCCTACTGGAGGATAGCTCGGACGTCGCACTAGATAGGTTTCTTGGTCGAGCAGTAAGGAAAGAGAGAAAAGATTAGAGTACTTGAGCTACTTTACCCAGTGTGGGCACTTTGATGCGTAAGTTAGCGAACTAGAGTTTTTTGAGAACTAGAAAGTAAGAGAGAGCTAGAGAGCTTGAGTGCTAAATCGCGCATACGGGATCTTTGGCTTGTTTGGTTCGGAGGTGGACTTCGTGTAAGCAAGTAATGTTTATCCAATCCCGCCCGAAGCGGGCAGGGTGATATCCAACTCTTCCAACGTGGCATCGTGATCCTAGGGAATTTGGAGGTGATAGTCCGCTTAAGGGGGAGGTTGCTCGACACGTCAGGCAAGTTGCTAACTAGAGTCAGGTCAGATCGGTGGAAGCAGGTAAGCTCTTACACCGACCTAAGGTCTTGCCTAGCTATTTGCAGTTCAGCCTACCAGGGTGGTACCGAGCTCATCGATGCAGTTGTGAAGTGTACGAGGTGCTCCTAGGGTTTACTTACATGGTGCCAAGGTGTCATTCCGTTGTTCTGCAATGCTACGTGTCGTGATATCATGGGGGACCAAATTACCCCTCATTAGGAACATCTTCCCATGAATAACAACACAAATACGGGAGATGTTCCCAACCAACTTTATGTCTATAAGACTTTCATCTCTCCTCATTAATTCATCATTAACTTTCTCTTTTCTTTCTCATTCACTCCTTTGATTATCTCTCTTCTTTAATCATTTCATTAACTCTCTCTCCTTTCCACTAATTCTCTCTCTCAATTACTCCAATAAATTGCTTAAAATTCATTTACTCCTTTTCCTTTTTGTGTAGGGGTGATCATTTCAGTCCGGCCTGAGCTTGAGTCCACATCAGGCCCACACATTTCAAGCCTAGCATGGTTTAACCTAACCCATAAACAAATTACAAATAATAATTTAAAATCTAGTTAATAAAAATATCATAAATAGTTAAATCACATAAAAATAATGTGTGTGTGTGTGAGAGTTCTAAGACATAGGTCCCACACTTTCCATCATTAACTTATTTTAGCATATTTTTATAAGCCTCTTCCATTATTAGCCTATTATATTTCAAAGAGAGAATTTTACTCTCATCCAAATTTCATTTATTTATTTTATATTCAAAAAATTATTATTTGAAACCTTATAAGTAAAAGTAATAAAAATATTAAGTTTTAGCAAGCTTTTACAACAATTATTAAAACTTAAAAAATTAATAAAAATTAATAGGTGACAAATTAAAAACTAAAATACATTTGAATTCTATTTAAAAATAATTAATATTAATAGGATAGTTAAAATTAATAATAAAAATAAAAAAAATATTATAAGTAATAAAATAAAACCATTTTCCTTTAATATAAAAATTATCAAAATAAATTAAAGTAATAAAACTAACAATTGCCCAATTAGAAAGGTCATAAGACTCCTTATACTTAGGGATGATCRTTTATAACTTAGCCCAATCTAGCTAGACCTACAAATTTCTGGGCTCAAACAATTATTTTTTTTCTAAGCTAGACCTAACTCATATATGCACCAAGCCCATACATAATGCGACCAATAGGGTTATGAATGAATCAGATTAAGATCAGATTCAATTGCATCCACATCCACATCAACATTCAATTATGAAATCTCAAGATCAACATATGCATTTGATTATTATATCGGATTTGGGTTTAATCTACAACCATCTTATTGTGTTTAAAATGACCAAAAAATAAAAAAGTTTAAAAAATCTAATTATTTTTAAATTATATATATAAAATAAATTTATATAAAAATAAAATATTAAATTTGTCAATTATAAACTTTATATAATTATACATAACATCTATATGTATACATAAGTATACTACATATATACATAAAGCAATATTTTTATTAGACTTGGATTTTAGTTAAATCGAATGGGGTTAAATCTGCATATATATGATTATTAATTAGATGCAAGTTCCAACATCTAAATCTTGGATAATTAGATTTGGAGTTGAATCGGGTATCGGATTTCCAAAGTCCATTGATAATCGGTAGGGTAAACTCAAGCTAGAGGTTATATACATATATGTTTAGATAACAAATTTTATATTAATACATAGATAGAAAAATTTATATATTTTTTGTATAATAGACTAAAATTAAATAAAAATTTTAATTTGTAAAAAGTTCATAGTTTTATAATTAACATAGGCAAACTTGTCCCTATCCTAGGCCTAGACAAATATTATTACGCTTAGGGTATGGGCCAAGCAACCTTAAAAACTATTAATACGCTATCAAAATTAATTGGTTAATTTGAACCTTAATAACTAAAATTAATAAAATAAATTACTAAAGTTGAATACTAAATTTAGCAAGTTTTTATTTAGCAACTATTAAAAATCAAGAAATTAATAAAAATTAGTAGTTTATGAATTAAAAACTAAATTAAATTTGAATTCTATTTAAAAATAACTAAACCATTTGCATTCCATATAAAAATTATAAAACTCCTGCTTAGAGATGATCATTTATAACTTAACCTAACGTGGCTAGATCTATAAATTTCCTAGCTCAGACAACTATTTTCTTCTAAGCTAGCTATAGCTTGGATTTGTACCAAGCCCACACATAATGCGGGCAATAGGGTAGTAAATAGATTGGGTTTAGATCGAATCTAGTTGCATCCACATCCTATTATGAAATCTCTAGATTGGCATTCACATCCAATTATTCTACCACGATAGGGGTCGGAGCCGGTTCGGAGATTTATATGTAGACCCCATCCCTGCCCCATCCCCGGTCCGGGGCAAAAAAAAACTCCTCGAACCCAATCCGTCCCCATGTATGATCGGAGAAAATCCGCCCCGTTCGGGGCGGGTCGGATCGAAGACTCGGGTTTGTGGGTAAAATTTCCATCCCTACTATTGGCTAATGGCTACACCGCTATACGCCTGACATCTTTTTGGTTAAATGACCGTACTATTATCATATTTCGGAATCCTGAGTCCCTGAACGAGAACGAGGACGAGGACGCGCGTGACCTAACTGCACGGTTTGCACAGACGAAAAACAATAGCAAGACTCCTGAAGCTAATTTTTGAATTTTTATTATATTTTGACATCGACATAAATCCTCCGATCCCAACACTACGGTCAAATTTGACGCGTCTAATTAACAATTGTCCAGAAATGAACATTCTCATAGATCGAGAGATGTGCCAAATACCGTGTGGGGTTCGTTTCAAAATCTGTACAGGAACTTAGATTCTAGTCCGCTCATCATGACATGTCACGTCATGATTGCACAATATAATAGGAGTCTCGCGGGTGGTATCCGAGGCAACTGCTTGCGGGGAAAACAATTTTCAATTCCGAATTTGAGGCGTGGTGTTTGGAAAATGATTTTTTTTTCGCTTCCATTTTGGAAAATGAAATTGGTTTTGCGCATTTTGGGGAGAAGTTTGGAGGATTATTAGTGAGAACTCCATGATTGTTGATTGATCATTTCTATGACTTTTCATGTTCAAATCATGTTCCGAATATGCCACGTCAGCAACATTAACCTAGAACGCTCCCTGATCTCTTAGAGCGTGCCTCCCACCAACTTCACAGCATAACATTTTCCTATCAATGACAATATAAATATGGGAGATGTTTTCGATGCACAATCGACAGTGCTTTGAGATTGGTGTGAGACGCATTCTTTGAAGAGTAAATTCGGATTCTCTTGATTGGTATCGGATATCGCATTGGAGAATTTGGACATGTGTATGATACATTTTTGGAAACGTATGGATATAGACGAAAAATATGAAAATAAATGAATACATTAAAGGAATACATACAAATTCCACAAATATATTGATAATACTAAATTTAAGATCATATAAATGCATATAAAATTTATATTTTAATGGTGTATATGAAAAAATATATTACAATTAATATATCAGGATGCCTAGATATCATATAATTTTATTTATAATGCATCAATCAAGACTCCAAGACACTAAATACATGTACATATTATATTTTAATTATTRTGTCACTTATTTTTTTATTTTACTATTTTAATTTTTTAACATTAACAAAAAATCAACTAAATATTAAATTCTCAAATGCAAATTAAAATACCAATTAATAATTCACAAAAATATAATATTAACTTAAAGTGTATCAAATTTGTTAAAATTTCTAAGATACATATCCTATACAAATTCATAGTTTTTAATTACTAAAATAATTATTCCATTGTTAATATTTTTATTTCTATAAATAATTTGAAATAAAAAAATCAATTTTTGAAATAAATGTATATTAGTGGATTTGATAAATTCAATTTAATATTATATTTTTCAATATTTTGTAAACAATATTTTTATTTTTTATAAATAATAAATATATTGTTATTAATTATTAATGTAAATTAAAATATTAATTAATAATTTTTATAAATATATAAAACTTTAAAATGCATATCATGATCAATTTAAATATTAAAATAATTATTTTACTTTTAATATTTTATTTGTATAATTTTATTGATATTAAAAATCATTTTTTTATATAAATATGGACTTGATAGATTATTTGTTCTATTAATTTATAAAATACTATTTTTGAATATTATTGCTTGGAATAGTTAGAATTGTTAAATATAAACACGTCTTTTTTGTTTAAATTGTATGTTGACACAAAAGCATAATAAAATTTATTTGATTCTATGTAATAAGAAAGATAAAGCCTAGCTTAATGGTTTAGAGTGTGGCGAAAGATAGCGTCAAATGACTTGGGTTCGAATYGGCATAGYTGCATTTTTTATGAAGTAGAGACGGTTGTATCGTGTCGATATTTAAGTCCTTGCATAACACCATATGCAATGTGCACAAGTGTAATGAGTCCATATCACCTGCACTTGAAATAGTATGGCAATTCTAGATGATGATAATGATAGTAATAATGTATACAAAAGTTTTTATAACCTTTATGTATTTTTTATTTTTGTTTTTATATTGTTTTATTTTTATTATTAATTAGATGCATATCGTAAAATCCAAATATTTTTTTTTTGCTTTTGGTAAATTGTAAAATCCAAATTTGATTGCATAAACACATCATCCAAATATGTGATAATCRGGTCGAGTTGTGAAGTTTCAAGTACTACCTCCTTGGTTAGACTCTTCTTTTTGTAATGCTTTATCTTTTTAGTGTATCTTTTTTTTGTTTATTTATAAAAAAATGTAAGATTTAAATAGAAGAAATTGAATGAGGTAAAAAGTAGTAGTTCAATTTACAATTTAAACCTTACGATTAAATATGGATTAAATTAAAAAAATGAGTATTTTAATCAAAAGAAAGTTCCACAATCTTATTCATATTTTTAATAGTAGTGTAAATATAGAATTAATGTGTTCAACTTTTTCTATATATATAGAATTATTTTTACACACACACACACACACACACACACACACACACACACACACACACACATATAACTATATATATATATATATATATATATATATATATATATATATTTGTATTTCTATGTGAAAAAACAATTCAAATATGTCACTCTTACTTTTTGTTTAATATGATAATTATATGATATTATACATGTGCTTGAATGTTTCTTTTTTTACAAAATTTATGTATTTTTTCATTTTTGTATTTTTATTTTTATTAAATTTTATTATTTATTTATGACAATAAATGTTAACACATTCGACCCAAAAGTTGAACTATTAATCTTTGTCAAACAATAAAATAATTCAATTCCAAATTAGGTATTTCATTTTCATTATCAATAAAAATAATTCTTGTTTAGTATACTTTTTTTTAATTTGATTAATAAAAATATCATAAATGTGTCTATTTTTTACTATATATATTTTTTTATTTTTTATATTTATTTCTTTTTAAAAATTTTATTACCTAACTATGGCTTCATAGGTTGATCAATTTGATTCAAATGGTTAAATTGCTTAGCCACCACTTGGATAAAGAATGGTTTTGTTTTTTAGTCAATTTTAAAATATATGGGTTTATATTGTTAAATATATTGACATAAATCTAATTAGTAGCATCTATTAGTGAAAAATAACTTAAATATAGGATTTAATAAAAGAAAATGGGAGTTAATACCTTAAGTATAAGACTTACTTAATAGGAATTAAATGAGGTGGAAAGTAATAATCGATGTTACATTTTCAACCCTTACAATTAGAGATAGATTAAATAGACAAATATGAGCATTTTTGTGTCCATTAAAGCTAACATTAATGCAATAATAAAATGACTTTTATACCCTTTCTCAAACAAAGAAATAGAAGGTAATTTTAGTCAAAAAACTTTCACTCTACACCCATACTTTTATATATAGTATAGATAAATGAACACTTCTTGTGGTCAAATTGTGGACCTTGTCCACCTATGTGGAGTGAGACCAAATGCTAAAACTCCCATTAGGTTAATCTTTGATTTTTGAAACTTAAAAAAAAAAGAGTAAAAATGAAAAAAAAATGAGCGGGAACCCAATGTCTTTCTAACCTTAGACTCCAAACAAACTCGTGATGAAACCCATTAACGATTGTAGAAGAGGGCCTCCTTCTTCAAGCTTCAGCTAGGGGCAAAAAAATCCGCATGAAAGCACTCATTTGTGAGTTGCTTCCTTGAATCTTCATTTCAGATCTCTTTGAAAATGGGATTCAATGTTCTTCAAATCTAAGTTTTCATCTTTAGTAAGTCTGAGTTTTTTTCTTCCATCTTTAGTCAAGAGAGGGATTTGGAAGCTTCATTCAAGACAAGTCTAATTTTTCTTCTAATTTTAGTCAATGTTTAAAGTATCGGAAACGCAAAGTAGGTGTTTGGCACCAATGCGATTTTCAAGTGATTCGATTCTCAAAAAATCACCTAATGGTCAAAAAACGTTTCATGACTGTTTCTCAAAAAAAATTCATTGGGTTCTATTTCATGCCACATCAGCAAGAAAAAACATTTTTCTAAAAAATGCATTTGGGAGCATGGTGTTTCTTTGTATCACTTCCTTGTTTCTGAAATGATCCCATGCAGCCCATGTGCATATGATGCACAAATAAATCCTAAAAAATATAGTAATAGCAATAAAGTATAAGGTATATATGACAATAATAAGTTATTTAAACATAAAATCCTTACTTTAATGGTTCACATGAAGTATGAGAGATCGGGACATAATTGATAACTGTTGAAAAATGATAAAAAAACTAAAATGTGTGCATATATACCTTGGCTTTTAGAAAATCAAAATAATTTGTCTTAATTTTTGTTAATATATAATTTTTAATAATCAATTTTATCATTTATTAACAAACATCTAGGGTTGATCATCTTGGCCTGCCTCAACTCAGAAATTCCAAGTTGGCCTAATCATATATATATATATATATATATATATGTGTGTGTGTGTGTGTGTGTGTATATAATATGACACTTATAATATATATTATATAACATTTTATATTATATAAATATAAATAAAAGAAAATGTTTATTTAAGGATGAAATTTGAACACCAAAATGGATTTGGGCGAAGTGGTAGACTCATGGGCATTGTAAACATGCAATTAATTAATGAGAGAGAGACAGAGGGAGTAATTAATGTAATTATAGTAATTAATGAGAGAGGGAAAGAAATTAATTTGAAGGATTAGCAAGAAAAGGAAGATTAATGAGAGAGGGAGAGCAATTAATTAAAGTAATTAATTTGCAATGTATCGTCCAGTACATTAGAGTATTGGCTCGTATCAGGCCTGTATCGGTTTATATAGACCGGAAACAATCTGATACAGTCCCATATCGAGTTCACTTTAATTTGGTTGTTTTGAAAAACATCCTGGCTGTTTTGAGAGCCTCAGCACATGATACCTGAGCTAATTCAGGTCCTCATTTGTCTTTTCAACTAAAAAAAATATTGAGTATAAATACTTTTTTGTCCATGCTCATTATGAAATGTCATTCACAGCAATCTACCAAAACAGCCCAGGCTGTTTTTTTTTTTTTACAAACAGCCAAAGTTTTTCCTAACTCCCATATGGGCCCGATATAGGCGAAAGAGGAATAAGACAATTGGTTTCTATATATTCTGTGTATCGGGCATTTAATGGAATGCTATATATCAATCGATACATTGCAAAATTTCGAACCTTAGTTTTAGTGAATATTAAGTTTTATTCTTCCGTCTTCGATCAAGAATGAGATTTCGAACCTTAGTTTTAACCTTCCAAATCATGATCTATCAGAAAAAGGAGTGATGTTCTAAAAGATTCTTTGTATTAAACCTCAATTAGGGCAACTTTAGAGATTAAACCTCTACCTCCTAAGAAAAAATCAATGTGGTGAAGAGAAAGTGAATGGCTTCTTTGTGTTAGTGACCACATTGTCGAATTGATACTCTCTTGGCAAACATTTTCYGATGGAAACAAGCTTGAGGTAATCCCAATTACTTGATCTTTATCTTATGTGTCTTAGTGTTCTGTTATGAACTTGACACATGAAATTAATTGTCCATTGAATAGAGAAATAATTCCCTCTATTCATTAATGCTTAAATTAGTTGTCCATTGGATTTCATCATGAGTTCATTTGGAGTCTAAGGTCAGCAAGAGTTTAGGTTCCCACTCTTTTTTTTCTTTTTTTTCTTTTTTTCTCACTTCTGCCTTTTTTTTCAAATTCCAAAAAATAAAAGATTAATCTAATGGAAGTTTTACCATTTGGTCTCACTTCATACATGTGGACAGGGTCAACACAAAACGTGTTCGTTTGTGATTCAAAGTACACCCCCACCTACACTATTTCAAGTGCAGGAGATCAGGACACAAGTGTTGTACCTTTATTTTAATTTTCAAGTAAAGGTTAAGGGCCCGTTTGGGAGGCTTCAGCTTTTGATGAGCTACTTTGGTTGAACTATTCATGAGTTCGGAATAGAGTAGCTTCATGGAAGAGTCACTCAACTAACTCAACCAAAGTCATTTGTTGGCTTTAGATTCTCACCAAACGTAACTTTTGAGCTTTCCATGCAGGGCCACCTTAAAATGCTACAAGCTACCGGTATTTCATGTTCATTGCAAATGTAGGATGACCTTTTGTGCTCATCGCAAGTGCGCCTTACATCACTTTGATAGAGGTGCCCCGGTTGAGATTTCTCCATATGGTTTTCTTTTAATATCTTCGTCATAGCACCAATGATGGTAAACTACATGTACTTACAATAATTTAATAATTATTAATTATTTAATTAATTAGTATCAATAAAATTAAAAAAATATTAACAAAATATAAATTAATAAAAATAAAACATTAATTAATATTAATGTATAATTAAATAATTATTATAATTACTTAATAAAATAATAAATAATTAATAATAAGAAAATATGCAATAAAAATATTATTAATAAATTAATAATTAGTATTGGGGCTGATTTTTCCACTATTTTCCCTTTGCAACCAAACAATAGAACATGAAAACTTTTCACCCATTCTCCCCTTTCTATGTTTTTCCATCCTACCGAAATCTTCCCTCAAAACAAACACAGCCTAAAATTATGTCTGATTTGGTAGAAAATGAAAGAAAAAGAAAAGGTTGAGCATATCTTCTCTTATTTTCTATCAATAACCAAATGTACTTATGTAATGCTTATATTGTAATGTCTTAGTTAGAAACAATGAATGTAATACCATGGTATTTTTTTATAGACCCAATTATAGATTAATGGGGTTAGTAACAGGTGCACATTAGGCACATGGATAGGGGTGTCAATTGGACTGGATTTGGTCCAATCTGATCCAGTCCAATGTGAGCCCATTACAAATGGAACAGGTTCAGGTCCAATCCAATCCAATGAATATTTTCGACTATTTTGAACCGGTTCAATTCAATGTTTAGACCATTTAATCTATTCAAATTCATTTTAATTTAGATTAATTGGTTTCAATCCAAACCTGATCCATTGATACCTATATTCTTATTTTATATCAATGGACCAGATAGTCTCTAACCTAATAAATATTTTAGACCAGATTGATCCAATCCAATGTCTTATTGATCCATCAAAATTGACACCCATACACATGGGCACACCAACGTGGAGAGCCTGGCTTGTGTGGCTTGAGCCCCCACTTAATACAAGGGGTGCTTTATGACGAATTCGACACTCAGTGGATYGACATGGTCCAGTCTTGAGATGCCTGACATTSGAATCCATACACTTTTTTATTCATTTGTTCTACACAATCCACATTTTCTGATGCTAGAATGCTTTTATCTTTTGAAAGGCAACTTTCCTAGACAAAAGAGATGAACATTGAGCATGCACCACACAGCATGGCCATTCTAACTTGTTTGAGGTTCATGAATCATTGAATGGACAGAAACTTCAATTAGGGTCAGAGTAAAAGGGATTTAGGTGGAAGCAATAAGAAATGATTTCAGCAAATATAATTTAGCAATGAATATGGCATTGAAGATAGTGGAATGGCAAAATAAGATTCATGTAGGGGATGCCATAGAATTGAGTTTAGATRATGATGATAATGAAGATACTTGATTAGGTGCATTTTATGGACACTTTTAACTGTAAACTGGAGAGAAAACTGGTGTCCTCTGGGTTCTTCCAACATGTGGCACACAAAATTTGTTTGAGACCCATATGATTTGAGGGGTTTTAAAAAGAACTAGTAAGTGCACATGCTCTTTGCACGTGATATTTTTTATGATGATAGCAAATAATATTTGCATGCCCAAATGATTTTTATAAAAGTTTTTGTATTTTTTATACTTTGTTTGTTTTCATCTTTTTAATTTTTATTATAATTTAATTATGACATCAAGGGTTTACATATTTGATATCTAAAAGGTTGAATTGTTTATTCGCCACCAAATATGAAAACAACTCCATTTTTTGGTTGGTTTTAAATTTGTATTTTATTTCTATTATCTAGAAAAATGATTATTCCTTGTAACACTTATTTTTTTTAATATTAATATTGATATGATCAACTAATATAAGATTCAATGAAAGAATGTGAGTTAATATCTTAAATATAAGACTTAAAAGGAATTGAATGAGGAGAAATTTAATAGTTTAATTGTGCCCCCATAATTAGAAAAAGATCAAATACAAAAATAGGGGGTATTATGGTCAAGAATAGGATTCAATGAATGTTAATGAGAATTAATACCTTAAATATAAGACTTAAATGGGAAGGAATTAAATGAAAAGAAAATGATTGTCAAAATTATATTTCTATCCTTACAACGAAAGAGAGACCGACCAAATTAAAAAATTAGAGTATGTTAATCAAACAAAAGTTCTACACTCACATTCATACTCTTAATAGTAATATTAATCATCACCCATATATTCTTAATCACCTAATCACCATACCCACCCAAGTACTTTTAGTCTGCCCTAACTTTTCTAATCCCTTCAACTTGTAATCGATCATCTTTCCTAACAGAGTAACAGGTGCAAACATGGAATTATTTATAATGTAGGTTATTGAAAACGTAGAAAATTGAGGTGATGAACAAATCCTCAGTAACTGTTGCTATTTCAAAATGGGAAAATATATGGGTTGGCTTTGATATTATTACCCTACATTAGCGGTGACATCCCCTGCAATCGATTTTCTAGATACTAAAGAAATGTGTATTGAGGGCTTCAATCTTTTTTCGTTAGTTTGATTGACAATTTGTCATAGGTCATTATTAGACCATGGTTTTGACCATTGTTTCAGGGTAATTCTAAGGGGCCGTTTGATGGAAAAAAAGAGGTTATTTAACTAAATGATTTGCTGTAGTGAATTTTACCTTCTTCAGTTTCAAATATTAAGGCTGAGTTTGAAAGGAGTATAAATGCAAATATGTAGAAT
>NW_010729378.1:360744-397311 GCF_000365185.1 Nelumbo nucifera
TGTTTGGTTTGCAGTAAGAATTGAAATCAGAATGATCTGTTCCCATAGTCTGTTTGGTTCAAACAAGAACTGGAGTGGAAATTAGAATCAGTTGGAAAGAGATTTTATTTCCAAGGGAAGGGGAAAGAATGGGAGAATGCCATTCCTGATGAAATGARAAAGGGATTCCGATTCCATCCAACCAAACAGTTGGATCCGATTCCCAAACAGGACCTTAAATTAAGCAACTTCGGCTTTTACCAAATGGCTCCAAGAAAGCAGCAAACAGTGACTCTGAAAATCAATACAATAACGATATTTTAAATCTTGACCAGCATCAGCATGTTGCAGCAAAGGAAACCTCATAAGATGTTCCCAAACTTGGCAAATATCCTTTGGGCGTGATTGTTGCTCCCCAATCTGTACAAAGTTTAGATGGTTGCTTTCATCTAAGAGAGGGTTAATACTTGGAATCTCAGGAAGTGGGCCTTTTGAATGGCATGGCTCCAAGGTTGTCTACTATGGTGGTTGCTTTGACAGAAGCATTAAGAGTCCGTTTGGTTTGCGGGAATAGGGGTCATGAATCGGAGTCAGCCTTTTCGATTCTAACTGTTTGGGTGGGAGGAATCAGAATCTCATTCCCATTTCTGTTGGATGGCGTTCTCCCATTTGAGGGAATGGCCATTCTCTCCCCTCAGGAATGAAATCTCATTTCAACTTATTCCTATTCCGATTTTGATTCCTGTTTGAACCAAACGGACTATGGAAATAGAGTCAGAATGATCATTTCTGGTTCCAACTATTTGGGTGGAGGGAATCGAGAGGGAATGGCCATTCTCCCATTTGAGGGAATGGCCATTCTCTACCCTTCCCTTGGGAATGAAATCTCATTCAAACTTATTCCAATTCTGATTTYGGTTCTTGTCTGAACCAAACATGTTATAGGATAGAGTTAGAATAATCCCATGGTTCAAAAGTTCGCAACGTATCTTGGGCCAATAGGTATCGTATCTTTAAGGGGCCNATCTTTAAGGGGCCAACACGGGAAATGCTACAAATCATTTGTATCGTGTCTTTTCATTGTGCCAAACCTGTATTGTGACCATATCGGGGCATATCGAACCTGTATCAGGGTGTATTGGCTGATACATTATGATTTCATGTAAGCAAAAAACAAATTTAAAATGTTTGAGAAAAAAAAAAAAAAGACTTATAGCTATTTCCAAAAGCCTTCTTTCTCTCCCAAATTCAACAAATCATCCTTGCACATTCTTGGATTGTAAAATCTTAAAAACAAGTACCCCAAAAACAACCTCCAAAACTCAAGATTTTTTAAGTTTTTTTCAACTTTTTACAAAAAAGTGCAAAATAAATATATTTTTTTCAATTTACTTGATAGTATGTTAAAATATTTTGTGTATTTTTAATGCTTATATATATTTATATATATACACTCTCCTTATGTTGAAAATCCTATATTTTTTGTGCTTTAAATAGATCTATTTAATTTTTGAAGAAATTTAGGAAAAATATAAAATAACAACAAAAAAACATTATATTTTTGGTGTAATATGCCCATGAAGAATAATTGTGTCATAGATCTATGGGTGATCTACCATATCCATAGATCTATTGAATTTTCTAAAATATTAATTTTTTTAATAAAAATATTTATTGTTTCATTACTAAAAATGAAAAAATGTTTATTTTTAAAAATTTTTGTACTTTTAGAATAAAAATATTTCATTCTATTTTTTAATTCATATATTTTTTGATTTTTTTTGCAAAAAAWTTGTTTTCTAATTTTTGGTGTAATCTAACCATAATATTCACCTTGTTGTAAACCTATGGATGATCTATCACATCCTTAAAAATTATTTTTGTTACATTTTACTTTTTAATTTTTGTTATAATTTTGTAATAAAAAATAATATACTTGTTTGTGAAGGGAAGGAGATCCATCATATGGATGGCCGAACCATGTAGGGTGGATGGGCAAATTTTCAAAAACTTCTTTCTCCCTTTTGGGAATCTTATTCCCTAATTTAGAAAAAACTGCATTTTTCAAGGTTCATTCTTAAAACAAACCGGACCAAATCTGAAACTAAGATTAAGGGAGGGATATACCTGATACGGAATCCACGCAAGTAGCTCCCAATGTAGGTGTTCATGCCCACCAAATCCCACCTCCACTGAAGATGACACAACTTAGGATGAGGTAGGATCAGCAAAGCAATTCTTCAGCAAGAATTGCAATCCTTCAGCAAGGATCACGTAGGGGATGTGAGCACAACTTCAGATCTGATTCTTCTGGCAATAATCAATCTAAGACAATGGAGATCGAATTGGGTAGGGCGGCAAGAATAGAGATAAGATATAAGATTTGCAAAAAGTGTTTAACAAAAGGATTTAGCCCTCTATTTATAACCTCTCTGGATCAGCTTCCTAATCCTATCAAGAAAGGGTTCTTTGATACAAATCTTTATTTGGATCAGAACTCTTAAGTGGATAAGACATATCTTATCCTCTTGATGATCTAGAAGCAGATCTAATATCAAATTCGCCCATAATTAATTAATCTAATTAGCCCAATTCGAATTGGGATTTAGGCCCATTAAGTCATCAGGCTCACTTCCCTTTTAATTCGTTGGCTAACTTGGCTCTCTTTGTATGGCGTGGGACCCTAACATTGATCTCCACAAAAGACATATGGGTTCAACCTAACATCTGTTACAAGGCCTGGTCGAATTCACTACTAAACACAGTGAACCCCTAAGCCCATCAGTATGGGCTCTTAGCAGGCCCAACATTTACACTAAATGGTCCTTGGGTCCAGCCACCTTATGAAGGCCCAAGGACTATGGACTTAAGTGAGATTAGCCCTAAATGGTCTTACACTTAACCTCTCAGCCCATAATGATCAAACACTACCCAACAAGAGATGACCTCTCCCTCGGCTACAAGGTGTAGTGTTGCACTCTCTGCTCACATGGATTCCGGGAATTAAAACATTTTGCAAACAATTTGTGAAACCATAATATATATGTATATATCTCTATATAAATATATTTTGCAAAAYAAATCTCAACAAGTTTGAAATCAACTACCGGCAGTTTAGGTTTCCATCAGAGAGAGTGCATTCCCCAATCATTCACTTTGTCCGACAAAGGGGCTGATTCTGTTAGTACAATCACCCACTCAGGTGAACTCTCAGACTGCCCCAACATACCCAGGTTTTGACCCCCGCTAAGGATCTCACTGATTGGCATATCAAAGACAACTCAATCCAACACCTAGTGCAGTACCATAATCGAGTCTAAGGGTTAGGTGTAACTTTCTAATTTTGCACATTTATCTCCAAGATCTAGGGCATAACTGGAAAATGGTCCRGTTCAGGGTTTCAAGCAAACCTACACTACATGTACTTCAGGTCTCACCCTGACAGCTGAGACAAGCCACCCCAACCGACTTGACAGCACATTAGTGTCAGGCTTGGCAGGTTAAACCTCCCTAGGTCTATCCAACGGCTATGAAAATTCTAAACTAACATAAGTCTCATAAGTGTCTAATTTAAAGGTACTAYATAGAAACACACCATAGATAATATGAATCAATTATGTACTTTATTCATTTACAATAAATGTCAAAATGTACATCAATCTAATTGGAGCTAAGGGCATATACTGTCTTACAGTTTGAATAAGAAATAAATATGTTTAAAAACTTATAAAAAGTGTTTCGTTAAATAATTATTAAGCTTATATTTTATAGTTATAACATTACTAGAGAATACCCTTATGTTTCTGTATGTTGATCATATATATATATAATGTTATTGATGCATATTTACGACTCATTGGAATATTTATAGTGTTTCCATGTGTTTTCATGCATATCTTAATTTTTCGTTTGTATCCATGCATATCCAAGATATATATCTCAATACGTCTCTTAAATTTGTCTTTCTGATACATTTAGTATTTTTGATACTTTGAACTTTGAATAATGCTTTCCTATTCCAACTGTTTGAGTGGGGGAATTGGAATCTCATTCCCATTCCTGTATGAATGTTTGGGGGAATGAAATCTCATTCATTCTCATTCCAGCTGATTCCGATTTCGATTCYTATTTGAATCAAACAAACTATAGGAATTTGATAATTTTAATTTCAATTCCAAGAGATTTTGATTCTGATTCCAATTCCAATTGCAAAACAAATAGATCCTAAGAATTCATTGGAAAGTGGGCATCAATGCTCTGTGCAACAATTATTTGAATGATTGATCATCATCGTTACATCTGAGCCTTATACAATAATTATATGGGCTTAGTTACATGAATCCTGTACCACCATTTCGTTTAACGCTATATCCATTGTCAACGAATGAGTTTTCAATTATTTTTTATTACTTTGGGCTCATGTCTTATTTTGTTCTATACTTCAAACTTTTCTACTCCTTTCAACTCGTCAAATTACTTCTGATTACGAGTGCTATAGGTGATGTATGCAGGTGAAATTGAATTTGAAAGTTAACATAATAATCGTGTTTCAGGCATGGATTAGCCAGCTGAGTGTTTGGAGAGATGGCGGTGGTTAAAATCGAAAGTTTACATAATCTTGTGTGTCGACAGCTTACCTAGTAGYCAAGCCTAAAAGGGCTGCCATTATGTCATGGGACTAGTCGTTGGGGCCTTATGCGGCACTCGAATGTGACAAATAAATCTAAACAATAAGCAATAACATAAGAAAAGGCAACAAGATGACACACGAATTAGTCAAAAGGTTATTTGTATTATATTAATGGATGACAAGTACAAGTAAAGTATCGAGGGAATCTCATACTTAACTTTTACACGCTCTTGATTCACTCAATGACACAAAGAAACATCAAAATAGTGAAAAATCATATTACGAAATTACAATATTAACATTAACATTCCCCCATACAAAATACATACAATACCCCACTCAAGACACACACTTGGACACTTGAATGGCGACTACAGGCACAATGAATGGCACTTGATGGCGTGACAAAAAATACACTTGTGACAATTAGGCCCGTTACCATCTTAGTGGCCAAATTTACACAATATCTTTACACGATGGACAAGGCTTGTGTTGTAGTCAATGAGCCGAACAGAATAGAGTGGACCAAATGAAATTTCTTTCATTAAGGCTGAGTGTCTCCTTCCCTTTATCTCCTATTACATTCCGGTACAAGAAGTCATGGAATTCAAACACTAAAAATACTAATTCACATAAGAAGTTAATGCCACCAAATTTCATTTATGTAATTTTACTTGCCTCATTGAATAAATTTCAACTATATTGTAGCAATATATGTGAATCTTTGACATCAAAATGTATAGGCACCGTGAGCAGTCATACATTACAACACAGGCACCTACGCTTCCCAAAGCGTTAGCAAGGCAAAACTAAAGTTCATATTCTCTTTATTTGAATATATGAGACTGAAAATGCTTCCCTCATTCAGATTTCTTATAAAATACATCCTATGTTGACTGTCGTGTGCCTCCATGTCTCTCCCATCACTGAGCTTTCAAACTTCTCAGTAGTTCCCATCTAACATGAAAGGAAAAAAGGATTAAAAACATTATGCTGTGAAGGCAATTAAATAACTTCATGGCTTGTCTGAAACTACTGAAGCCATAAGTTTGTGGTTGTTTGAATTTGAATGATGATCGCCCATGGCTTGCTTCTTTTGAGCTTTCCCTAGCAAAGATCATTCATCCATCGTCAATGCTACGGAGCAGATGTGAACAGCAGGGATGCATTTGTCCCACCAAAACCAAAGGAGTTTGACAGAGCTGCTCTAATCAGCATCTCCTTTGACACAGTTAAAGGCATGAAACCATCACGAAAGATGGGATCAGGATGACTGAGATTGAGTGTCAACGGTACAATCCCCTGCAACAAGATGCCACAAAAGCTAATACGAGATGAGCAACCATTTTGGAACATGCAGGAGGATTCACTTGCAAGCTTATAAAGACAACAATAATTACAATTAGAAAAAGAATTATTTGCACAATTAACTGGAGTTGAGTTGAGCAGGAGAAATGCAAACTCATGAAGACAACAACAATTGCAACTTGCAATAATGAATTGTGCAATTCTAAATAACAAAGGGTACACGTATGCATGCTCAAAGTATGTCTTGTGTGTGGGGGAGGGATTGGAAATAAAATCTTAGAACTCAGGTGGGAGCAAACTACTGGAGTGTCAAATGACAAATCTGCTATTAGAGTTTAGTGAAAACTGTAAAATTTGAGCAACTTGCAATGTGACCAAAGAAAACTTATGTTTCATGCAAGTTCAACATTCAATATTAAAACTTTTTAATAGCCAATGTGAAGAACACTAATAAAGGTGGGGTATAGGGCTAATGTGAAATGGAGGATTGAACAGGTGGTCCAGAAGATACCCTACTAGGTGGATGGCTCATATAAGCCACATCATCCCTCCATGTGGTAAAAAAATGCTAGGTTGTGTAGGGAAGATCCCTACATTAAATACAAGGACCACAACAAAGGTAATCAGTGATTTGTTTTTTTGATGTTTATTCTTGAGCATTTAGCATTAAATAGAAAGGAATGATGAAACAGGATTCATGTAGCCAACTCCCCTGTATAAGGGCTTGGATAATGATGATTCTTCAGCATTATTGGTAATTTTAATGTGAAATGTGATGTGTGAAGCATAGTGTACATTCGCAAACGGGATGAGAGAGGTTGATTTTGGGGGTAGGTGGAAAATGATGGTATTCACTGTGGACAGGGATTCCATGAGTGTGTAAAGGAAGAGCAGTAGCATGTGGGCAGGTGTGCAGCATTTGTATTAGGAAAAGAAACAGGTAAGGGAGAAAAAGGTTGGAATCTATTGGACATTTCTGAATCACAAGTCAAAAATTTGTTAATCACAGTTTAATGATGTTACTGATTCAAACTTGAATCAGTGCAAGAGGCATATCAGTTACATGGAAGTGGATCTCCATGGTTGTGAGCAGTAGGATCCAGACATCCTATGTAGAAAACCCACGTGAATGACCAAGTGCAAGAGGCATATCAGTTACATATGTGGAATACAATAAGGTGGCGCTCGATAAATCTGAAGTCTGAAGTCTGAAAGGCAAAAAACCTCTAAAAAAGCTCTGAAAGCATTCAGTTGATGACCAAGTGCAAGAGGCATATCAGACATCTGAATACAGTGGATTTGTTAGGTAATCTGAATGCTTTCTGAAAAAGTTATATTTTACAAATTTACCCCTCAAATTATTTAAAAAAAGTAAACGAAAATGATTAAAGTAAAATGATATAATAAAAAATAGTATAAAAATAATAAAAATAAAAATATGATAAAAATCAATAAATAATATTAATAAAATAAAAAACAATGTTAAAAATGATAAAATAGTAAAATTTATTATAAAGTATAATAAAAATGTATAAAAAGAAAATAATAATGGTAATAAAAAATTAAACATATAAAAAGATCATTTAATAATAATAATAAATAATAAATAATATAAAATATAATAGAGAGATTTGCAAATAGTAAAATAATGTAAAAAAGATAAAATAGTAAAAAATTATAAATATAATAGTAAAACTTATTATAAATATACTAAATAATAAAAATAATATAAAATAAATAATGTAAAATAAATAATATTAAGATAGGAGATCATTTTGGATTTTTCAAAAGTTTAAAAGGGTATCACTAGAATTCAATTTCCGTGCACTACCTCCGCATCTGCTCAGAGGTAGCTTAATGTCTGAAATATTCAAAGGGCTTTTTGGTGTTCAGTGGCTCCGTTAAGATGCACAACCAAACTACCACCAAACACTGGAAACCAAAATTTTCAGTGTTTGGTGGTCAATTCGGCATTACTGAACGTCACCTAAGTGGACTTTATTTGGAGATTGGAGTTTGCTTCATGGTTTTGTTGCTGCTTTCTGTTGACAGTTATAGAACGAGCTTTATGAGCCCAGTTTATGTTCTTTTTATCAGTAGTTATGTTGTTTTGTTTAGTTATTGGGCCTAAGACCACTTGATTGTTGTTTTTATTTCTTTTAGTTTGCAGTCCCTTTAGTTATAGCCACCCTATTAAGGGCTGCATGGTCTTTGTACCTTTTAGTTTTTTTTTTTTTATCAATAACAGAGTTTCATTAATTTAGAGGAAAATTACACAACAGAGGAGAGGTAACCTTTCTTAACTCTCCTCACCAATTTATACAAATTATAATTGTGCCCAAAGCAGTTGATTTCTTCCCACCCCTTGTTTTGCTAGAACATCAGAAAAAACATTAGCAGTTCTTTTAACCCAACTGAACTTCACCTCCATATTTTGACTTTTTGAGTTTCTTCTTCTCATCACTGAAGATCCAGAAACCACTTCCCTCCTTTTGCAGCCAATCCATTATCAGCTTTGAATCACCTTTTATAATCAGCTTTCTCACATTCATATCCTTTGCCTTTTGCACTCCTTCCATGACAGCCAGAATTGTCTCCCACACCAATTGGACCTGAGAATAAACCAAAACCTCTGCCTTCCTTACTCCTAAACACACCACCAATACCAGAAGGACCTGGGTTAACTGCACTACTCCCTTCAAAATTGAACTTGATATAATTATTAGCTGGTGGAGACCGTAAAGACCTTACATTGGCGTGATGACCTGAGAACTTTTTGCCTCTCCTCACCTGAGAACTTTTTACCTTTTTAGTTTAATATAAATGATAAGAGAGGAGGTGGCTAGAGAACTTTTTGCCTCTCCCCTCACTATTCTCTCATTCTTTCTCTTTTCTTCCTCTTCTTTTTTCTTCTTCTCCACAAGAACACTGCCACTCCTCTCAACATTAATTTGTCTACCATGTGACAGTTTTGATGTACAACAGCCCAGGCCTAAAAAGAAATTTTTGAGGACTAATGATTGCCATATTATGGAACTGGGGAAAGAGGAGACTTGCTGTGTTGGAGGATATCAATTGATTGAAAAAAGATTTAGCAGTAAACTGCCTTGATGAGTTCTTCACTTCCAGATTTTAATATCTTCTTGATCTAGCTTAGGTTCTACGGCCTGGATCTACTGCATGAGCTCCAACAAGGGTCCAATTTCCCAACCATTTAAAGGTCTTCTGAAACCTTGTATCCAGACAAATATGTTGTCATGCACATAACAGCAATCACTCTCTGTAGTTTGTCATGCACTTAAGTTGAGGGCATTTTGTTCAAATTGGGTGTTAGGATGTCACTTTGCTTTGAGGCAGCTATATAAGCCTCATATTTGCTTGTGGAGGCATCTTATATTGTATTTCAAGCCCTAAACACAGATATCCTCCATTGGAGTAGCTGCTTTAACCTTTATTTGGGGATTTTCTTGTTCCATCTTCAATTTGTGCTCTCTCTTGAGATTTTTCATGTGGTTCTTGTTTCTTCTAGCTTGACCTCCTTGCTGCATCACAAGGTGAACAACAAGAATAAGGATTTTTTGTGTGTGTGTGGCTGGGGGATCTATTTTTCCTTCAAATATTTATCCATTGAGAGATTATCTTTTATTTGATCCATTGCTCTCTTGGAACCCAAGAAAATCCCAAATCAGGCTGAATTGTCACTGACCAATAATACCATGTCTAACTCTCACCAAATCCTTCATGAAGTTAACAACACGAAAGCATTTTTGTTCTGAAAATAATGGCCAAATGAACCAAGAAAAAGCATGGACCATGAGATCAAAAACAAAAGGCAGATCCACCATGCTACAGTACTTTAGAACTCCCCCCATAATGGCTTTATAGACAAAGAATGGTTTTTAATTTAAGCAGTGAACACTTGAGGGAATATCCTTACRTGATATATAGCTAGCACTGCAAAGATTGCTTCCACTGCTCCTGCTGCTCCAAGAAGATGACCAGTAGCACCCTGAATTAAAACCAACTTATGATTATAATTTTTTACAAGGACGAAATATTTGTATTAACTGAACTTCCAAAGCCCATTTGTGTGTGTGTGTGTGTGTGTGTGTGTGAGAGAGAGAGAGAGAGAGAGAGAGAGAGAGAGATTCTGAATAGCATTGGAGAAAGATATGCAACCCATATCAAATTTTTGAATCATGGTAATTTTCTTCCAATTATTGCAAAAGTTTTTTTTCTATTTGAAGCAACAAATTCCCCAAGGATAGACATCAAAAATATATATCAACTTCTCAATCTTTTTTTTATGAATAATAAAGCATTTCATTAAAAATATTTTAAGATGGGTTTACAACTGATGCAGCATTTAGTTTTCCCTCCATTCAAAATCATCATATAGGATAAGGACATTGATTTAAAAGGCACACCTAGGTGCACAGGCAAGGCACATTTTAGGCTATGTGCCTTACCTAGGTCCCAGGCACACCACATTCAGAAGGCACATGCCTGATGCACCTTGTGGTTCAGCCAAAGTAACACCTTTTGAAAATTTGGGCATTTCTGTTTTTTTATGCCCATCATCTTGGCCTCCACCCCTAGACCCTCAAGGCAATCCCAAGCATGTCCATATTAGGGTCTTAAATTCTTAATCCCTATAAAAAGGTCCATATTATGCCTCTAAAAACCCCCTACTTGTTAACATTGCTCATTCACTCATCCTAATGAAAGATATTTTAAAAGATGATCCCTTGTGCCTACGACCCCTCTTCCTCCCAGTTCAGATCATCCCACAACTGCTCCTGTAAGTGATACTTCTCTTTTAGGATACTATTCGTATTTCAGATACCACTCTTAATGTTCCTCTTCATTAGTCTATTTGTATCTCTAGACCTCCTAACCGCTATGGTTTCACTTCCAACCATATCTCTTTCTCTGCTATTTCATCCTTCACAGATATTCCTTGTTCTTACTAACAAGCCGTCAAAAGTTGTCATTAGAGGGAAGCCATGGATGTCGAGATCAATGCCCTTTATGAAAATGATACTTGGGACCTTATACTTGCTCCTCCAAATGCTTCCATTGTTGGGAGCCATTGGGTTTACACTATCAAGCTAAAATCAAATGAATCTCTTGATTGGTAAAAGGCCCATTTAGTTACCTAGGGATATATAATCAAGAGTATGGCACCAATTATGAAGAAACATTTGCCCCAATTGCTAAGGCCACAACCATCCATGTTCTCTTAGCCTTGCCTATTGTTCAATCTTGGATCATTTATCAACTAGATGTGAAGAATGCACTAGATGAAAACATTGGATGACTTCCAAATCTTTCACTGAATGATATTTTGAGAACCTAGAAAGAGGTGACCTCTGAATGATATTTTGAGAACCTAGAAAGAGGTGACCTTCTCAACCCAAGTAAGGAAAAGGCCAATTATGGATTGGAAGGCCCCAACCCCAATTTATGGTCAACCCAAACCCAACCCTAAAATTTGGGCTTAAGGCCCAAGCCTGAACCAAGCCCAAGGTCAAGCCTAATCTTCCCAACCCGAGCCTAGCCCATATTGTAATTTGAAGCACTAGGGTTGGGCTCGGGTTGGTCAATGAACYCGCTCTAAAATCATACATGTATGTATACATTTTATGCAAATATGTATATATGTAAATATGTATTTATATATGTAAATACATATCTATATATGTATGTTTATAATAGGGTCGGTTTTGGGCAACCTAAGGGCTAGGCCGAAAAATAAAAAAATCCTGAATTCTTGGGTCCGAGCCCAGCCCATGTAAAATTTCGGGTTGGGTCCGTTCAAGCTCAGATTGGACCCACCCAAGTTGCACCCCTATTCTCAGGTAGTCATCTCTTGGACTAGATTCAGTACCTAGATTCCTTGGGTCTTCCAAAACAAATTTAGGGAGATTGAAAGCTTAATAAGGGAACTAAATGTCTCTTTCAAGTGGGTGAGAAGAATAGCAAATGGAATGACTCTTTAGCCAAACAAGGAGTTGTAAGACATACTATCGGGGGTGTGGGGTAGGAGATTCACATGCATCCTAAAAAGGAGCTGCAAGACATCAAATATTTTGGGAAAATTTTTATGTTTTGTTGTTTGGGGTGGAAGTTACACTCAACCTCTTGTAATTTGTATAAGTTTGATTCAATAAAGTTTTTTCTTGCTAATAGAAAAATGCCTTCATGGCCAGTTGAAGGAGACAGTCTACATGAAACCTCCTCCTGGATATTGCAATGATTCCTCTCTAGTCTTCGCCTAAAAAAATCCCTATATGAATTGAAATAGGATCCTCGGGTAGGGTTTAAATGTTTTCAAGATGTTGTTGCTACTGAATATAACCGAAGTTCCTCTTATCACTTGTTGGTTCGGCTGTTATTAGTGTTTAAGTTAGTCTTATAAGTTAGTCTTATTTGTGTCTTATGTTCTTAGTTATTGGGCCCAAACATSTTTAATGTTTTAATTGTTTTATTTGTCTAGGTGTCCCATCACTAATCAGGGGCATTCTAGTCTGTTCATGTAATTATTTTATAATCATTTATATAAACTTGTTGGGCTGGCTGAAGAGTACGTGCCGCCTCTCTCAGATCCTCTTCTCTTCTTCTTCTTCTCTCTCTTCTTCGACTGTTGTAATCCAGCAAACATGGTATCAGAGCAAGGTTCATTTGTCTGATTACAGCCGCAACCTTTTGACCCTTCTTTTTTCCTTTCTCTTCCCTTTCCTTTTTCTGTCTTGGTCACTGTGAAGAAACCCTAGGGCTGACTGTAGAGCACAGCAAGGTCTGTATCTAGGGTCCCTTGGTTGTAGGGCCCAAGGGGAGTTTGTTCCAGAGATCGATGCCCTACTAGACACCTTACAGCAGGTAGTAGCCATTCGGCTGCTAAGAGAGGTCTGTGTGGAACAGATCCAGGTGGAAGGGCTGACTTCGACAGTCCTAGTTCGGTTCGTACAGTTGGTCACARTCTACTATAGCAGAAATCAAAGTCCAGTCCAGTCCAGAAGAGTTCAGCACTATACGGAAGTGGAGTGTTGTTGGTTTTAGTTCTGTTACAWGGGTTTTTTCAGGCCTGCAACAGCTTTGGCAAGTCTGAAATTGTGCTCTTTGTACTGAGTTTTTCAATTGTGATCACTGTAAGAGGAAGGAGATGTCTTCAATATCGGGAGAAGTGTCTTCTAGGGATAATAGACCTGGTGGGAGGTCTCCTAATCTGGAAAATCCAAATCTGCACAGCTTGCAGATCACTAGTGTGCTGTTAGATGAATATAATTTCAAAGAATGGTAGGGAAACACTGTTAATAGCAAAGAGGAAAGCACGGAAAGAGGGTGAAACATTCTCATAGGATAAGGAAAGARCCATTAGGTGGTGTGTGGTGCATGATCTAACACCCTTCCTCTTAGCAATAGGAAGATCCAGATCACAATTATAAGTATCAATATCAATGGGTTCAGGGACATTAACTGGAACAATAATACCTAGATGCAGTGATGGATTCAACCCCTGAGAGTTCGATGGCATAGGTTGCACAGCTTCAGGATGCTCTGTGTCTATTGAACTTTGGGATCTAGCTTACCACGGGTAGGAGACAAATCATGGACAAAAGACTTACACCCAAAGACACGCATAGGAATAGGAAACAACGGAGTTGTAGGAAAGATGAGTTGATGAGGGGACTTGTACTCCAAGAGACGAGATGGCATCCGATTGATAAGATAAGCCGCAGTCATAATAGCATCCACCCAAAACCTTTTGGGAACATTCATTCATGTGTATCAGCAACCCCCGAGCAACTTCTAGAAGATGATGATTCTTTCTCTCTGCAACCCCATTTTGTTGAGGGGTTCTAGCACAAGAACTATGAGGAATAAAGCCACAAGTTTCAAAAAATTCTGTGAGGTCACCATGAAAATACTCTTTGGCATTGTCTGATTGGAAAATTTGAATCTCTGTTTGAAATTGTGTATACCATACGTTGGAAGGCTTTCATAAGTTTAGGAACTTTGTCTCAATAGTGCATAGGGTACACCCACGTATATCGAGAGAAGTCGTCAATGAAAGATATGAAGTATCTGTAGCCATTCTCCGTTGAAATATTTACAGGTCCCCAAACATCAAAATAYGCAATGGAAAAAGAAACATTTGATCTTTTATTACGCAAAGAAAATGAAGTTCTACAATGTTTGCTTAGCTGACACACTTTACACTGAAAATCATTAACTGACATAACTTAAAAAATTCTGGAAACAAGCACTTTAAAGACTCAAAGGACAGATGACCCAAACGATTGTGCCACAAAGTAACCTGACTCTTATTTGAGTGACTCAAAGACTGCCGCAAGACCAACTTTATTCTCCAATACCAGTGTTTTAAAAGCACAAGGAGCAAAAAAGGCACAAGGGCCACTTTGCACCTAAGGCGCAAGGCAAGGCACGTGCCTTTTTAAGAAAGGCACAAAATTACAAAAAAAAAATCTAAAAAATAAAAATAAAAATCAGAAAATTCAAAAAAATGCCAAAAAAATTTAAAAAATCAAAAAATATTAAACATAATGTTAATAAAAAATAAACATAAATTTTAAAATAAATGTTTTAAAAACCAATTATCTGAAATTAAAATACATAAACATAACATGTAAAGCAAATGAAAAATAAAAGCGTATTCAAATGAAAATTAAAAAATAAAAGCAAACATATAAAGCATTTTCGAGCATGTAAAACCCACAATCTCTTTTTTTCCTTAATTGCATTGCTTCAAGTAGCTAATGTGATCCAAAACATATTGCATTCTTGATTCTATGAGTTGCCTTTGTACCACGCCCCTCAAGGCAAGCCYGAACTAGTGAGAACCCCCTATTTGCTAATGTTGTTCATTCATTCATTCCAATAAAATATCCTCTTAAAAGGCAATTAAAGTTATAAAATCATTATTTTTATGTGAGAAATAAGAACTTCAAACCCTAACATATGACTTTGTTTGGGCTTGCCTCGAGGGGTGTGGTCGGGGGTCCAGAGGCGGAGCCCYTGGCCCAGCCATTAGACTCAAAAAAAGGTAAAAAGCGCAAAATCAGCCCAGCCATTAGACTCAAAAAAAAAGGTAAAAAGTGCAAAATTTTAAAAAGGTGCACGCCTGGGCTAAGGTGCAAGGCACATCAGGCGCACGCCTAGGGGCACCAGGCGTGCGCCTTTTGAAAGGGGTGCAACTAGGACTTGGGCGAGGCGCATACCCCAAAATGTGCCTCGCCTGTGTGCCTTGGCATGCCTGAGGCGCGCCTTTTAAATCACTGTCCAGCACATAGAGACCATTCACCATGTTCCCTTTACCAATCGTCCTCCCGGAGGCCAAATCCTGAAAGACACAAGATTAAGGAAAAAATGTTACTAAGCAGTTCAAAGAGTGTATAATGCTGCTAATAGATAGCAAATTAATAGGTAGTTTTGGAACATGTAAAACATTTGATAGAGGTAATCCAAATGGCAAAGATATAGATCTTCGACCAGCAATGGAAGAGAAGGATCCATCAGCTAACCTCACTTTATCTTTGCCAGAAAAAAGGGTGTATGATTAGAAAAAGGTTGACTTACCAGTCATGTGATTGGAAGCACCAGAATCAATAATCCATGGAGATTCGGAGTATCAGTAGACACATGGAATGCAAAAGCTAAGTTACCTGGGGAAGAAGCAAAAGAGGTTGAAGGAATAGGTCCAGAATCTGCTTGTGTGAGAACCCTATAGTGCCCCAAATGGTCACGAAAGGCAATGATAATATTTTCCTTGAGATCAAACCTAGGGGAGGGGGGAAATCCTGAGAGTTCACAATAGTTCCTCCACTTTGCAACTCATGAGAGGCCAAGTTAGCCGAGGTGAACCTCTTCTCATTTGATTTCTTGTTCTGTTCTTGTGCTGATTTCTTATCTAGGTCTTGTGCCCACTTTGACTTGCCATGCAATTCCCAACATGTCGTCCATGTGTGTCGGGATTTCTGACAATGAGTGCACCACAGTTTATCCTTATCATCAACCCTTTTCTAACCGTCTCCCTTTCTTGCTGAATTGGTATTACCTCTTGCAGCTAAAGCAATGGTCTTCCCCTTGGGGGATTCATGGCAGATTTTCTACTTTCCTCRGATTGAACCAGTGCATACACCTCTTGGACAGAAGGAAGATCCTTACTACCCAAAATTTGAACTCGAATGGGTTCATATATGGGATTAAGCCCTAACAAAAAAGTAAACACCCACTACAGTGACACTAACTGTTTGTAGGCTTTGGCATCCTTTTCACTCTCCCAGTCAATGTTCTTATGGTAATCTAACTCTTTCCAGATAGATGTGAGGGCAGAGTAGTAGGTGGATAAGCTTCTTTCCCCTTGTTTACATGTTGCAGACTCGACTTGCAATTGATAGATTCTAGCATAGTGTCTCTACTCGGAGTAAGTTGACCTTGCTTGTTCCCATATTTTCTTGGCTGTCTCAGCCCACATAAAGTTTTGTTTAACTGATGATAGCATAGTAGTCAAATACCATGACACAATCATGCAGTTTTCCTGGTCCCACTTATCATATTCAGCAGTACCAGTCCTAGGTTCCTTCACTTTCCCATTGATATACACTGCCTTACCCTGGGCTGTGATGTACGGCCACATCTCCTTAGACCATGTCAAATAATTTCTGCCATCTAAGGGAGTAATGGTTGTTGGAAAACTCATAGAGTCAAGACTGTTGTTCATTCTTCCTTGGTTGAAAGAAGTTCCAGAGGTTGCAGAGAGTCTTCAGAAGCCATAACAAAGGCTGCTATCGGAAGTTTCAGACCTACAACCCTTCTCCTGCGATCCACACACTCACAAACACACAACCCTCAATGTAAGGTTTAAAATCAAATTGCAGTCACAGTAACACAGCACCTGCTGTCACAGATTTACAGGTCTAACTCATCTCACAAGGGCTAGTTTAAGCCACACATAGCATCTACAATTCTGCCGATGTATTTCTCCATCTGAACCAGGTCACACATGACCTATACAGGTTCTTCACCCACACAGTTTTGGATCACCAACCCACAAGAAGTTATTAAACAAGCCTACACCATTCGGCTAGGGCAGATTTTAGGATGTTCTTGGTAACAATACCAAGAACCAATGAAAAAAAAAACACTTCAGTCTAGGTTCCTGATCAGTTCGACTGACTTTTGGAAGTTACAGTCCAGAGAAGAATGGGAGAGAAGAAGAAAAACAACCACCGACCTCTATAAAAGCTCGGTCAATCATCTGCCGATCTTTGAGAGAGATTTTCTTTTCAGTTTCTGTTTAAAAAAGGATAGAATAGGGTCCACCAACAATTCTCAGTGCAAGGTCGAACTTGTTTTCCCCATTCTCAGTCCAGGTATGATTAGTAAGACCTTTGATCAGATAAGATGCCTTTTACAGAGCGCTGTCCTGCTCTGATACCATGATTTCGATAAAGAGTGAAGTAGAGAAGAAGAAGAAGAAGAAGAAGAAGAAGAAGAAGAAGAAGAGAGAATAGAGAAGAAGATTGAGACCAAAAAGTGTGGCTGGTGGCGCCAGTCTTTGTATTTAAATGATAGGGCAACAATATAAAAAAATAAAAACATGAAAAGACAAAAGTGCCCTTGCGGCACATAACCAAGATTACATCACATGGCTCAATCAGTTAGCTACGCTGACTTTGCCTCTTCCTAAAATACTGCCTGACAGTGGATTTGACCTGAGGGTTAGGGTCATGGATCTCCACAATAATAGCTTCTTTCCTGATTGGCACTAGGACCCCTCCTTGCTGGGTTTGGATCTCTGATGACTCGACTGGTGTCCTAACAATATTTCATCATGCAAACATATTTTGAATAACTTCAAGGATTGAATAATTGGAATGTTGGACTTTGTAGGCGAATGTAAAAGTAYTTTCAGAAACAGATGAGGCTTAGTTCAGACCTTCAACAGTCATCTGAAGCTCAACTCTTGGCATCCAAGGCCTCACAGACAGAGATTGATGGCACTTATAGAGATGGTATACTTCCATTAGTTTGAAAGTAAGCTAATGGAAAAAGTATTTTAACATGTAGGGGAAACCAAGTGCCTCTAAGGATTGAAGATTTCCTTTTTCTTATTTTCCTTTTTTTTTGGTTGGGGGGATTCTTAGATAATGAAACTAAACTGATATTTAATCATTCACTAACTAGCCGTACAAGTGAAATAGCCACAGATGCAGCATACAGTTGTTAGATTTTAAATTTGATCAAGGACTGAGCACTGGTTAGAGAATGGATGAGAACCACCAGACATTTGTGCAAAGCAATGTATGAAAACACATGTTTTGGCTACAAGGATGTTTCACTCCTTTCTTTTTTAATCAGTATTTTGCTCCTTTTTTCTTAACAAAACTGCCTTCAGAGTTACCTTTGTGGACGACAATGCCAAAGCACCTGAGGTTGCATGATCAGAAAATACAGATTTGATAGCGTTGGCTTCTATCATATCACCTGCAGAGGTAAGATACTTTAGCAATATGGAATTGCACCTAAATCAATTCCTATGGATTTCAATTAACCAAATTTCACCAGTTCATAGTATTATCATGCATCAGCTTGTAAGGAACCAAAAAAAACACCTAGAGGTGTGGATGTAGCATGAGCATTTATATAATCCACTTGATCAAGATGAAGACCAGACTGCAATCATTGAAAGAAAGAAAATGACTTACTTCAGTACACCAGAAAGAAAGCTGCATATACATATATCCATAATTTAAGAAAAGACAGTTGCTTGTAGAACAATAAAATTATTGCTATCTATAACTACCTAGTTAGTTTTCAGGGTTGCATATTGTGTACCAAAGATTTTCTTCAAAAACACTGTTTGTTTACAAAAAGCAACCAGTTCAAAATCATTTGTTTTTGTTTACCTGCTTTAGTGCATGTGTCATGGCTAAAATCGCACCTCTCCCATCATTGTGTGGCTGAGTAATGTGATATGCATCACCTAGAAAATATAATTGTCCAGTTAAGAAACTAGTTGAGAATACTATTCACAACTATAACCATATTTGTATTCCAAAAAAAAAAAACATATTTGTATTCAAAAAGAGGACCTGACAACCCATAGCCTCGAATCTCTGCATAAATTTTTGCTCCTCGTTCTTGTGCATGCTCAAGTTCCTAGTTCATGACAGAACAGTATTATAATTATTTTAAACAACAGCAACAGCCTCAAGATGTTAAGCCACAGCCTATTTTTACCAAGAATGACAAAATGCAAGATTGCTGAAAAGAAAAGGTTAGACTAGAAAAAAGTTGAAATGAAAGAACTTGGCAACAATTATATGAATGTTCATTTTCAGACATTTGGGGTTCCTTATCACAAACAAAAACAAGGTCAAATAGGACAAAGCTTTATTGTAATTCATACCTATGCTGTTTCCTGAACCTTTTTGGGTGAAAGAAATACTAGAATATATGGAAACAAGGCTAGTTCAGAAGAGGTACTTTTTAGAACTATCAGCCAGCTTCAATCAAGGTGTCAAGGCAATTCTGGGTCATAGAGGGTACCTAATCACCTAGGTGATAAGAATTTTATAAAATAAAAAACTATATTTTACACCTGTGGGAGAGACATCCAATTTTACAGTTACAATGGGTCTTCACCAAGGCTCAGACTTAGTCCTTATTTATTTGAACTAATCATAGATGAATTGGCTAAACATATCCAGAAGACCAGAAGGAGGTTCCAATTGTTCTTATTGTTTCCTGATGGCATTGTATTAATTGATGAAACTAACAAAGGATTAAATGCATAATTAAGTTTATGGACAAATACATTAGAAACAAAAGGTTTTAAGATAAATAGGACCAAAACAGAATATGCTATGTAAATTAAATAATAATAGGAGTGCAAACAAGTGTACACCTAGGATTGGATACCAAGAGGTAAATCAATTTTACCTTTTTCGTTACCTTGGTTCAGTAATTAATAACAAGGGAGAGAATGAGGAGGATGCCACCCACTGAATTAAAGCAAGATGGACAAATGGAAGGTTGCATCCGGAGTATTATGTGATAGGTGAATTCCATTTACATTTAAAAGGAAGGTTCTATAAAACAGTTGCAAGGCCAACAATGCCATATGGAGCAAAGTGTTGGGCAGTCAATAAACATGTCCAAAAAATTAGTGTGGTTGAAATGCATATGCTGAGATGGATGATTGGAAAAACTACAAAGGATAGGGTCTCCAATTGGTGATAAAATGAGAGAAAGTAGACTAAGATGCTTTCACACCAATTGCCTAGATGACCATCTACAACACCTGTAAGAAGTAATCTATTGCAAGTTGAAGGGACTAGAAGGACTAGTGGCAGATATAAGGACACGGGTTATTGATCAAAAAAATAAAGGACATGGGTTGAAGTAGTAGGAAATAATTTAAGCACTCATAATTTTAACACTGGATATGGCACTAAACATCATGATGATGATGACAATGACAATGATTATGAAAGAACCACAGTAAGGATTGAATTGTATTAGCCTCAGAAAGCCCAAAAGACCAATCTGGACTAATTTAGGGCTGAGCCTGAACCTAAATCCCAGACCTGAGGTGCAGGCCAAGCTGGGCTCAGGCTTATGTGACCCTCATACTAGGGGGCATGCCCAGCCTGGGCTTGGCCCATGATCATTCTTACTGTCCACAGAAGAATAACCAAGATTAGACCCCCAGCAAGGAAGCACTCTAGATTTAGGAAGAAAGACGATAAAGGTTGCTATTGGAACATACAGTAGAATGATATCACTTAAAGAAATAAGTAGAGGGAGATAGAGAGAAAGAGAACAATGCATGGACATAACTAGAATGCACTCAACTAAACTTTTATTCATCAAATTGAATCAACACAAGGGCTTCTATGTTTACAAATGAGAAACAATTCCTAATTTCTTTATAACAAAGACAAATACATATATAAACCTAAGCACATTCAAATATGGACTTTCACTCCTAAACCAACTCTAAATCCACACTACTAATCTTATTAAAACTAAACAACCCAAATAAACTCCAAGACAGAGCCCAAAAAATTAAAATTTTCAATCATGTCACATAATAAGACCTCATTAACTGAATGGCACTAATAAACTACTTTCAGATGTAAAAGGTCTTGGTCTCATTGGATAGATAATCTAATGACATCACAATCTAGTAAAATGGACAAGTTTTGGCCCCTAAATAGGCTGAAAGAAAACTGAGGTGATTGCATCATAACCTTTCCAAAATTATATAAAGCTCTTTACTAAAATTCTAAACTACTTTTGCCCCTTTAAGACAGCTCTATTCCTAATACACTAGCAAACTAGAAAATAACTTCTAGAAAACTTAAATTAACCAAAAGTTGAATCACCCAAAAAATAACAAAATGCAGTGGGTGCACAAAACTATAAAGAAAATTGAGGTGATTGCATCTTAACCTTTTCAAAATTATATAATGCTCTCTACTAAAATTCTAAACTAATTTACCCCTTTAAGACAGCCCAATTCCCAAGACACTAGCAGAMTAGAAAATAACATTCAGAAAATTTAAATTAACCAAAAGTTGAACTACCCCAAAATTACAAATTGTAGTGAGTGCAGAAAACTATAAAGATTTGATTTATTCTTTTGAAGTTTCTTTCCTTTGTTCCACACCTGCACCAACATGTAGCAGTTACAGGACTCCAAGTATGCCTTTTTCCTAAAAATGCTGAACAAATGCCTTTCACATTCACCACCCATAAAATGTTAATGCAAGTTTAACCAACACAACTGTTGTAACCAAATAACTAAACCAAGATCCTTTTTTACACTTTCAAGGTTACATGAACATCAGATTATTAACTCTTACAGAAACATGCATTTGTGCACAAGATCTTCTACCACATCAATGGATCTGACTCAATTTGTGTATATTTGATGAGATAAAAGACAACTTTATTCACTGCCTGGTGAAAGCATGCCAAAACTCACCTCCAATACCATAACACCAGAACCCTCACCTATCCTGTATTTCGAGGAAAATGATATGTTGGCAACAGAAAATAACCAAAAAAAATCAAGCCAACAAAAACAGGAAACAATTTAGAAGGGAATAAATTGAGTATTAGGAGGAGTTCCATAACTGCTTCAATAGGAGGCGAAAGCAGAAGCGGAAAAGTTTCCAGATTTAAAAATGTCTCATTCAGCATTTGAGCAACTCAAGAGGCTATTTGATAATAGCTAAAGTCACTAAACTGAATGACTTATCATTTTGCCTTTTAGTATATAAAACAATCAAACAATAAAATATTCAAGGGTATAGTAATCGACCCAACTTCAGACTCAGCCTTTAAGAAGCAAAAAATTGCCTTAATAACTTGTTCACTAAAAGGCAAAGCAATAAGCCAATCAGTTCAGCCACTTCAGCTGTTATTAAATAACTCCTTAATTGCAGGACAATGAAGGGATGAAGCACAGCATTGAGGTGATTATTTTATCCCTAAAATATACCTGGATTTAAGTCATTTTTAAGTTTGGAATCTTTTCCACAACCATTTCAGCCATTACCAAACACCACCTTAGTACTTGTGCACAAAAGATAAGTCCTGAAACACAAAAATTGGGCACTCATAACATGGGTAGCATGCACCCACATTGGATAGGTCATGTTTGAATTTTGATAAACATTTACCTAATATTTAACAGATAAAAACATTTACTTCTGTTGGCAAAAGAGGGAGATAATATACAAAATTCTTCAGGTATCTTTTGTTAAAACTTAAAGACATTTTCTATGATACCGGAACATATGAAACCTGAAGAACTTTATCCAATCAAAAACATATGTGAATTTGAACGAATGCCGGTTGATTGGTTACCAATTGGCTGATACAGGTTGATTGGTTGCCAGTTTTTTAGTTACCATACCTTTTTGGTATCATGGTTGGACTCTTCTTAAAATCATTTTTCCTTTTCTTCTTTTTCTCGAGGGGAAAGGAGATTGCTGAAGAAATGCTTTTATACCTCCTGGAATTTTAACAAAACTTTTTGTCTTGTTCCTCTGACATTATTTTGAGAACCTTTCCCCCACCCACCATGGGCAATTGGTAGCGACCCTTGGTAGCAACTTGCCTAAACCAGATGTAGGTGATAAAATCCCAGCCTAGCAAATGGTTACCTAAGCATTGTATTTTGTTTAAAGCATTGTATTACTATTAGTAATGCCTGGATCATACTATGGTGCCCATATTTTGTGGTTAAGGATGGTATGAGTGTTGAAATTCTAGACTTCCCCTTAAGARTATTACACAAATCCATCTCGACCACAATCAAAAGGTCGTGAAGCTTCTTGTGGGACAGAATTGCGCTTTGTACTCAAGGCCCTTAACCTGCATATTTAAAAAAAAATATTTGATTCAAGAGTAAGAAAAAGAAATAACATAAAAAAGTGAAGAATTCCAGAAAAAGAAGGAAAAAAGAGTGGTGGAACATGGAAAGCAGAATAATTTCAACATTGAGGATGTTATGTGCCCAACAAATTAGCATACAGATAAGCATAGTCTGATAACTAAATGAATGTTCTTTTTGCAATAAAGCAAGCTTTTGCAGCATGATCAGAGAGATAGATGAAACCAATAAACCACAAGCATGAGGGAAACCATGCTATGACATCTCTTAGAGAAACACTCGTAACTTTTTTTCTGTAGTGCACAACATAAAAGAAACAAGCCCAACACTTTTTCAACAATATTGTTAACCACGCCAGATAAGATGCTAATTTCTTTGTAGAGAAATCAGTGCAAGATAAGTTATTGACTGGTGCAGCAAGGTTATAAGATAGTTTCCTGCTCAAAATGTGAAGCTGGTAGATTTACATACCCTTCCTTCTGGGTGATAAAGCTCGATTCTAATGGATGTTCTATGGTGATTCCTCCCTTCCACCATAGGCATCACGTGCATGGATAAAATGGATGAATTATAGCATATTACAGCTTGTGGAGCCATCAGTGATGCAATTAGCGCCTTGGCTTCTACCCTTCTTTAATTTCTCAATGTCTCTTTGTCTATTGTTATCTACTTGCAGGTTACCACAATGAAGGTGATTTAAGAAATAAAATAATTAGGGCATCTAGTACAAGCCATAGTTGTTTTGCTTTGCATTCCTCCCTAGGGCAATGATTTAGCAAGCTCCTTATACAAGGAAGGGGGTGTTAAAGCAGAACTGTATAAAGGGTTTGGAAACCCACTTCTATATTGAGGTTTTAGGGCTTACCCAGTATGCCGACTATTTTTGTGACCCTTCTACTTCCCCTTTCTTCCCCAATGTAATCTTCCTCTTTTTTTTTTGTTTGTTTCTAATAAAATATATCATTTTATCAAAAGATATTGAATAACGAATCAGTATTATGCACTATGATAACTATAATGTATCAAAAGTAGTAAATATTGGAGGAAAAGCACAAAAGACCAGTTTGATGAAAAAAAAAAAAAAAGAGATAAAAAGAACACCAAAACAGAACTCAAGGGACTCGCCATGAAGGATGGAAATGTAAAACATTTGTATCCAGAGAAGATATAAACCAGTGAATCAAAAGAGTTTATACACATATGGTACAAATAACAGAAAAGTAATGCAATTTCTGGACAATCATGGACTAAACTGTGCATCTTTGTTTACTTAAAATAGTTCATAGAGAAGATCAAACAAGATAGAAGGGGAAAAACAACTAAGGATCAATTCTCTAGTAAAGATCTCTTGAAAAGCACAAAAAACAAGTAAAATAAGATGGTAGATTAATCAATTTTTGTTACCTACAAAACCCTGCTATTGATAAAGCGTCAATGCTAGACTCTGTTCCTCCAGCAATCATAATATCCGCATCTCCAAACTGAATCATCCTTGCAGCATCACCAACAGAGTGGGCACCAGTAGCACAAGCTGTTACTGCAGCATGATTTGGTCCCTAGATTCATGTGCAAGACTTAGCAAAGTGTTTTTTGCATTTCAAAAAGGTACATCAATTATAAAGACTTAAAAATGAAGGCAATGAATCCTGCATGCTATTTACCAAGTCATTGCTCCCATAGATTAAATTGGCCGAACACATCCTGTAGGAGGTATCCCACAAACAATGGGCCAACCTATCTCACTTAACCACCCTTTTACAGACCTTGCCACAACTCTTAGAAATGATTCTCCAAGCCATCCATGTTTTAGAACTCATTAAATTATCAAAATTATTGGGAGTGTTCTATCACCATGAGTCATTCAAGAAATGGAACAGTAGCTGGATGGTCCCAAGCAATAAGTTGTAATTTGTGCCCGCTCTCATCAACAAAGACATGTTATATTATATATATGAAAGCAATGCATAAAATCAAGTACCTTGAATCCATATTTCATGCTCACGTGGCCTGCTGCCATGTTGATCAATATTCGTGGAACAAAAAAAGGACTAAGCCGGCGTAAATGCTGTTTTCAAAAAGCAGAGCAATCAGGTTATACTGTTGCAACAGCCATGTTGGTCACATAAATGCCTGTCATTAAGACCATGATAGATGCATCATTTCAAATAAAGAGAGATATTAATGCAAAGTCTTTATGGGTAGTAAATAAATGAACCAACCAACCTTCTCACAAACCATTTGGGATGCATTCAAAATGTCACTGATGCTACCAATGCCCGCACCAATTGAAACACCCTGGTGATCTTCAAGTTAGAAATGTAAAAGTAACCAAGATCACTAAAAAGATCTGAATAATATTCAATGATTACTAATTATCAAAAAAATATTCAATAATTACCGTCCTTTCTTTCTCCTTTTCAGTGGGAATCCAGTTTGCATCTTTAAGAGCTTCCTCAGTTGAGCATAGTGCATATGCTATGAACCTTGCAACGGATCTATGCTCCTGGGGGTAGAGGGTTACTTAAGTTTACTAAACATTTATGATTGTGAAACATCAAAGACTTTTGGTTCAGAAAATAAACTACAAAAGTCCCAAGAATTTGTTAAAGAAGATCTACTGTTCAATGAGCCTTATATTCAACCAAAAAAAACATTCCCAATTCACACCATAGATTATTGAGAATTTAATAATATTGAGGAAAGACAAAATTGATCTAGAAAACATAGAAAAGCCTAGAAACGGCTGATAGATGTATAGAAAGATTTGCTGTTTCTTTTGCCATTGCCCACCTTCATCCCACAGTCTCAGTTTCTCTTGGCGTTTCCAATCCATTTTTTAGCATTTCTTATCTGCTTACAATTTTCTGGATTTAGTAAAATATTTAGGGGAAATCCCCATTTCTCTCTCTCTCTCAACATTCCCAAACCCATTCTCATTTCTCTCCTTGATGACCATCAGTGAGTGAAAATATAATTAACAACAACAACAAGAGCCTTTAAAGGACCACCCAATGTTGGTGCCGGTTAACTGGGTCTTAGGAGGGGTAAACTGGCTGCGGACCTAACTTTTTGCATCTATTGTACGAAGTGAACAGTCTCAGATTCAAACCCTTATTCTCACGCTTATCAGCACAATGACCCCTAATAGTGATAACGAGAGGATCATCTGTTCAATATTTTCCCCGATGGTCAATAGAAAAGGCGGATGAATTGCACTAGTGTAAACAGTTAAAGTGTGAACAGATAAAGAGCTCGATCTTAGGGAGATACAGCTCTTATGAGTAAGGCTTTGGGAAATAAATTTTAAATTTTGAAGAAAATAAAAATTCTACTAAACACATCTGACATCTCTTATTTTTCAAAAGCCCAAAAGACCACATCTCTACACGATGTCCTCCAAGAGCACTATTTCCAAACTACTTCCGAAAAAGAATAAGAAGCATGTCATCTAATAAATAAAGAAATTTCCAGACATTAGAGACTTGAGAATGAAAACTGAAAAATTAGTGTTTTATGACAAATAAATGAGCTCCATCCAACCTTACAGATTACGCTTCGACCAAACTTATATTTGAACAATGGGCAATTTACCTTGGAATTTAACCATAATTCTTCATTAAATTCACCAGCATTGTCTCCACACGGCACCATGGCAGCCACTTTGGATGTCAATTGGTCGAATGTATGCAGTTGCGTTTCCCTGTCAAGTACATCCAGCTTGAGATCCTCAGGCGTAAGTGCCCTTATTCCGCAACCCCCCTCTACAAGTCGCTTCCACGTAGTCTCCACTCCGCAACCAAGCGGAGTCACCATTCCTAAACCTACAAGTTCCATTCCAATTCACAACTAAACCATCTAAGGGGAAAAAAAAAAAAAAAAAACGTCCCAAAGCCACAACGAATGAATCAAAAAGAAGCATCTTAACTTTAAGAACTAACGATAAGGATTTACCAGTAACAACTACTCTTCGTTGAGGAGCACGAGGAGGGGGACCAAAAACTTGAGATACAGATGATGAAAAGGATCTTTTGATTCGGAAATGAGATCGGAGAAATTGTGACCAGTAACTCTTCACCATCACTTTGGAAACTCGAATTTAATGCGAAGCCACAGTAGCTCCCAGAGGAAGCCAGCAACCGTCGCAGTAGTATGACTTCTTTGATTTCCGAGTGTCGATGACAGAACCGCAACCGCGCGCGTTCACAAGTCACAAATACCAATTTGGTGTGCAACTCGGGTCTCGGGTGGGTTTGGGCGGGTTGAAGACTTGAAGATCAACCCGGGCCCAACCCGAACTTAACCTAAGACAACTCGATTTCGGCCGGTATATATATTTTTATAACCATCTTCTATTAGGCTTTATGGCCAACGCAAGAATGAAATTGATTGAAAATATTAACAAATTTCATTTATAAATGTGTGCGTGTATATATATATATATATATGGGTCCAACTATGATATCAAAAGGATAAATTTCTTAAATATTGTCTTATGGTTTAGTTAATTGATTAACACTATCTTTATTGTTTATATATTGTCTTAAAGTATCTTTAAGTTTTCTAACAATTAACATTGTCGTTAAGTACTTACAAAAAAGTGAAATGCCGTTAAGTAATGCTTCAATTCTTCAAAGGAGAGCTGGCGTTCTTTAGTCCATGAAAGTCTTTCAGCTTCTTGATAGCCCAAAAGAAAGGAAGATAGCGGTCGGCCAACTTCGACATAAAGCAGCTGAGGGCGACCACTCGGCTGGTGAGTCTTTGGGGCTCCTTAACCAACCAAGGTGGTGCCATGTCTAGAATGGCTTGGATCTTTTCCRGGTGGATCTCTATGCTCTGTTGTGTGATGACAAAGCCTAAGAACTTGTCCAAGGTGACGTCGAAGGCACACTTGCTGGGATTAAGCTTCATCTTGAATCTCCACAAAGTGTTAATGGTCTTGGGCAGGTCCGAGGTGTGYTGGTCGGCCTTCAGGCTTTTCACCACCATGTCATCTACATAGGCTTCCCACATTTGACAATCAATTAGGGTAGTGATGTAGTGTACCTCTCAGATGAAGCTGACGTCGAGTAGCTTGTCAACATCTTCTCCTATAGCCTTCCAACACTCYAGTGCAAAGTTCATCTTTCTTTGTCAAACTAGCCTAGAGCTCGGGTCCATGCTCAGCTTGTGAGTAATGACTGAAGGGTCAATACCAGGCATGTCAACGGCAAACCAAGCAAAGATGTCGGCATTAGTTATGAGGAAACTTACCAGTTCAGATAGGCTTTCCAGGGAAGGTTGGACCCGACGTGGACTGTCTTCTTGGACTTGGCCTCATCTAGGGGGACCGAGACAAGGTCCTCGACTGGCTGGCCTTGGCTCGTTAGTTCCTCCCTGAGGTCAAGGCCCTCCCTCAAGTGGCAGGGTTTCTTTATTCTTGCCCTTCAGTGTTGCCACATAACACTGGCAAGCAACTTGCTGGTCCCCCTGAACGACTCTGATGCCGTGTTCGGTGGGGAACTTGAGGGCGAGATGTTAGGAGTAGACGGATGCCTTGAGTGCATGGAGAGTCAGCCTCCCTATGATAGCGTTGTAGGGGGAGCCGATCGTTACGACCAGGAACTCGTTCATCCTCATCACATGCCGAGGCTCTATTCCTACCGTGATGGGTAGGGGTGATTCTTCCTTCCGGCCTGACCACATTGCCGGAGAAGCCAACGAGGGGGATGTCAACCAGCTTCATCTTCTCGAATGCGTCATAGAAGAGGAAGTCGGCCAAGGAGCTATTGTCCACTAAGATCCTCTTCATCATGAAATTTTCTATGACGGCCGAGATCATGAGCGCATCGTCATAGGGGATTGTGACCCCCTTCAAGTCCTCGTCGGTGAATGCGAGGGCTTCTTCCTGCTTCAGCTTCTTGGGGGCCGGCCCCCAGATGTTCAACTGCCTAAGCCTTGCGGCCCAAGGCTGAGCCCCCGGTGATGACGTCTATGATGCTGACGAGTTATTGGTGTTATTTCTACTAGGGGCGTACTGCTTAAGGTGGCCATGRCAGATGAGGGACTCTATCTCGTTTTTCAACTTGTAGCAGTCCTCGGTGTTGTGGTCGGTGCCACGGTGGTACTTGTAGTACTTCTTTGGGTTTCCCCTCTTAGGGTTCCTCTTCATCTTATCGGGCCACTTCACGTACTCCTCTTTCTCGACTTGCATGAGGATTTGCGTGCAGGTTGAGTTGAGCGGTGTGTACTGGTTGTAAGCCAAGGCCGAGGCCGGTGGCTTTTTATGGTCCCGGTTGTTGTTGTTGTTGTGGTTGTCTCCATTTCTTCTCTTTTTCTCTGGGCCTCTGTGGGGACGGTCGGCTTCTCCTTCCTAACAGTCATCAATTGAGGCCTCCTCTGCGGCGATGTACTTCTGGCCTTCTTAAAAAATTCTACCTTGGACTTCGGTGGGGTCTTGGCTACCAAGCACTTGAGGGCCGAGCCGGGCAGGAGGCTGTTGATGGCGGCATGCATGGAGACCATGGAGTCGAGGTCTCAGACCTAGAGCTCCTCTTTCTTGAATCAGTCAATGTAGGACCGCAGGCTCTCACCACGCTTCTGCTTGACTGCCATCAGGCTCTCACCGCGCTTCTGCTTGGCTGGTTGAGGCCTTTGCTCGGCTTTCTTTGACTTGACGGAGCTCATCTTTGATGGCTCCAAGCTATTCTTGAAGGTCGATGATTTTTTGGTTGAGGGGTGCCTGGGCCCTGCCCTGGTCTTCTCGGACTCAGTGGGTGTCGGCCTGGACTCCCGAATACTCTAATGTGGGCCCGTTCTTCCTAGCTCGCCTGTCATTTAGAAGGTCTTGGAGGTCTGAGATGCATGAGGGAGAGGCACGACATCGGCCTTCGGCCCTCAAGAGGGGGGCTGTGGTGACCTGAATGTCTGCCATCATCCCGAGGATTCTCTCTTCGGCGGTGATGATGTTGTTCTTGGTCTCAATGATGGTCACAAGACTGTACTGATTGTTCCCCTCTTCGACTAGGGGGTTGTGCGGTCCTCGATGGCTAACTAGCACGTTGGTTGTTGCCAGACTCTAAGGAGTCGGCCCCATTAGGGTTGACTGGGCTGAGGGCTAAGGGGTCCAGAGATACTCTCTCGCAGCTATGCCCCAGGCTCCCAACAGGGCAGCCGCCTTGGGGGCGGCCTCTTGCCGGGCACCCCACCTCGTCCAACCTTCGGCCGAGGTCGTCGAGCCTATCGAGGACCATTTGGTGTTTCTGGCCATTTCGGCTGAAGCTTAGGCGTAGGAGTTAATTCTTTGAAGTGTCAAGAGTGTAGTTTAGGGAAGTCTTAGCAACGTTCCCACAAACGGCACCAATTGTTGATGCTCAACATATGCTGAGGTCAACACTGTCAATTCGCTCCTAAGTCGAGGTGAGATCAAGTTGCCCGAGGTCCAAGGTGGTCGAGGGCGGGTAGATCGGCCTTGCAAAGAGTGGAGAGAGAACACGTCAGAGGCCTCGGGTTGATACCAGAGGCAASGACTCCGGTGGTCAAGTTAGTACGAGGTTGGTATGAGATGACCAAGATCTGAGGTATGAGGATTCAAATGAGGTCGCAAGGGAGAATAAGAGTTCTCAAGTGTAGCTCAAGACTCTTAAGTTCTGGATCCCTTAGCTTGAGGGGGTCACCTCCTATTTATACTAGAGGCTACCTAGAGGCAGACGAGCTCAGACGAATTGACCGGGGAGGAAGACTTCCTCCCAAAAATCACTACAACAAGGGTAGATTTTAGACAATTGCCGAAGAACTTAAGTGTACTTTAAGACAATATGTAAACAATAAGAATAGAGTTAGTCAATTAGTTAAACCATAAGGGTAGTTTAAGAAATGTGCCCATACTAAAAAGATAATTAAAAAAAGTTAGATTATTTAAATGTTTTAAAGATTTAATATGTGATTTGGTGAGTCTCATTTGAGGCTATCAAACCACAAAAATAAATAAATAAATAAAATAGAGTTTTGGTCAAAATAATATATCAATACTTTGAACCTTGATAGAAGTAATGATGACTCGGGCAACTCAGTGGTTAGAAACCTAGAGAAGGAAGTGCAGCAATTGAAAAAASAGTCTCATTTTTTAGACTGGTGCTTTTCCCGCATATGTCACTGAGCTGACAAGTTAGTCAACGAATTTTAAGCAATAGGGGATGATTCGATAGGTAGCGACTCGGGTAAGAGACAAAGGAYGAAAATAGAGATTAGATTCTAGGATGGTGATTCAGGTTTGAACTAGGGAGTGGATAAGATTTTTTTAAATGATATGGGTCTAGATTATGGGGGACCCAAATGACTCGCTATTTTGACCTATAGGCGTTTTTTGGCTCAAACCTATGTATATATAACTTGCTCTTTTGATACTTCTTGGTTGATTTTTATGAGGGACTTATAGGAGAGTAGGAGAGTAAAGGGAACAAAGGCTTCTCCTCAATTGCAAGCATGTGTTTTCCTTTTTCTAATAAAGTGGGCGGTGGTGGGTAACTCATAACAGCCACACAGGGGCCATGAGAATTTGCAACTACAACTACCGGGGGAGTAGTCGACCTCTGGTAGTTCAAGGCCTGAAAGACTTAGTTTCTAGGTGGAGTCCCAATTTGATCTTCCTTAGTGAAACTAAGACTTTTTTGACTCAGACTTCTAAGTTAGTTTCCCTCCTCCGTTTCCCAAATTTTTCTATTGGTACTTTAAATGGTCTAGCAAGTGGGCTTCTTAGTTTTTGGAAAGTTGGTTTCAATATTTTTATTCATTTTGCTTCACAAAATTACATTATTTTGAAAATGATGATAGGTCCTACCTCCTCTCCGTGGTTACTTGTTTGTATGTCTGGGGAACCAAATAAAAAGCTCATATGAGCCTTTTGGGAGACCATTTATAAGTGTATTCCTAAAGTTGAACTCTAACCTATCTCTAATTCGAAAAGTTTGGGCCCTCATGGTGATTCCTATGTATAGGTTGTTCCTTTGGTGGTTAATGTGAGGCTTTGTTATTACCTCTGAGATCATAAATCTTAGAGGCTTTACTTGTTCTTCCATGTGTTTCTTTTGTAAGTCTAAAAATGAATCTCATCTCCATCTCTTCTTTTTGTGTCCTTTTGCAAGAGCAATCTAGTTTTCCTATCCTCTGAGTTTCATAACAAATTTGGTTGCAAATTCTATCTTGGAGACTATTTCTTCAATGTTAGCTTCCCTTTTCTTTTTTTGATCAATAACAATAGATTTCATTAAATAATAATAAGGTTACAAAAAATAGGGGAGCTAAAGAATCTTAACTCCCCAAGGAAAGGATAAATCTCAAACTAGAATAGAACAAAACAATTATATCTGAGCCCAGAACCCAGAAATCCTAGTCACTCCTTGCCTAGACAAACCATCAACAAACGAGTTTGCACTTCTCTTAACCCAATTACACTGAACTTCCATATTCTTGGATAACCATTCGAATTTCCTCTTCTCATTACTATAACTCTAGAGCTTAGAATTGTCTTCTTTCAACCAGTTCACTACCACCTCAGCCCTCAACGAGTTYCCCACTCCAATTGAACTAGAGAACATAGCTGTTATATTACCATTTTCATCTCGTAAAACCCCCCAATACCCGAGGGCCCTGGATTCCCCATGCTACTACCATCAAAATTTAATTTGATAAATCCATAGGGTGGAGGATTCCATGCAGTATTCAGGGTTTTCTTAGCCGAGACTGAACTTGCAATTTCTTTCCATTTTCTTAACATATCATTTGTTGAAAAATCTGTGAACTCATCCATTGTCTTCAACCAGTGTATTACCCTTATATGGATCACTTTCAACATATTTTCCAACCCTCTCTCCTTTTTTCGGAAAAATCCTTGAATTCCTTTCTTCCCATATTCTCTAGCAAACAACAACTCTCACACACCTCCACATGGTCCTTGATCTTTTTGTTGGGCAGTTAACAGAGGRAGAAGTAAACAAGCTTTGCACATTCGTTGGGGGATTCCACTTGCACCCAAACAAAGAAGYAAACCATTCCCAAATATTTTTTACCAAAACACAGGATATTAGTAAGTGATAACCAGACTCACCAGCAACTCTACAGAGAATACACCAGTGTGGAGATAAACAACTATTGGGTCTTTTTTCTTTGAGGTAAGTCACCTGTTTTAATTTTTTCGAGAAAAGCTTCCCAACAGAAACTCCCAATCCTCGAAGCTATAGGTCGACACCACACATCCTTGGCAGGGAATGACAAGCCAATAGAACTTTCCAGATGCAATAGGGCTTTAAAGAAGGAGGCATAAGTAAAGGATCCAGAAGGAGACAAGGTCCAGATCCTACTATCTGTTTTTGTCGGCTCCAAGAAACCCCATCAAGAAKGGACAGGAGATTAGAGGTACAATTCAGTTCTGTGTCCCTGAGGGCTCTTCTCAATCCCAAGTTCCACCCAAACCCAGAATTTGAATTTGAGGGAACAAGGAAAGTGGTAATTGTTTCATTTTTTGAAGGTGGAGTTTGCAAAAAGAGCCGAAAATTGGTCTTTCAACGGATGATCCCCAATCCACACATGTTCCCAAAACTTAATTGAGTTACCTGAGTGCAAATCATACCTGATCCAATGAGAGAATAGGGAAAAAATAGCATGGATTGATTTCCATGGTGATGCTCTTGTTGCCAAAGCCATAATCCCAGAGTCCCATCCATTCTCTACAAGCATGTGAATACTACCAATTATCTTAGCCCACAACTTTTCCTTTTCCAATGAGAATCTCCACAGCCATTTCCTTAGTAGAGCCAAGTTCCTCTTCCTAATATTCCCAATCCCTAAGCCTCCCTCCTGCTTACTTCTACACACCACTTCCCACCTAACCCTATGATCCTTTTTCTCCTCCCTAGGCTCGCACAAAAAATCTCCCATCAACTTTTCCAACTTGTTAGCCACCCCTGCAGGCACCTTAAAAACAGAAAAGTAATAAACATGCAGGTTAGCTAAGGTAGACCTAATTAGGGTGATTCTTCCTTYCAGAGATAAATAATTCTTCTTCCAAGATGCAAGTCTCTTTTCAAACCTCTCCACAACCGGAGTCCAAAAATTTCCTTTATGAGGATTATCTCCAAGAGGAAGACCGAGGTAAGTTAGAAACTAATCCGACACTTCACATTCCAAAATGTTTACACATGCAAAGATTTCACTTTCCCCCATATTCACACCCACCACACAACTTTTATCAAAGTTAACGGTCATGTCCCCTCCCTCAGGAAAAAGAATTGTATCATCTGCAAACTACAAGTGTTTGAGTGGTATGTTCTCCCTGCCTACCCTCCACCCTTTGATTAAGCTCCTACAGTCTGCCCTAGAGATCAATCTCCCCAAGACTTCAATAACCAAGGTGAACAAAAAGGAGAAAGGGGTCTCCTTGTCTTATACAACCGGGAAGAAGTCCACCACCGTTCCATTCACCAAAATAGAGTAATGGCAAGTCCTAATACACCCTACTACCCACCTGCACCATCTATCCCCGAACCCAAAATTGATCATCACCTCCAGCAAAAAGGACCAATTTACCAAGTCATAGGCTTTTTCCAAATCTAACTTACAAACCACACCCTTTTTCCTTGATTTCTTGAAGTCCTCCACACTCTTATTTGCTATAAGTATTTGATCAGTTATCTGCCTATCTCTCACAAAAGCTCCTTGATTATTTGACACAATGGTATTGAGTACTGTCTTATTCTAAGAGACAAGACCTTCGCAATGATCTTATACAAGCTATTTACTAAACTGATTGGTCTATAGTCCCTTGGGTGTGTTGCTTCTCTCTTTTTGGGAACYAAAGCAATTAAAGTAGAATTCAACATCGGATTGATCTCTCCTCTACTGTGAAACTCATCAAAGACCATCATTAGTTCATCTTTCAAAACTTCCCAACAGTCTTGATAAAATGCCATCGTAAAACCATTTGGTCCTGGTACTTTTGATCTATCCATAGAGAATATTGCCTCTTTGACTTCTTCCATTTCAAACTCTCTCCAACCACTCCCTATCCCTTCCACTTAGATTTGGCCACTCCATTCCCTCAATCCACACTCTATTACTTAAAGGCTTTCTATAGATGGATTTAAAATGGTTTGCAAAATTCCTAGCAATCTCACCATGATTAGAAATGATTGTCGCCTCCACTTCCAAGCTTGAGATGAGATTTTTTGTTCTTCTCCCACTTGGCATAGCATGAAAAAATTTGGTATTCCTATCCTCCTCCTTCAACCATTTACATCTTGACTTTTGTTTCCAACTAATTTCCTCATTGAGTAATTCATCCTCCAATTGTTTTTGCAATTTTCATTTTTGTTCTTTGTCCTCTTATGTAATACAACCCCTCCCTTCACATCCAGATCTTCCAGTTGTGCAATCATAGTTTGCTTCCTTTCTTCTAGCCTCCCAAATTCAAGTTTATTCCATTCCTTAATTTTTCCCTTCAAAAATTATAACTTCCTATAGAACCTCATCCCATACCATTCTACTGAGGGGTCACTTTCTAACCACCATTCTTTGATTTTATTAATAAAACCTGGGTGGTGTAACCACATATTTTCAAATATGAACGGGGTAGGCCTTGTATTTCCTAATTCTTCCTCTCCAATCATAATAGACCAATGATCTGAGGTTACCGTAGGAAGTGTCCTCGAGATCAAATTACCCCAATGTTCATCCCAATCTACTGAGAAGAGAAATCTATCAAACCTAGAACAAATAGAATTAACTTGTAGATTGGACCATGTGAAATTTCTATGCACTATAGGAATCTCTTTAAGTTCAAACACCTCCATAAACTGATTAAATTTCCTCATGCTTGTAGTCACCCTCTACCTAGGATTATTTGTTTCTTCTGTAAATCTGACTACATTAAAATCACTTCCTATACACCAAGGTCCTTCCCACAAACCCCTTATATCCCCTAATTCTTCCCATAGAACCCTCCTCTCTCTATAATCATTAGGCCCGTAAACATTTGTTAAAACCCACTCAAATCCATCCTCCACCTGCTTAAACTTCAAAGATACTAAAAATTGGCCTATCAACTCTTCCAGTCCTACGTAGACCTCATTCTTCCAAAGTGTAATTATACCCCCTGCAGACCCCCAAGAAGGTGCAGTAACCCAACTGATCCCCCTAGCTCTCCAAATACACCTGGCCCATCTAGCATCAAATTCTGCTCTCTTAG
>NW_010729379.1:25733-35739 GCF_000365185.1 Nelumbo nucifera
TCCTTTTCAACTCTTGTGTTCTACTGCTTCTCCTCCCTCTTCCTCCTCCTTTCTCTTTACCTTTCTTCTTATTTTCGAACCTGAAATCCATTAGGGTTCAAGACTGATAACAGTCCTGAACTTCTACTCTTCCTAAAAGAACCAGTCCATGAGAAGGGGCAAGCATCCAGACAAAGATGAGCTAAATATCTCTCTTTTCCTTAAATTTTATAGTTCCTTTCCTTCCAAATGCTCCTACAAATGGGTCTGGATGTGCTAGAAACAAGTTGTTGAAACCAGGTTAGAAACAACAAATCATATGCAACCATGTCAGTTCATGGTACATCTTGTTTCTATCAGATCTGGAGTCCCTATAAATAGAAAATCGGGGAAATGTAGCCCAAATAAAAGGCTTCAGTACAACCCACCAAAATATAGAGCCACAAAACGACAACATCACAAATGTGGGGATGAGAATTAAAAAGAAAACCAATAGCTCCCAAAGAAAATTAGTCAGGAAATGAAAAAGAGCCAAGAGGTCCACCAACTCCTATTGATGTTTCAGGTTGGACAGGTTTCTTCCTCTGAACCTCATGAGTTATTACAGCATGGCCTTCTGTTCCATCTGGTCCTCTGGACCATATCTCAACTGTATCTTGTGAGAAATGGTCTTACAGAGGAATAGGGAAGTTTATTTTGAAGGAGATACTAAATAATCTTCATCAATTTTGTAAATTCTCTTTAGATGCTTATAAGATTTCTTGTACTGTTTTACTAGTAGATGATACCTCCTATATCAAGGAAATGTCACTTTATTGAAAAATACATGAAAAGTAACAACAATTACTCTAATACCTTCTTTTGTATTTCAAAGAGTAACTGAATGTTATCTTCTGTCACGATACTTGGTGGGCTCCCATGCTTTGAATCAAGAATTGTTGCTAATATAAGCTGAAACAAAGATGAAAAAAGAACAATCATTCAGTGCTATGTCATTTGTTCCTCACAAAGCTTTATCAATTATCATATGAACAACAAACCCTCAGGAAAAAGAATACACCTAATATCTCCATTGAAAATCCAATTCAATGTCATTTCAACACATTTATTGGATTTGGGGAAAATAATGTCATACAGATACAGTGGTTTATGGTGTCATTATTGTCATCTCCAACTATTAGCAGTGAGGTGGAACCGTACCAATAAACTAGCAAGTTATGAAATCATTGTCCCTTGGGAATAAAGCTAAGAGGGAATTAGAAGATTTCTAATAGAACTTTAACTTAGAATAGTGACTCCTTGCTAATCTCAACACGTGTGTCTAAGGCAATTGTTAAACACGAATAAACCTTATGCAGCTGACTGAACATCAGCATAGACTCAAGCACATAGAATAACATAACATTTCATGATATCATTGGTAATCTACAAGATACAATTTCTTTCAAAATGCATAAAACAGAAATAGATTAGTACACTTGACTCATCAAACAACTACACCTTTATATTACAGCACATGTTGTGAGTTTGTCATCCTGAGCTAGGTTCATGCTTGGGGCTAAGCTAGACTAAAAGCTGAAACCAGCTTATAACCCTACATATAATGGAAACAAGAACCATAAAGCAGTAATAAAGATTATCAATAGCAAAAAACAATACCTGTTCAATTCTATAAAATGGTGCTAGATGGCTGTCAAAAAATTGTTTTTCTTCTGCAGCTTTACTCCCATGACCTACCCATAGCTGCAACAGTATGTGAAAATATTATGAACATATAGCTAGAATGATCTCACTAGGATTTTAGTAGTAGTAGAATGCCTAGAAACAATCTCTATAAATAGGAATATGGGATATCAATCAGGGTCTGCATGTTATTACATCATGATCATATTTTGTAATTGAATTCACACAACATAGTAGTAGCAGTAGACGAAGAAGAAGAAGTCTCATTAGAGTATCTCCCTATTGTTGTTTCCTATGAGTATCTAAGTAGGGTTTCTTTCAAACTCAAATTTTACTTAAGTTGTCATGTAACTATTACAAGCTAACATAAGAGCATCTTTTTTTTTTTGAGAAAAAAGGTTAACTTGATTAAGAAAGAAATGAGAGTACATGAGATGATGTACAATCAGGCTACACAGAGGTTACAAAGACATATTTCTATCATTGTACAAAATATCCCTGTGTGTACCAGATTTAGCCAAACTATCAGCTACAGAGTTTATTTCCCTAAGAATCCAGCAAATGTATACAGATAAGGATTTAACAGATATCTAGCCTCATTTAAATAGTGGGCCAATCTCCAAGGTCCTCCTTCCTTCTTCCCCAGCCACTTTATCGTGTTGCTGGAGTCTCCTTTGATTGTTAGATGAGTCAAGCCTAGATCTCTGATGATACGGAGCCCCGTTAAAGCAGATAAAATTTCTGCCGTTGTGGAGTCTGCAGCCCCAATTGGTCCACTAAAAGCCCCAATAGGATGACCATCCCTTCTCTTAAACACACCACCAATTCCTGCTGTTCCCAGGTTTCCACTTGCACTTCCATCAAAATATAAAGTCACTTCCTTCTCCTCTCCTTGATGAGGGAGGCTCTTCCCTCTTGGAGGACTGGGAGATGAGAATAACAATTCCACCACATTCTGCTGAAGCATATTCCTGGATATTCCTTTGAAGCTCTCCGAATTCAACATCTTTATCCAACTTAATGGAGATAATGAATGGTCTAGCCCTAATAATCTCATGTTGTTTCCTTTGATCATCTAAACAAGTTTCTTTCAACCTCAAATTTTATTCAAGTTGTCATGTAACTGCCACATGTTATCATAAGAGCATCTTTATCCAATTTAAAAAAAACAAAAAAATATATATCCAATTTAATGGAGATGATTATGGTCAAGACCAGACTAGAATGGAGAGGTCAAGTCTACTGTTGGTATGGTTTTATTTTAGATGAAATAGAGTTATCAATATGCCTCACAAGTCTTTTGTCATCAGTTCTGTTGGAAATTATTTATAGATCTTTCCTGTTCCAAATAGCTTAAAAACATTCTCCTTTTGATCACAAGATTCACAACTTGCTCCTTGGGTGCATATCATAGAGTGCTGAAATATAGAATGACCACACAAGAACATAATGTAATAAAGTAATAAACATCCAGAACATAGTATGCAAGAGATGGACATTATTAAGTCATGTGACATGGAAGCCCTCCATATAGTTGAGTTTGGGTATAGAAGCTGATAAAAACGTCATGTGAAAGCTTATTGTTTACCTTCTCAGGCCGTGTCTCCACTTTGAAACGAATTAGACCTAAGCAGAGCAGAAGAACAACAGCCAATGACAAACATAGAATAAGCATTGGGTTTCTAGCAACCCATGTTCCATATCTCCTGAACATAGAAAAGACATGCAATGAACAAGACTCTTTTGTTTAATAAACACAAAATATTTAGCTCTTATAATTCATAAACATTGGAAATGACAGCAGGTGCAATGACCTGTAGCAACTTGATATGTAGCCTTGCACAACAGAAAGTTGAACACCATTCACCACTTGAACCTCGTCATGTATCTAGAAATCATAAAGAAAAAGAAACAAAAAAATAAAAAGAAATTCAACAATAATCACAGTGGAAGAAGACCAAATAAATTAATAACAGTGACATACAAATAGTTTCCGTTTATACCCTTATAGATAAAAGTAAGGTGAGAATTGTAAAGAGGACTAGGGGAAGAGAACTGGGGTTTCAAAGAAGCTTCAAAGGGGATCACTAGCTAGATATGGCCCATCTTCAAAGCATGGAAGTCCAAATTCTGCTTGTTATTTTTATTAGCAACTCACATTGATTCCTCTGTTTATGGCATGAAGAGATTAAAGTATGTCTCATTTTCTGCCAGTGGGTCCACTGGAAGATGATCATTCCATGTGGTGCAAAGGGTTCCCTGAAATAGTGGCTCCACCCACTATCATTGCTTCCAGAGATGACGTGGCTGGCATCAAATCAATCCCAAATGCTTTGCCAGTACTTTTGAAGATTTCAAGCTGCATGAGCATGGTGATGGTTTCTTTCCAGTTCCTAAGGAAGAGGAATCTAAGGGGAGCCATCATCTATTTCTGGTGGATATCACTTTTGGTGCTCAGGTTAGGCTAATGTTTCCTGGCATCAGATGTCAAATTCATGAGATGTTAAACCCATGATATTATTGGATGTAATCATAGAATCACCTCTTCAAAACCAAGGATGGAGAGTGTAGGAGAGCTTTCATGGTTCTTGTTACTCAGCTAAATGTGAGGAATCATAAGTGCAAGATCACCCATTCAATGGCAGTGGAGTCTAATGGAGACGAAAGTGGCAATGGTTCGTCTGTAGAAATGACTGATAAGAATCTAGAAGAGGAGGTGGGGGTCTGTGTCAAGGTATTCCTTTGAATAGGAAAATACTTTTGAAGCAGATGATTAATCATGGGAAGGCATAAATATTGTTGCATTTGTTTTTTTCTTGGGTGGGGAAGCTTTAGATGAAGAAATGTTGGGGTAATTGGGAGAGGAAAGTGAAAAACTTGTAATAGAATCTGGATAGGGTAGAGATAGCAAGGCAAAGGAATGTAATAAGGAGATAGACAATCTGCTTGTTTATGGAAAAGCCTAGGCAGAGAGATAGGCAATAGCAAGAAGTGTTCTTGGGAGGTGGCAAATCCTAGCTTAAAGAGGTAAGGGAAGTAGGAGATGTGAATGAGGCATCTCAAAGAATGGGTATGTGGGGTGGGTGAGGGGAAGGGGGGACGAAGAGAGAAGTTTCAAACTGCATGGCAGAATTGGTTCATCTATCTTCCTTTTGAGGCAACCAAAGAAAAAGAGGGGGGATATTGTGGAGTGTTACAAAGGCGGCAATAGTTTGGGTTGTCTGGGAAGAGAGGCAGGAATAGGTGGTGTGTTCAGGAATTGGGAAAGCAGGATACTGATCTATATTCAGGACCTATTGGAATGGGGAACTCATTGAAAGCTGAATTATTTGCTTTGCTGGAAGGTCTTCCATTAGCAAAACAATTGGGTTACAGACAGGTGGAGGTGGAAGGGGATTCAAAGCTAATTGTTTCATGGGCTAACTGTAACAGACATACTCTGTGGACTCTTAAACATGCTTTCAGGAAGTAGGAAGTATTGCAAAGGACATAAATGCTGAATTTAAATGGGTGAGAAGGACTGCAAATGGCTTTGCTGATTCCCTTGCTGAGCAAGGGCTTATGAGGCAGCAATTGTTTTGGGCTACTATGTAATCCTTAGTGTAGTTTTCTGGGTGGGAAGTCCTGTCTCCTATATGTACTAACTTCAATTCCAATTTATTATAATAAATCTTTTCTTCTGCTGATCAAAATAAATTAATAGTTTGACTAATAAGTAATACTTAAAATTGTACAACCTTCTTTCTTGATTGTTGTATTTTTTTAGGGCCTAGGCACAGAAAAGATGATTAGAGTACTTGTGAAGTCACTGGGATTAACCTTCTGGACTATCCATCTAAGAAGTCTTTAGCAAATCAAACTAGCAGTATTAATGGACTTGTATGATGAAACCTGGATTTGATTATAGCAATTATCTAGGGGAAAGAAACATTATCCACCAATTATCTTGTACTATTGATACAAAGCAAGATGGTGTGACTGAAAGAACAAAATACTATGTTTTAGAAGTGGCTAGGGGGTTGGTGTTCAATATAAACACCCATGTCCAGTTTTGGAGAGTTGTCATACAAACAGTTGTTAATCCAAATGCTATCCAAAGTGCTTAGATTTGAATCTGCGATCCTTGCAGTTCATTTGTAAGTATTTGGTTTTGCATCTTAAACATATTACAATACTGCATGACTTATAAATGTACATCAATGGTACATGAGACACACCTGCATGGTTTGGATATCATCTTTCTGCTTGTTAACAGAATGGAGTTCGCTTTCATCCACAGCATTCAACAAAGGTTTCAACCTGGAAACTGGGCCCTTTTTTCCTCTTGTCCGGTGAAAAAAGCCCCAAACCAAGAATGAAGAAACCAATACAATATATAGAATGGCTAATGAAAATTCAACACACTTGACCTGCAGTAATCAGAAGATATGACCAAGATGATAAGGATGCAAAACTAAGAAGAGGTACAAATAAATATCCATATCCCATGGTATTACCTAATCATTAATATTGTAAGAAATTGATGCAACGAATACATCCTGAAGTAACTGAGTTCCTAAAACTGTAAATAAACGAAAAGAATCAATTGTTCTATATAGCATTCCTCCTTACCTTTAGGGACCCAATACTAATAGAACAAGAATGTTTCTTGTGAGGGAGAGGGGGTGCAGAACCAGAGCATGTGGAAGAAGAAGGGCAATCACCACAAGAACAGCCAAGAGAAGTGTCACCACATGAATAAACAGACACATTCATAGGCTTCATCCCAGAAGATTCAAAGATGCTTGATCGGAAATTAATGGCATATGGTGAACCGGGGACATCAAGGTCAGCTTGACGACCAATAAATACAAACCACTCTGGTAAAACAATCAGAAACAAAATGAATTAGAAGTAGTGGATTGCTAGCTTACATTCTTATGAACAGGTTGAAAGGATAACATCCCCCTTAGAACTTATAGAAACAATAAGAAGTTACCATCAAATAATATCAGTTCATGCAACAGGAGAAGTCTGCTGGACATATCAATGGAAGATTAACAGAGCTAGAAATCATTTTTCTCAGAAAAAAAAAAAAAGTGACATGTATATTCAACAAATAGGGGTAAAAAATATACATGAGAGAATATACAAAGCTATGGAAAAAAAAAGACACAGCCTCCTTCACTGAGGTAAGAAGTTATCGTTATACAAAAAAGCCTGCTGTACCCAATTTCTTCTCTGCAGTTGTATTTGATAACCTAGAACCCATATAATGTGAGATGAAAGGAGCACAATCAAGTCCCTAATATTATTCAGAAATGAGCCGATATCCAAGGACCACTTTCTATAATTTGAATCCATCTGGTTGTATTAACTGAGTCACCTACAATGAAGAAAGGTTTCAAGTGCTGTTGCATTGCAATTCTAAGCCCCTTCAGAAAAGTAATGACCTCAATCTTGGTGGAGTTGGCATCCCCAGTGGGGTTGCCATAGTCCAATAAGATTTCGCCTCCATGCCAAAAAAAGTCACCTCCAATTCATGCAACTCCCGGGTCATCAGGAGCACTAATCAGAGAGCCTCCTTTGAATAAATGTCTGAATTCTCCTCCGGAAGGAGGGGAGGGAAAATATGTACAAAAAGAAATTTATGCCCTTTTGAGTTCCACTATATCCTTACTCTACCTGATGAACATTCTAGGAGTGTAAACGACTTCCATTGTAATTACATGCCATTATATATAACTAGTAGGGAAGAAATTATTATACTGCTTTTTTATTGATTTCCTTACCCATCATTGATAATTTTTTTTTGGTAACTGTTAGTGTCGACTGTGTAGGGGTAGTTTGGTCTTTTTCATTTATGTTTGGTGTGAGGTATAATGTTTAAGTTAAGTGATGTGTTCCATGCTTAAGTAGGGGCATAACAGACTTTTTGTTTTATTATAGCAAACTATAAATATAACCTGGCCAACTAGAGAGAGTTGACTTTACTCTCTAGTTCAAACCAGTTTCTTCTTCTCTTCTTCTTCTTTCTTCTATCTCCTCTAACCTTCTTCTACTGCTATTTCTAACTGAATACTAGTGCAGATCTGAACTTTATCATGGTATCAGAGCCACTATAACAAATTCAGATCTGCCCAGAATTATTTTCCATTGTCATTCAGCCTAGGGTTTTCAAGATTTCTTCATCATCTGTTGGAGATAAGGAAAAGGGACGAAAAGGAGTGATTGCCCTTCCCTTTTGGAGGTTTTCATTCCTCCGGTCTGTGGTTTAGTGGGTGTTTGTGGTGGTTTGTAAACCCTCTAATCAATGGTACGAAGATGGTTGTTTCAGGTGGTACAGTGAACAGTCGAGTGCAGGTTGGTTTTTTGTTGATCAAATAGGTGGGCTATATGGGTGTTTCAGTGTGAATCGAGTAGTTAGTGAGTTGCTATGTTTATGGTGTGTATTTGGGTAGTTTTGTGGTGCTGAGAGTGAAGAATATCAATGACTGTTATTGCTGAAAACTGTGATGTGACAGTAGGTGTCTTCAGCAACAATCTGTCATTAGTGTGCAGTGTGGGAAAAGTGAATTAGGCGTGTGATATACAGGTGAGAGAAAAAAAGGGAGAAAGAAAAAAACCTCCTGCTGAATCTCAAGTCTAGTGTTATGGTTCCCCCCCAATTACCTGAATGTTCAGATGACTTCTATCAAATTGAATGGGGAGAATTATGTGCCTTGAGCAAAATCCGTAGAGGTCTTTCTTAGGGGTAAGAAGAAAGTGAAGCATGTAAGAGAAGAAAAACCTCCTGCTGAATCTCAAGAACATAGTGGCTGGGAACAATAAGATGCACAAATTATGACCTAGTTATGGAATAGTATGGAACCCAAGATCAGTGTAAATTTTATGTTCTTAGATACAACCAAGGAGATTTGGGACCATGCCAATAAATTGTGCTTTGGACAAGACAATACTACTAGAGTGTATCAGCTTTATCAGGAGTACTTTAATCTGCAACAGGTAATCAAATTCTTGAGGAATACTATGCTAGCATGAGGAATCTTCATAATGAGTTGAATGTATACCACCCCCTCACTTCTGATGTTAAGATTCAACAACAACAAAGGGAGCAACTCGATGTAACCGGATTTTTAACAGGGCTAAAATCTGAATATGAACCAGTGAGAGCACACATACTAGGTGGGTCAACTCTTCCTTCTCTAGAAGAGGTGTTTGCCCGACTTTGGAGGATTTCTATTGGACCTATAGAGAACTCTAATATCTCTGAGAGGTCTGCCTTTGTAGTGACAAGAGGAGAGGGTCATGGAGTTAAAGGTGGAGCTCGGGGAGTTCAGCCCGATCGTAGTGATGGTGGTGGACCCATGTATAGTCGTGGTAGTGGACGTATTGGAGGTCGAGATTTAGGGGGAACTCGTGGCACAAGACGTAATGATGGTCCAAGGAGGTGTACGCATTGTGGTATGGAAGGGCACACTGTTGAGCAGAAGAAGAAGAAGAAAGGAAGGAAGAAGAAGAAGAGAGAAGAGGCTGCAAACTTAAGGCCTCAAAAGAACTACTTCATGCGAGTGAAGCATTTGTATTTATACTATACTGGCCGTACAACACAAGAGGACTACAAAAAATTACAAAAATACCCCTGTAGGCACTAAACCTGCGTACAGTACATATAATACACCTGTCAACACTCCCCCTCAAGTTGGAGCATAGATATCAATCATGCCCAACTTGTCACAGAGACCTTGGTGTCTAGAATGGTTTAGCCCCTTTGTAAAGATGTCTGCTAATTGGTCTTCAGAGCTGATGTATGGAGTGCATACTTTGCCTGTGATGATTTTCTCTCTGATAAAGTGCTTGTCAACTTCAATGTGCTTTGTTCTATCATGTAGTACTGGGTCGGCAGCGATACTTATAGCTGCCTTGTTGTCACAGAGTAGAATCATGTGTTTGTCTACTGGACAACCCAACTCTCCCAATAGATTCTTTATCCACATACCTTCAGCTACTCCGTGTGCCATTGCACGGTACTCAGATTCAGCACTAGATCTAGCTACCACGGTTTTCTTCTTACTCCTCCAAGTAACAAGGTTCCCTCCTACAAATGTGCAGTAACCACTAGTAGACCTTCTGTCACTTTGAGATCCARCCCARTCMGCATCTGTGTAAATTTCAACTCTCAAATGTCCATGTTTCTGGAATAATAAGCCAACACCCGGGAACTTCTTAAGATACCGCAGTATTCTTTCCGCTGCTTCAAGATRAGTGGACCTAGGTGCATGCATGAACTGGCTAAGGACACCAACAGCATATGCTATGTCTGGACGAGTCATAGAGAGGTACAACAATCTTCCTACAAGCCTCT
>NW_010729379.1:53104-69203 GCF_000365185.1 Nelumbo nucifera
GTGTAGTTATTTGTTTCAGTTATAGTAGTGTCAGTTTGAGTCAGTTTGTTAATTCACTTGTTATTTATTTCAGCTTTTATTTACTTTATTTATTATGTAAGTACTAAGGGCAGATGTGTCCTTTCCATTATGTACTAAACATAACCTATAAGTAATAAGAGAGTGGCGGCGGCAGATCTGTTAGAATCTGTCCCTCCTTTCAACCACTTGTGTTCTCCTGTTTCTCTTCTATTCTCTCTCCTTTCTCTCACTTTTCTTCTGTTCTATAAACCTAAAACCTATTAGGATTCAAGACTGATTACAGTCTTGATCTTCTACTGTAACTATTTAGTTTGAGTTGCCGCCCTACTAAGGGCATCTTTGTAATATCTCATATTTAAGTTAAATATAAATAGAATGAGGGGCTGGCGGCTAGAGTTATGATACACAATCCTAGTTGACCTTCTTCTCCTTTCCTTCCTCTTTCTCTTCCTATTGCTGAAATCTACAACTTTCCCCTCTTCCTTTCACAAGAAGCTTGACCGAATCAGCAGATAGTGGTTTCTACTTGGTATCAGAGCAGGTTGAAGTTTCTGGAAGTGATTCTCTCATGCAGCCCTAGATCGGCCGATTGCATGGAGATTTATGAGGTTGATCGAAGCTCTCAGGTAAGCCCGGTTTTTGGATTTTCTTGATGGATCTGTATGCCCTGTAGCTGGTCTAGGTTTTCTTGGAGTTTTGTTTTTGTTGATGGATCTGGAGAAAGGGGAAGAGTCTTGTTTTTGTTGAACTCTTCAATTTTGACCTAGGTAGTGGCGCCCTATTTTTTTAGGGTTCCTTGGAGTTTTTTACAGGGGGCGATTCAAGTCCCACGTGGTTTGGAGGCTCCTAGAGAGGGCAGTTGCTTTTTCTCTCTCTTCTCTCATCCCACAGAAAAGGAATCTTTCGTGGGAAGAAAGTCCAGGACACCAAAGGAGTGTCATTGGTTCCAGAAGGTGTTTTGTTTGTTCTTGCTGCATTTTTTATTTGTTTCTRTACCCTTTTGAAGAAGCATGGAGGGACACAGAGTTGAATATAAGCTCGGGAATGAAATGGGACTTGTGAGAGGAGGTGCTGGAAACCCCTTCAGAGCTGGAACCATTACTACAGTTAGGTTGGATGGTACAAACTACTTGGAATGGTCCCAATCTGCAAAGATGGCCATTGGGGCTCRTGRAAAATTGGGRTATATTRCTGGTGAAGAGGTGAAACCTGAAACTGGCAACTCCCGGTGGGTGTAGGAAAATTATATTGGTAATGACATGGTTGTGTAATTCCATGTTGCCACATATAAGTAAAATTTTTTTATGGGCAAATACTACTATGGAGATATGGGATGGGGTTGCAGAAACCTATTCACAAAGGGAGAATGTTGCTAGGGCTTATCAACTGAGGAATCAGATTATTGCTACAAGGCAAGGAGATAGATCTGTTGYAGCCTATTTTTCAGTCCTTAAGACCCTGTGGCAGGAGATCGACCATCTAGAGACTTTTGCTTGGGAAACCACCAAGGATGCAGCTACCTATCAAAGACACTTAGTGAAGTATAGGGTGTTCGAATTCCTTGCTGGCCTTAACCCTGAGTATGACAYTGCACRACAGCATCTTCTTTCYAGGGACARTGTCACTCTCTCCCAAGCATATGCCTTTGTGTCAGGAGAGGAGTGCAGGAGGGATGTAATGATGAAGAATCTCATTTCTGATCAATCCGCTATAGTAAGTGTTGTGAAATCTAAACAAAATGGCAATGAAAACAAGAAAGAAGACAAAAGGGACTTGGTCTGTGACTACTGTAAGAAGCCTAAGCATACAAGAGATACTTGTTGGAAGCTTCACCCACATCTTGTGCCGACCAGATTGAAGAATAAGAAAGGAAATGCGCACATGGCAGTTACTGGTGACACTCCGGCCCCCCTACTACAGCTGCTTTGGAGTCCGTTGCAGTAAGGGCCGAGCTTGAGAGGTTTGGGTTACTTCTGAATTAGAGGGATACAGCTAGTTCTAGTTCAGCCGCAAGCGGACAACAAGGTACAGGTAGCACAGGTGGAGCTCACTCTACCTCCTTTGCCCACACAGGTAGTTCACATGTCACTGACCCATTGCTCCACTATTTTCTCCTCTTACCAGCTCTGTTCTGGCAGAGATAGGGTCTCCACAGCTGATAGATCCCATGTTCCTATTGCTGGAAAGGGATCTGTCAAGATTAATGATTCCATTTGTTTACCCTCTGTCCTCCATGTTCCTAAATTGAGCACCAATTTATTATCTGTTAGTAGTTTGACTAAGAATTTGAACTGCTCAGTAATTTTTTCTCCTGGACGCTGTATTTTGCAAGATCTTGATTCAAAGAGGACGATTGGGAATGGTCGTGAAGTAAATGGAATCTACCTCCTAGATGCTCTCCCTCTTCACCAAAGTAATCATGTTTGCAGGGACAGTGAGTCAAAATCTGTGGATCAGATTATGCTTTGGCATAATCGTYTRGGTCATTTGTYYTTTTCTTCTTTGAGTTCTTTGTTTCCAAAACTGTTTGAGTCTGTGAGCCTGTCAAGTTTGAAGTGTGAAGGTTGTGAACTTGGAAAACATTGTAGACACTTTTTTAAACCTAGTAATAAAAGATGTTCTTCTCCTTTTGATGTTATTCATTCGGATGTGTGGGGCCCTTATCATGTTCCCTCAATGGGCGGTTATCGCTATTTTCTCCTATTTGTGGATGATTTCTCTCGATATTCCTGGATTTACCTGATGAAATCCCGCGATGAAGTACCATCCTTGGTGAGGCAATTCCACCAGATGGTACTAACACAGTTTGGAACGAGAATAAAGATGTTCAGATCTGACAATGCTAGGGAATATTTTGAGAGACATCTTGCCTCATATCTGTTGGAGTATGGTGTTGTCCATCAGAGTAGTTGCTCCTATAGTCCACAGCAGAATGGTGTTAAATATAAATAGAATATCTCATATTTAAGTTTGAGTTTGAGTTGCCGCCCTACTAAGGGCATCTTTGTAATATCTCATATTTAAGTTAAATATAAATAGAATGAGGGGTTGGTGGCTAGGGTTATGATACACAATCCTAGTTGACCTTCTTCTCCTTTCCTTCCTCTTTCTCTTCCTATTGCTGAAATCTACAACTTTCCCCTTTTCCATTCACAAGAAGCTTGACCGAATCAGCAGATAGTGGTTTCTACTAAGGACTCAAAAGTGTGCATTGCAAATGAACTCTTCTTTCTTTTAAATTTAATGCTTTTGGACCAATCTTGTCTTGATAGTAGAATTTGGTCAGAATCCTCTTTGGGTTATCTCTTGCCCCTCTTTCTTTAATGCCTTGTTGTAGCCAACCAACTTGCTTATCTATTTTCCTATTAAATAAGTGCGGTGTGTTCCTATACCTCCTAACATTAGGGCTTTTTGTTGGGAAGTGATCCTCCGAAAAATCAATACTTTGGATGTGCTTCAAAAAATGAGGCCAAACCGTTGCTTATCCCCACATGTCTGTAGTCTTTGTATGGCTAGTGGAGAGACGATGAACCATCTATTAATATCTTGTTCTTTTGTTACTCATATTTGGAATTGGTTTTCATCTCTTTGGTTACAGGTGGACTCCTCCATCGAGTGTGGTGCACCTTTTTGACTCGAGCTTCTTCCAACAACCAAAGAAATGGGGTAGTGTGATGTGGAGAACAACGAGAACATCTATTATTTGGGCAATCTGGGAAGAGAGGAACATTAGGACCTTCCAAGGGCAAGGAAAATCAAAGGATGAATTGGTAGAAGAAATAATCATCAAGGTCTTACATTCACTGAAAACATTGGATCTGTTCAAGGCTTTTACAGTAGATGACTTGTTTAGAGGATGGGGTATGGGAGAGGGCTCCTCTTCCTCAGCTCCTACTATTCATGAAAGATGGTCCCCTCCTCAACAAAAGAGGGTAAAGCTAAACTTTGGTGGCAGTTCTGTAGGTAACCCTAGTCCCTCAGGAGTTGGGGATGTTCTCAGAGATATGGAAGGAAGAATCTTGTCCTTATTCTCTAGACAAATTGTAATTGGTGACTCGGGGAAGAATTAATGGCACTACTGCAAGGACTCAGATTGGCTAAACAGATGGGTTTTCAGCATTTAGAAGTGGAAGGGAGATTCAAAGTTGGTAATAGGCTGGATGCAGACAAATAGCTTAGGCACTTGGTCCCTTAGATAAGTTGTAAGGGAAATTTTGAACCTAACATGGGAGATTAGATACAATTCAAATGGGCTAGCTAGAAGGTCAGTGAACACCTTGGCTGATGCTTTGGGAAAGCAAGGGGGTACTAGGGAAACTCTTTTATGGGCATGTTTGTAAGTCTGCTATGAATTGAGAGATCACCTTCTTTGGAAGGTAATAGTTGTACCAATGTTCCTTAAGTTAATGAAAGTTACCACTTCATATATATACATAACATGGAATAAAGATTTTTTTATGAAATCTCAGAAACATTCCTCACCTCTAAAATTTTGAGCGCCCGCACCAATGAAGTCCATGGCTCGACTATTCATGGTCCCAAACTTCACATCCTTGCAAGAGTTATACAACTCTTCACCAAAATTATCAGTCACATAAAAATCAATGCCATCCACAGTCAAATTGTTGTTAACCTAACAAAAAAGTGACCAAGTAACATTATTTTCATGAAGTTCAATACCCTAATCAAATCATTGTTAATTTGAAAAATATTTATGAATACATCATATAGACATGTAAAGCAACAATTGCACTGCAAAGGAAAAAAGAAGATAAATTGCTATTGAGAATAACACATCAAAATTATCAGTTCAGAAAAAAGTGCATGAAAACATTTTAATTAAGAAGAAAATAAAGCACAAACATGTCAAGGAACTCCATTCTTTTTCTCGAACTTGTAATCAATAATTTGAGATTTGACACAAAGTCTTCACACAACACCTCCTTCCATAATCTGATGCAATCACCTTTACCAATTTCAAAAGCAACAAACTTCCTGAAGATCAACTTTCATTATGCCCTTCCTTAGTTGTGTTAGCCCATAAAAAGTTATTGCTTATATGGGGTAACATAGAATTGCACAGCCAGATCATCACCATGTAACTTGCCTGTACACACCAGGAAGAGTTAGTTTCAGGCTTCTTCTCTTCACCAGTGACATACCCCAATTATCCACAAGCACCAATAGCCATTTTTGCTGCTTGGGACCACTCCAAGTAGTTTGTACCATCCAACTTAACTGCACTTATGGTTCTTGCCCCAAAAGGGTCACTAGCACCTCCTCCACCTAGTGGACTTGTATCCAACTTCATTATCCTCCATAATTCCCAAAATAGCTTAGGAAATCAATTGTAGATGACGGAAAATAGATTTACCCCCTTTAGAGGCCTTAACCACCCTTCTAGTGCATAGAAACCTTCGCCCACAAAGATTCCTTTCTTCATGGGAGTAGGTAGAAACAGGAGAAAAGGCTTATGCTCCCTCCAAAGACCTCAAAAAACTCCAAGATTTGAACCACCCTCCTCAAAAATCACTAAGAAATCCAAAAAATCTAAAGCACCCCTTCCTAAGTCAAAAATCAAAATTGAAGAGTCCTGCAATCATGACTCTTCAAAATTAGGTTTCTTGTCTTAGCAGCTTGAAAGAGAACTGCTTTCCTTTTGCTTTCATTCTTAAAAAGCTTAAGCTTTCATCAATCTTTGAAGTACGTATATTTTAGTTTCCAGCTATATGATACAATGAGTTTCCATTACATCATATCCTTCTATATGGTGTCACTGAAAGTAACCACATGGATATTGAAGTGATTTTGCGAATACAGAAGATAAATATGTGCAATGCAATGAACCTATTACCACCAGAGACCAAACAAGTTTAGAATTTCTGATCAGTTCATCACTCCAAGAAACCTACAAATCTTGAATTATTACCAAAGGAAGCCAAGATACTCCCGAGTCTAGACGTCAACTTCACACCCCAAAATATTACAAGATCATCAGCATAGTAGCATCAACATCCAACCATCCAGTCTGATATTACCAAATCTAACCTTGAAGAAAACTCAACAGTTTCCTCCTCTAAATCCCTAACCAGATTTAACTACCATCCTTCTTAACCAACCAAAAGGGCCAATAAAAAGGGAGAGAACTTAGTTAAAATTTACAGCATAAGAGTAACATCACATTAGATTAGAACAAAATATGTAGCACTAATGGGAATTCCTGACCTTGGTAACAGATGTTACATTGATGAATAAGCTCTGATTAGGTGAGCAAGTAAGCTCACAAAAGAGGTTCAAAAAGTTCCTCAAGCATGCAGGGCAACCTACAAGAAAAGGAATTGCCTGCAACAATTACATAAAATTAAGGGATAAATATAGAGAACCATTCTGGGAAACCACATTGTTGATCAAACTAGAATAACAAAGTAGTCTGTCTACACTAAATAGGAAAAACTACCTAGCCAGTAATTATGCAGAAAGATCTAAGGTTAATAAAATGAATTACTCAAAGATAAAACAACTGAGTAACAATTTAAAAGTAATTAAGAGCATAGCCTACAATAGTATGTCTCTCTCTTTGCATCTTATTATTAAACCCACATGCTTCCACCAAGGTTTACAATTTCCTTGGAATTCTATAAAAGTCCCCATGAGATATCTTTTGAAGTAGAATGGCTTATTATTGCTGCATCATTGGGTTTAGAAACTCTAAAATGGAGTCACTTACTAATGGTACACAAGCGTGTATTTATTTATGTATACAACCAAGCATAGATTCAAGAACCAAAAGTAGTAGATACAATGCCTGATAGAAGTGTTAAAATCATCCAAAATGATACTTAAGAATTACATATTAGCATGGAAGAAAGAAACAAAAAGAAAGCACCAAAAACATTAATCCACAACAGGACATTGTTAACCTACAACAGTTGAAAAAAAAAATCAGAACAAACACTATTAAAAGTCACTTTCTTATTGGTCACTATTAAAAGAAACTTAATGAAAAAAACTTACTTGTTGGACTTGTGCCCGCAATGTATCAAACTGAACTTCCGTACAACAAACATTGCCAGTGATTGTTGGGCACAAGCTTTGGATCTTTGAAGAAAGTAGTTCATCAGGCTGGACATAGACAAAAATGAATGGACTATCTGAGAACAACAATAATTTACAATACAATACAAGTAAAAGTAGGGTTCTAATTGGATCAGATATCAATCAAATTCGAATCCGATACATTTACGATGGATTCAGATATCTATTTGGAGTTAAACAAATGAAATCAGATTGGAATATCCGATCCATTAAGTTACCAGATCAAATCCATATAATATATATTACCTTTTTCCTATTACCTAACCTAATTGACAACTAACTAGTGATTTAAAAGGCACGCCTCATAGGTGAGGTGCATTTAGGGTAGGTGCCTTGCCAAGGTCCTAGGCACAGCACTTTCAAAGGCGTGCGCCTTTTGAAAATTTTATGCTTTTTTGGTTTTTTGAACCTAGCAGCTGGGCTGGGGGCTCCGCTCCCAAACTCCCAGACCGTGCCCCTCGAGGCAAACCCAAATAAGTCCATGTTAGGGTCTTAATTTCTTAATTTTCACACAAAAATTAATGATTTTATAATTTTAATTGCCTTTTATGAAGCTCCAAGAACCCTCTATTTTCTAATGTTGTTCATTTATTCATCTTAATAAAATATCTTCTTAAAAGGCAAATAAAATTATAAAATCATTATTTTTAATTAAGAATTTAAGACCCTAACATGGCCTTGTTTGGGCTTGCCTTGAGGGGCATGGCACAAAGGCGGCTCGTAGGATCAAGAATGTAATATGTTTTACATTGTGGGTTTTATATGCTTAACAATGTTTTATATGTTTGATTTTATTTTTAAATTTTCATTTGAATACGCTTTACATGTTATGTTTATGTATTTTAATTTTAGATAATAGGTTTTTTAAAACATTAATTTTAAAATTTATGCTTATATTTTTTATTAATATTATGTCTAATATTTTTTTCATTTTTTTTTGGAATTTTTTTCAATTTTCTGACATTTTTTATCTTTTAGCTTTTTTAATAATTTGCGCCTTGCGCTTTTAAAACACCGCAACTGACCACTGACCACCTAGTCAAATAACTGTCACTACCTTGCCCCGTTGACTAACACTCATCTATTGCCCAAAACATAATAGCAAAACTCTCATGGCTCATCATACATCAGAGGAGTTGTCATTAAGAGAGGAACACCACCAGATGATGCAGGACATAGTGTAGGCTGCACCACTAGTCCACAACAGATTACAAGGTACCTTACTTCCTCTCCTGTCATGCATTCTCTGCTTCCATTTTCAAATCTCCAAACATTGGACACCAACACCGAGTTCCCAACACAGGACTTACAACCAAACAAGTATGTTAACTGTGACATTTTCAGTTCTAAGATTGTTCTACTTTTTTATGAATCTGATTGTTTTGCCATTTTTATTGAATAGGAGTTTGTCAAATGTAAACATTCATCTTTGTTCCTTGATGATCAAGTCAAATGGGTTTTTTAATTGAATATTGAATTATTTAATCGAATCAAATTCATCGGATTTTAATTGAATTAAATTATCCCATAATTCTTATTGAACCGAATTCAGATTACCCCTATCTGAATTTGATTCAATCCGTTTGCAGTGCTAAAAATAAAATCTGATACATTCAGAAAAGAACAAACATAAATCCACAAATTGGACTTCATACTGAAACCACTTTCTCGTTGTTTTAGAAATAAATTTGAAAATAAGAAACAAACGCACCTTAACATGTCAAATCTGTACAGAAAAATAAGGAATTCTGCTAACAAATACCTTCACAGAAGGGGAGCCATAAGGGCAGTTCAAGACCTTCCCATCACTACGTTTTCCACATATATCATACATTGCACAATACTCTTCTGAATGTCTTTCCCTGAACAGAGAAGAATACCAGACCAGAGTAACTAACCACTAAATGAAATATAGAACACCAAAGCTTGAGACAATCAAGAATTAGATATAAATTTCTTTTGTTTCCTTCTTTTTTTTTTTTTTTTTTTTGAGGGGGGGAGGGGGTAGAAAAGAGTTAGATATCAATTGAGACACAATATAGAAGTCAATGGCATATAAATTTTACAAACCCCATAACGAAGGGAATCTCCAAAATAGATTACAAGGCTATTAAGTGAGACTGTGTTTTCACAATATGCATCATAAATGATTCTTTCCACTGTCATGTCAGAGGAACACTTGACACATCTTTTCAGCAGCAATTCACCATGAAGAACCGCCAATAATGACAAAAAAAAAGTATTCGGTAGCATGATGGTGGAGATTTCATAGGAAAACGAAACAATATATCAATACAAACTCATACAAGGGAAACTCCCTGGGATGAGAACATCTAAAGCTGTTTAGTTTTGCATAAATGTGTTAAGATTTTGCTTACAAAATCTGTTTATTCCCTTGCTATGTGCCTTATAATTTAACCAAACGAGTTTATGAATGATAGTAACAGCCTCACCTAAAACTGGTATTGGGCATCAAAAGAAGCCGTGCACTGGAACTCTCTGCAGTTACTAAAGATACAAATATGCTCTGCATAAATGAGACTTCACATTAGGGGACACCAATAATTCAGCAGCTCCATAAATTATGGTCATATTTTAACGGTGCATACTATACTACTTTCCTACAACCTGTAAAATGAAGCAGTACAATTTTTAGGTTCATCAAATTAGGGAGATGATATTCCATAATCTATTATAGATTATCTAGCCACGTTTCATTAATGATACAGAAAACTACAACAGTTGAAAGAAGAAGAAGTAGAAGGAGAGGATGAGGAAGTGGAAGATTAAATTTCCTGTAAAAATTAACTTTAATGAGTTGTTTTAAGTTATATATGACAAAACAACAGGACAGAATAACTACTAATTTGCATATATACTACTTAACTAAAAGCTCGATCCGATATCTCAAATTTAATTATCATCGAGCAAAAAGCATAAAGCAAATAGTGCAAACCAGCTAAAGAAACAGAATCGGTCTCAGTGTCTCACGCGCTAAGAAACAAGTTCAAATATAGGATAACTGAAGAACAAAAAAAAAATCCAAATAAAGAACTGCGAGATATCTATGGAGTTCCCAGCTGCGCTTGAGGAATCAAAAATCTTAAGCTAAGAACTTCGAATTTCTAGTCGCTGATGATCACTAAAAGGGATTTCGGGAGAAATTCCTGGTACGGAACCGAAAAGTAACGTTGAAATAGTAAGAAGAGTCATCAATCCCTTGCCTGCAATAGAAAGAAGACGATCGGGAACCCAAGAAAGAACTTCATTTTCCTCTCCGACAAATCCATAGCAACAGGAAAGCACCACAGAGGGAGAACTGGAAAAGTAGTTATTACAGAGAAAGAGAGTCAAACCCATATTTATAGTTTCGAAGAATCCTCAACGATTTGTTCACACCGAGTAACAGTAGGGCTGTAATTGGATCGGATCCAATCAAGTCTAATCGGATCGGTTATGAGGTTAGATCCAAATTCCAGTGTGTATACGAATTCGAATGAATTCGGATCGAAATCGGGTAATCGGATATTGAGTTGAGGGGGAAAATCCCTAACAGCGATGGCTTGGTGGCATGTCTCAACGTGGTATTTTGCTGGTACCGTTGTCCAAAAAATGGCGTAAATAGAGGCGGAGAATTTGGGTCATTGATAAATTTATGTATTTTTATTTTTATTTTCATTTTTGAAAATTAAAAAAAATATATAAAAGCAAATATGGGAAAAAACTTTAGCTGTTGGGGCCAAGAGTTTAGGCTGTTGATAGAATTTCTGGAAATGCCATGTTATCATAAAAATGGATAAATTAGTAATTATATCTTAATTTATTTGGACCAAAATCCAAAGCATGGGCATGAATAGGTGAACTGCCCAGAACGTGCCCAGCCCAAAAACTGTCTCAACAGCCTAGCCCCAACAGCCAAAGTTAACTTTAAATATGGTGAGCCTATTTTGGTTGGTTTAGTTTTGTATTAATAAATTTACTTTCTTATCAAACAATTTTTTATTGTAATAGATGCAAAGACAGAATCCTAGGATTGAAATATACTTTTTTTAACATTTATCAACCTTGAGTGCAAAAAGGGATGCAATATTTGCTCTTATTTTGAGTGTAAATATATCTTTAAAATTATAAAAACTATTACTTTCAATACATAAATGCATTCTTACCAAATATATATATGCACTGAACCTGCATTTGCACTCTTTCCATGTAGAGTAAATGAAAATTTGGTTAGGTTTGAATTGACAATTTTAAACTTTTATATCATCTCCTATCCAAGTCAAAGTTCATATTTAGGAATGCTTTTGGATTGCCCCTCAATCTATTACCATCATCTAATTTATGCATTACGTTATTAGAATCCATCAAATTTAGTAATTTACACCTACTTTATTAAATAGAAATGGCTAAGATATTTAAGAGGGAAGGAGGAATTTAATGAATTATCGGATATGATACAAAGTACAAACTGTGACGATTTTTATTTTGGCACATCTTTAAAAATTTGACATTGAAGATAATGAAATGGTGAATCAAGATTCATGCGACCAATCCTTATGGCTGGAATAAGGCTTAGATGATGATGATGATATTTTTAAAAATTTAATTTAAAAGTAAATAACGATATATATGAGAAATGAGAGGATGAAAATGTTGGTATGAACATTGTGATGACAATGCAGCTAAAGCCACATGATTTGGTACGAGCACCAGTATTGTGATGGATGGCAAATCTGAAAATGGTTTGGTATGAGCATGGGTACTGTGATGGGAATCCGGATTCAGTCCTTACAAAATATGTGGTCACTGTTCTCACAACACTTACAGTTGTGCATTTGAAACATCTCCCCAATGAATGAAAAGATATAAAGTACAGAGGTATTCCAAATGTACAGTTGTAAATGTTGTGAGGACTCATCCAGTAGGTATAACATTGTAAGCACATTAAATAAACACCTAATAAATATTCTTACAACCTTATCAAAAGTTGTTTTAAATCTTTTTTCAATGGTGGACTGCTCTACTAGATTAGATATTTACACATCCAAGGACCAGTCTATTACTTTAAAGAGAGATGCTTTGGTGGTTATCAAAGGAAGACAAAATTTAATTTTGGTCCAAATTCCATAATGAATATATATTTTTTACCCCAAACTTTATTCTAGGTGGAGAGGTGATAACCTAAAATTTTATTAACCATTTCAAAAGGAAAACTTGTAATAACAGGGAGGACTTAGCCCGCCTTGCCCCATAACCCAAGCATATATAGCTCTCCTTCACCATCTCAAGCCCACCCAAAGAAAAACAAAGTAAAAAAGCCTAACAAAATCTAATTAATTCTAATGATAGGCAAACTTAAATTATCTTCATGAATAAGACTAGCCAAATCTCTAGAAATTTGAGAATTATCATTGATCAACTTAAACATGCATCTTTCATCAATTCCTTTGTTAGGTAGGAGATCATCACAACAATTCACCATCTCAGGCCCATACAAAATTTCTGTTATTTTCCTTCACCCAAAATAGCTACCATGACTCAAAACAAAAAATAGCGACCATGGTGTTATTAGTCACCTACCATATTTATTGTATAGAAGTCCTGTTTCCGTGTAGAGGACGCTTGATTTATCAAAATTTTAAAACAAAGGGAGCCACTTGTAAATCCAAAGATAGATAGCGGTTCTATCTTTGGATTTGGATCAAATCGGAAACCAGTCAGATGATATATTACTTCAGAACCATTATTTCATAAAAAACCGTTGATTTGAACTGCTGATTCGGGCGGTCGAACCATCCAAACCGCTCAATAGTTTTGATTGTTTTTTATTTTTATTTTTTGCCGGAATGGACCATTCATTTGATTTGAACAATCGGACCATTCGACCCAGCAACCGGACCCCTGACTGATTTATTGTCTAATTCGATTTTAAAAACCTTGCTTTAAAGTATTTACAGGGTACGAAAAGGTAGAAAAACCTATATAATAATACAAAAATCTCATTTGTTTTCTGGTACTCAGGTAATGAGTTTCTCGTTTATATGGAAAAATATTGCCTGGGCAAGGTTGGAGCTTTATTGATTTTTCAACCAACTCTCCAAGAGAGTATTTATTACTTAAGTAACCCATATTCTGAAAATATATATTTTGTTGTGTGCTCTATCACAACGGAAGGCGAATGCGGATTTCTTTTCATTTCGGGACCCACAATTTACTTGCTCGTTTTATCGAAAATGAATGAGGTGACACCGAAAAAAATTATTAGATGAGCTACCCATTTGTACACCCATGAAGAAAAAGAAAAAAAATCTGAAACTGGCTGGTACATATGAATATTAAATACAGATAGAATTTTAAATACAAACATTAAATACAAGAATTTTGATTCAGTTATCGGTTACCACAAACCCGTTTTCACACCGTTGTTTTCTGGTCATTCATTGAAAATATCTTTATATTTGTATTTTTATATTTTTATTTATCCCGAGATATTTTTAATATATACATACAATAGGTTGTGACTGTGAATATAGCGAAATAATTTTGTGAGGATTAAATACGAATTTTAAATATAAGTATGGATATAGAGAAATAAATGAGGGATAGAAAGGAATGATATAGAGAAAAATAAATGGTGAATAGAAATAATAGTAACAATGAATTGAATGAGAAAATGGGGGACAAAAGGTTGACAGAGAGAATAAATGATGAATAGAAATATAATAACAATGAATTGAATGAAAAAATGGGAGACAAATGGTTGATATAGAGGAAATAAATGGTGAATTGAATGAAAAATGAGAGACAAAGGGATGATATTCAGAAAAATAAATGGTCAATAGAAGAACAGTCCCTCGTCCAATGAATACAAATACTCATAAAATCACTAACACCAAATCCGTTTATACTTTTGGGAGAATGATGTTCAGCCCATCCCAGAAATTTTAGCCACATCGTATAGGTGAGATGAATATTGATCATGGATTGATGTCAAATTTACAGGCAGGATGTGATTTATGGGAGACTACTAATAGATTATAAGGCATGGTTTTTAAAAACGAATAGGTCAGAGGTCCAATTACCAGTTCGAATGGTCTGGCTGTTCAACCCGAACAGCCAGCCTATTTTGACAAAAAAATAAAAAAATTGAAAAACAGTACTATTAGGGCTATAATTTCAGATTTCTGCAGTGGACTATAGTGTACTTCACTGTATACTTTCTGTTGTAACAATTTATATGACAGCAAACAATGTCGCGTGTTATTACCATCACTAATATGACAGCAAACAATGAGACAATCCCCTCGTTTTAAATTTCTTTAAAAACAGAGAAAAGAACTTTTTCGTTCATTTCTGATAATAAACACACGTTCGTCGATTTAAGAAAAAAATCACCCCAAAAATATAGTTATATTAATTAAATATGACATGACATATCATCATTTAGGTGATGTTTGGTATCCATGTTGATTCTTTCTTATTTATTTTTTATTGGCGATTTTTTAAAAAAAGGTAAATTTTATTATTTGATATCATCTGTTATGTAAACCAGTTTTTGAGAAATCAACTTTAAGTATGATTAGAAATGAGTTTCGAAGGTCGATTATTTTTGCATTGAAGTTATTGTTCAATGCCACGTCGAATGCTATGGTGATTCTCATAAATGTTGAATCAGCTGAAAATCAGGAATGTAAGAAACGTTTTTTAGTAGATTTCATGAAAATTACCAAAACCAGCCAAGCAAATGGAAATTTCAGTAGACTTTGGATCTCTTTCCCACGAGAATTTTGCCCACCTCTACCCACAACACACTATCCCCGTGAATTTGGAACATCTCCCCTTGCATAATATTATGCAGGGGATGAGATGTTTTTCATGTGTGGTTGTGATAAACGTGGAAAGAATTTGTATAGGCAGGAGATCTGAACTCATTTCCCGGTTCTTTTAGCACTAAAATGACTCTAACACTACATTGATTTTTTAGAAATCAGCGTCAATGCCAAACGTCCTTTAATTTTTATTTTTTTTCCTTTTTTTATTTTTTGTTTTTCTCCAAGGGCTACAAACTATACTATACAATGGGGTAACCCATCCCGAAAACCTATAATTAGGAATATTTTAGACCTGTTTGTTTTTCGATAAACCACTTATCCGGGTAAATGTATTTATTTGGGTAAGTATTACTAAGGTAAGTGCATTTACCCATATTCTTTTATTTCCTATGTAAATAAGGTAATGACAATCTTAATCATAAAAAATTAATTATTAAGAGAAGCATTTTTGTTCTATTCAATTTGGCAACTTTCCCCTATATGGTAAAGTTAATTTATCCACCTAGGAGATTGGTATACACATACAGATTCCCATATAATTCTGAAAAATGAATACAAATTTCTTGATTAATGAAAATCAAAATCCCACTCAACAACTTTTCCCCTTCTCAAAATCCAAAAAAAAAAAATCGCTTAAGAGAATGTACAAACTACATGAATACCGTCTTACAATCAGTAGAATACATTATCAAATATCAACCAACCAGTTGATACCTTACAACCAGTTCATGGCCCGGCCCGGTTATGAACAATTGTAGTCTCCATTCCTAGGCCACGAATAAAAAACTTGAAAGAGAGAGGAGAAAAATATAACTAAATATTATAAGGGCACTTTGATGATATAATCTCAATATATATAATTTAATTAATCTAAAAAATAATAACCTGAAAGATATGGGGAAATGAAAGGAAGAGTAATTAAGAGGAGTCACTACTCAGTACTGACTAATAAATAGACGTCAGAGAATTAGTTGACAGGAACAGGAAGGTGGAGGTAGGTCTTGTCAGTGGAATTAATGATGGGGCAGGACGACGGTGCGCGATGATCGGGACCCACCAGTCAGACTGTGAAGTGTGAAGTGTGAAGTGTGAAGAGAAGAAAGAGAGATTCCCATTTCAATATGTTTTCTAGAAATCCGATAACCGACCCA
>NW_010729379.1:77017-106052 GCF_000365185.1 Nelumbo nucifera
CTTGTGGGAAAAGGCTGAGGAGGTCCATTCCCCATTTAGCGAAGGGCCAGGGGCTGTTGAGGGCTGAGAGGGTTGTCACAGGTTGATGACATATGTTGGTGTGCCTTTGACACTAATCACATCTTCGCACGAGTTCGGTTGCGTCTTTGTGAAGTGTTGGCAAAAAATATCACTATCTCAATGTCTTCTGGGTGAGGGCCCTACTGTCGAGGTGGTTTCCGTAGTTGCCTTCGTGAATTACTCTGAGCACATACTCCCCTTCCTCAGGGCTCGCAGGTAAGGCAGGGTAAAATATCTTCTATACAATTTTCCTTCAAGCAAGGTGTATTGGGCTACCTGACATTGGAGTCGTCTGGCCTCATTCTTGTCGTCGGGCAGTTGTTCCATCAGAAGGAAATTGATGGTGGGGTCGATCCATGATGGCTCGGCCTCTATTCGTAGTACTTGACCTCTTTAATCGACAGCTGAGGTATCTTCTCAACGTGAATTGTGTGGCCAAGGACCGTGCCCGAGGTGCTTGCCAGCTTGCATAGGGCATTGGCCCTCACGTTGTTAGCTCGTGGGACTTTCTACAGGGTAAAGTGCTAGAAATGGCGGGTTAGCTCTTGGACTTTGGCGAGCTAATTGGACATGCTTTGTTCTCTAACTACGTACTCGTTGTTCACCTGGTTCACCACCAACTGAGAGTCGTTGAAGGCTCCAACATGTGAGGAGCCGAGGTCCTTGGCTAGTTGCAGTCCAACGAGGAGGGCCTCATACTCGACTTCACTGTTGGATGCTGGGAAGTCGAACCTCAACGCATATTCGAGGGTTGAGTTGTCCTGGGTGAGGAGGATAAGGCCAGTGCCACTTTCTTTGTCATTGGACAACCCATCCTCAAAAAGCTTCCAAGCGGGGGGAGCATCTCTAGTCAAGTGCCCTTCTCTTGGTTCATCTTCTAGGGCCCGAGGGAGAGCTCGTTTGAAGGTGCACTCCATCACGAAATCTGCAAGGGCTTATGCTTTAATGGCATGCCTCGGCTAGTACTGTATGTCGAATTCAGAAAGCTCGATGGCCCATTTGATCAAACGCCCCGAGGCCTCGGGCTTGGCGAGGATAGCTCTGAGGGGCTGATTTGTCAATATTGTGATGGCATGAGCTTGGAAATATGGCCTAAGCTTGCAGACCGAAACCATGAGAGCGAAGGCCAGCTTCTCCACTTTGGGGTATCTGGTTTTGGCGTTGCACAGTACCTTACTGACGTAATATATCGGCTTCTGTGCTCTACCTTCTTTGATCAGTAATGAGCTGACTGCTTCGTTCCCAACTGATAGATACAAGTATAGAGTTTCTCCTGGGACCGGGTAGGCCAGGAGGGGAGGGGAGGCAAGGTACTTCTTGAGTTCGTCGAAAGCTCACTGACATTCCTCTGTCCACTAGAAGTCTTTCATTTTCTTGATGGCTCGGAAGAAGGGAAGACATCGGTCAGCTGACTTTCACATGATGTTTAATGTCGCCACTCAGCCAGTGAGCTTCTGGGTTTCCTTCATCGACCAAGGAGGTGCCATGTTCAGTATGGCCTGTATCTTCTCAGGGTTGGCCTCAATACCTTGTTGAGTAACGATGAAGCCTAGGAACTTGCTCGAGGTGACGCCGAAAGCACACTTGTTGGGATTTAACTTCAAGTTGAACTTCCGCAAAGTGTCTAAGGTCTTGGCGAGGTTCGAGGTGTGTGCTTCGGCTTTCAGGTTCTTTACCACCATATCATCTACATAGGCTTCAACGTTCCTCCTCATCTGGTCCTTGAACACTTTATTAACAAGACGCTGGTAGGTAGCTCCTATGTTTTTAAGCCCGAAGTGCATCACCTTGTAGCAGTATGTATCGTGCTCGGTGATGAATGAGGTATTCTCTTCATCTTCAGGGTGCATCTTTATTTGATTGTATCCGAAAAAGGCATCCATGAAGCTGAGCAATTCATATCCTGCAGTGGCATCGACAAGGTGGTCTATTCTTGGTAAAGGAAAACTGTCCTTGGGCAAGCTCGATTGAGGTCAATGAAGTCAATACAGATTCACCATTTCCCATTAGCTTTCTTAACCAAAACCACATTCGACAGCTAGTTAGGATAGTATACCTCTCGAATGAATCCCATGTTGAGTAGCTTGTCAACTTCCTCTCCTATGGCCTTTCATCGCTCGGGTCCATGCTCAGCCTGTGAATAATGACCGAAAGGTCAATTCCGGGCATGTCAGTGGCAGACCAAGCGAAGATGTCGGCATTAGTTTTGAGGAAACTTATTTGTCCTCATCCAGGGGAACCAAGACGAGGTCCTCAGCCGGTTGGCCTTGGCTCGTTGGCTCCTCCCTGAGGTCAAAGCCCTGTGGCAATGCTTCTTCATTCTTGCCCTTCAGCATTGCCATGTAGCACTGACGGGCGATATGCTGATCCCCCCCAAACAACTCTGACACTGTGATCAGTTGGAAATTTGAGGGCGAGGTGGTAGGAGGACATAGCTGTTCGCAGAGCGTGAAGGGTCGGTCTCCCCATGATTGCGTTGTAAGGGGAGTCGATCCACACGACAAAGAACTTCGTCATCCTTGTCACCTGCCAAGACTTGGTTCCTACAATGACTGGTAGGGTGATCTTTCCTTCCAGCCTAACGACATTGCCAGAGAAGCCGACCAGTGGGACGTCGGCGGGCTGGAGGCACTCTAGATCTATCTTCATCTTTTCAAAAGCTTCATAGAAGAGGATGTCTGCCGAGGAGCCACTGTCGACGAGAATCCTCTTGACTAGGAAGTTTGCTACTACGACCGAAATCACCAACGTGTTGTCATGGGGGTCTGTAATCCCATTGATGTCCTCGTCCGTAAAGGAGAGGTCCTCCTACTGCTTTGGCCTCTTGGGGGCTGGCCCTTGGACATTCAACCGCCTGGCATAGGCCTTATGGGACGAGGCCGAGCCCCCGACGATGACGTTGATGACTCCGGCGACCTGCTAGTGATGTTGCTGCTGCTAGAAGGATGAAGCGTCAGCTTCGCCCCCGACGAACTGCTTCAAATGCCGGTGGCGGATGAGGGACTCTAATTTGTTCTCCAACTCATAGCAGTCCTCGGTTTTGTGGCCGACGCCGCGATGAAACTTGTAGTACTTTCTGCGGTTCCCCCTCTTAGGGTTCCTCTTCATCTTCTTTGGCCACTTCATGAACTTCTCCTCACCCATCTACATCAAGATTTGGGTCCGGGAGGAGTTGAGTGGCGTATATTGGCTATAAGTCATGGTCGGGACCGACAACTTCCTATTATCTTTAATGCTATCACCTCGGCGGTCTTCATTCTTCCATTTCTTCCCCGAGGGCCCACCGCTGCGTTCGGCCTCCTTCTCTTGGTGATCCCCGACCGAAGCCTCTTCGGCCGCAATGTACTTTTGGGCCTTTTTGAGGAACTCCAGCTTTGTCTTCGACTCAGTCTTGGTGACCGAGCACCTGAGGGCGGAGCCAGCTCGGAGTCTATTGATGGCAGCGTGAATTGAGACCATGGGGTTGAGGTCTCTAACCTCAAGCTCTTCCTCTTTGAAGCGGTCGATGTAAGACCGCAAGCTTTCGCCCAATTTCTGCTTGGACATGAGCGAGACGACTCTCTTCTAGCACCGTCTACTGCTGATGAAGCGGATGAGGAACATGTTGGCGAACTGCTCCCATGAACTGATTGACCTCAGGGGGAGGCTGGAGAACCAGCAACGTGCTGTTCCCTTGAAGGTGGCTTAGAAAGTTTGATACATCAAGGCGTTGGAATACCCATAGAGTATCATGAGTGCTCTGAAACTTTCCAGGTGGTCATCGGGGTACGAGGAACCATCATACATCTCCAAAGTAGGAGCCTTGAAGTGTGCAGGCAGAAGCTCCGAAATGATTTTCGGGGTGAATGCGTCCATGTGGCTGGCGAAATTGTCGTGACTAGCGGAGGTGTCAGCTTGGCTCTCCTTGACTTGGCGGAGCTCGTCTCTGACGAACCTGAGCTCGGCAAGCCCTAGATCGGTGTGGGCGTGGGCCCCAGTTCTATCTTCACAGACTCGGTGGGTATCAGCTCGAATCCCCGAGTACTCCGAGGCTAGCTTCTAAGCTCCCCTACGTGCGCAACGATCGTTCAAAACGTCCCAGAGATCTGAGACAGGAGGGGGAGTGGCGTGATGCCGTCTCTCTTCTTAGGAGCGAACTCCGGGGCGGCCAAGGTGTCCACCATCATCCCTAGGGATCTCCCTTTAGCAACGGTGATGCTGCTTCGAAGGCTGGTGACTGTCTTTGGATCGTGCGGGCACTTCTTCTCTTCGGCTGGGAGGTCAGACATTCCTCCGAGGTGAATTGGGGTGTCGGCTGTTGCTCGACTCCAATTGCTCGGCCAACTGATCGTCGCCCTGGCTGAGGGCTGGGGGCTCGATGTGCTCGCATCGGCCCTGATCCTCTGACACCCTAGCGGGGCGGTCACCTCGAGAGGGACCTCCTGCTCAGGGGCAGACTTCTTCTATACACTGAGTGAGGCGGTCCAAACGATCAAGGACTGCTTGAAACTGCTCGTAGGTGACCAAGTTCTGGTTGTTCCTGGTTCTTCGCACCATGACTTTCGAACTTAGGAGGACTTAGAGATTTTTGTTCTTGTGAGTTTTAAGGAATCATCTCAACAACGTTTCCCACAGGCGGTGCCAATTGTTGCCACTCGGATTAGCCGTGGGCAACGAGGTAAATTTGCTCCCAAGTTTCGAAGGTAGGCTGAAGGCTTTGAGGATTCAGAGGAGGGTAAGCCGAAGCCAAGGACTGTAGGACGAGGCGAGATGGTCCCTTCTGAGTACGGTAGAAGTTGAGGACTACGGGTCGTCGGCTTGGTGACGAGGTTCCTGGAGATCCGAGGCACTGGAAAACAAGAGATGTCAGAGGACTTGGGTGGAGACTCGAGGCGGAGGCTCCGACACTCAAGTTAGTACGAGGTTTAAGGTGGGGGAAGGTGCATGCGAGGTCTCTATGGTAGTCCTCGGATGCACTGGGTCCCTAGGAGTAAATGCTAATGAAGTAAGGTAGGTGTAAGAGTTTAATTCAAGGCATTGGAAGTAAATGCGGGAGTTAGATTAGGATTCTGGGATCTGGATCCCTTGTCAAGGGAGAGTTACCTCATATTTATACTTGAACGAGGTAGAGGCAGGTGAAGATGAATGCATTAGATGAGAGCCGTACGAAGTCAGGCGATAGGTCCTTGCGAGTACGCCTAACTGCTCCGTGGTTGACTCCGTACGAAGGCAACAAGGCTCCCCCCTGCTGTGGCTGGCACTGTCAAGTGTTAGTGGGCCGGGCCTCTCAGCCCGTAATGGGCTGGGCCTAGCTAGCCACATCAAGACCGAACCCCAATTTCGTTTTTTTGAAGGGACCGAACCCCCTATTTCAACCAATGTAATTGAAGTTCTTTAAATTAGATAACCCAACTTACGGTACTAATTTGCACTATTTCGGATTTCTTGTGCTTCAGGTTTTACTTTATTTTTTTTACTAGTTCTATTTTACAACTTATGCATTGTAAACACACAAAATAATCCAAAGAAGAAAGTTTTTTAGGATGTTGAATCTCTCCTCATAAGAGCAGTTGATGTTGGAGAGTTATTCAAAGTCAAAAATAAGGCCTCGTTTTGCATGTCTTTCTATGCGGGCCGACAACCCGTGGTTTGGTTGGGAAAAGACATAGCCGCCAATGCTACTGATCCATCTCCAGCGATGTAAGACCACCGCCGATAATCCTTCGTCCCCTCCTCCTCTTTGCTAGCCAACCCCATCTCCGATGAAGTAAGATTGTCGTCGACCATCCTTCTTCCCCTCCTCCTTGTAGTTCGGGATTGCTACCAAGGTTCTTTTAACATTGGCAAACTTGAAAATTTAGGATAATTCCGATTCTGATTCCTGGCTGAACCAAACAGGTGCCAGGAATAAGTGATTTAGATTTCGATTATTGAGGATTCTGATTCTAATTCTAATTCTGATTGCGACTCTGATCTTGTCTACAAACCAAATAGGCCCTAAGAGTTCAAACATTGTAGTTGTACAGAGAAGCCCAGTTCAATCATGGGACTTTTAGGCTATGTTTGGTTTAAATGAAAAGGCAAGGAAACCTATACAAGATTTATAAAGGTTTCCTTACCTTTCCCTACTTTTTCCTTCAAACCAAACACAGCCTTAGGGTTTGGTTGTAGGCAGGGGTGGAGCCAAGTATATTGGTGGAGGTCCTTGGCCCCCCAAACATTTTGTTAAAACCATTATTTACACGGTTACAAAGTGGAGGCTGGGTAGAAAACGTTATAAAGTGGGTCTTTGCCCCTCCCCCCAAGCTTGAACCAAAATGTAAAGAATCACTTTCTAATATATATATTCTTTAAAATAGATCTAAACCTTCTCAGGCCATTTTTCCCTAACCTTAATACTCTCTCTATCTCATTTTCTTGTTCAACTTGTCCCCCCTAAAAAAAAATCTCTCTCTCTCTCTCTCTCTCTCCTTTTAAAACTAAAATTACACTATGTACAAATTAAATTTCAAAAGGATAATGGGGGCGAGAAACTTTGAACCACCTCTTTTTGGATTGTTCTTTCACCCAATCCATTCTTTTTGCTTCACCCTGGAATATCAATCTGTTTTCATTATTTCAATTGGTTGGATTGCATTTTGCATTTGCGTACTCTTTTCACTGAGAAAAACAGTTTTTAAAACTCTTAGTTGGTATGTGATTGCACTTTACTACATTTGATTTGCGCGAAATGAAAAATTGTTCAAAGACATTATTATTTCAAATCATTGGATTTTACACAAAAATAATAATATTTTTAACAATCTTTCAACTTCTCCCATTGTGCATGAGCCTTTACCAATTTCAAGCTCTAGCTTAACTATATCTGTGCAACCATATAGATGGCATCATTTTTACAGATGCAGGGAAGATTTCTCCTAATGAATTTTGCTTTGGAACTATCCTCCTCAATCGGCAATTGGAATGTATTCAAATCTCAGGAGGTCAAAAATCTGTGAATTCAGTTGAAGTTGCAGAACTCTTTGCTATATATCAAGGTCTACTCCAAGCTCTGAGCAACACATTTTGGTTTTCTAAGATTCACAAACATCTATTCAAGCCCTACAAGGAAAAGCAGCCATCCATTGGTCTCTACTGCATCTTCTAAGTAGAACGATCAATCTCCTTCAACAATTTCAATTTGTGGAGTGTACTCACATAAATAGGAAATACAATGTTTCACCTCACCAGATTGCTTGTAAAAGTAAAATTATCAATCGGGACTACTTTTTGTTAGATAAATATCCTTTTGATGTATTAGATATCACAAACTTTGTATCTTTTTCTTTAGTTTAATACACTTTATTTTACCTTTCATAAAAAACTAGCATTCGATTATGAAATCTCTAGATCTACATTTTGATGATTTGGATTTAATCCCTACCATCTTATTGTGTTTAAAATGACGAAAAACTTGAAAAGTTTTAATACAATCTAGTTATTTTTCATTTATATATAATAAATGTATATACAAATGAAATATTAAATTTAACAATTTTGAACTTTATATAATTATACAAAACACATATACATAATTATATTATATATATAATAATAATTTTTTTATTAGAGGTTAAATCGGCATATGCAATTTCTAACATCCAAAAAATATCTAACTTTTGAAATCCATTAACAATTCCATAAAAACGAGTTCATATCTGTGCCTCATAACGCTCCACAGCAGTGTATTGAGGACATCTCCTGATGATATTACTGAATTGATGATGTTATCAGATATCTAATACACGGCTGAGATGTGCTGTCGGACGTTGTGGGGCGCATATCTAAACCCCATGAAAACAAAACCAAAGGATAGGACCGTACCCGCTATCCACGCCATCCCTCCATATTTTGGGATCAACATTAATCCGATAATAACTGGATCTAATTTAAAATTGAATCAAAATCAAATCTGATGTTTGCACTTTGCAGCCCTAGGCCAGCGTTGGAGTAAAATATTTGGATTATTTCGGAGCAAGTGATCAGCCTAACACTTTAGCTCGTAATTTCATGCGAGATCTTGGAGTCGTCTTGGTTTTACCACAAGCTTCACAATAAATGCTTTTAAAGGCACCCCCGCATGGTACTCTCACGTCACGCTAATCCCACAGCAAAATATCTCTTCTTGGCAATTGGCAACATACAAGTACGAGAGGTATTTTTCACGGGGTTAATTACTCTGCAACCCAATGCTGAATTATGAATTACAGCACCACGTAGTACTAGTAGCCCCAATAAATTGTATTGTGTTCGTAAATTTGGCATTGATTTACGGTCAGTATTCATTTCCGTACAGTAAAGTTATAAAATTCTAACCTGGATTGATCAGTCATTCTTCCTTTTTTATGTGTGGCTGTAACCCTGTATTGGAGGAGCCAAATCTGTTCCTCACATGAGGTGCCTCACGTGCACCGGAAACATTTCCCATATTTATAAATTATTATTTATGAAAGATGTTCCTATGGTGGATGGTGGATATGTTTATAAGGCGCCCGTTCTGCACTGGAGATATGATCTATTCTTTACAAACTGTACTTTATACCGACCTCACAAGACATATCAGCCGTGCACCTTGAACATCTCCTACTTGAGGGAATGATGATTGGGGTAGGCACCATTCCGAACTTTGGGAGAATGGTGGTTCAGCCCAACGTCTTATTCTTAGGCCCAAAATACAACTAACTCGAAATTAATGCCAAATGTATAAGGTGAAGGTATTTAACATTTTGAATTTTTGTAGATGTAAAATTCAGAATTATACAGTAAACTACACCATGAGAATTGCTCTAGATGCACAGCTGATCCGAACTACCTGCACTGCTGCACATATACAGTGGATTTACTGTGGAATCGCCCCTGAAAAGCGTAATCCGAATTGCCGGACCCTCGCAAACCTCCCATCTTCAACTTCAAGTGTGTACTGTGTGAAACGCAATCGTCGTGTAAACGCATTAAACTAAATGATTCAACGCAAAGTACCACCCTACAACTGTGCATCTTATTACGACCTAATTATGAATAAAGTAAACAACATTTTTGAGATGTGAGGCTGTAGACTCGTTAGAGTCTTGTGGTGTGGTCTCGTAGGTAACTGGCCCCGTGTATGGGTGATCAAATCAGCCCCCATAAGATTGCCCCCCACGTCTGACAGTACATCTTCATCGTGTATTGAGAATATCTCCGGATGATATCAGAAATGATGATGATATTATTGGGAGATGTTCATATTACACGGCAGAGATGTGCTGTGGGATATTGTGGGGGGCTGATTTAAATTCCTGCAAATGGACTTTTATTGGAATGATATCTATTTGGATTTTCGGGTTAGATAGGATCCAATAATAAGATCAAATCAAATTTGGATCACCCTATAGTCAATTCAAAATATTCCTATATTATTTACTAGCGGGGATGAGTGTAATGCACTATCTTTGTTAAGCGAAAGCTAAACAATAGAAATACATAAGATCATGATTTTTAAAACCGACTTGGTGACTGAATTGGTTAGGGGTCCGGTTATTGGGTCGAACGGTCCAATCGTTCGAACTGAATGCTCTACATGTTTTGACATAAAGAAAAACAAAAAATGGTCAAAACCATTCGAACGGTTAATTGCCCGACTCAGCAGTTCCTTGACCAAAATCAACGGTTTAGGGGGAAATCCAGTTTTTGGGGAAAATGGAACCGATTAGGTGACCGGTTCCTGGTTTTCTCTGGTCTGACCATCCAGTTCGGTCCGGTTTTGAAAACTATGCATAAAACTATATAATTGTTTTATATTTTAATTTTTTTTTTTTTATAATCAATCTAAATGAATTCAACCTAAGTTGGTCAGTTTCTAACCTGACCAAGTTAGGTCAATTTCGGTTTGGCCATTTGTAAACCAACCATAATTGAATTGGCCCGACCATATATATATTAAATATAATTTTTTAATACGGAAAATGAGAAAATTCTCATATTTATTAATCTAAAATCTATTATATCATAAATGATTTTTTAATTTAGTTTTAATAATACCACTATAATTTATTAAATTTAAAATTAACTTTTAAGTTTAAAACTTTTGAACAAATAAACCAAACCGATACAACCCGAGTTGGCAGGTTTTCACTAATGGTTAGTCGGTTTTGAGTAACAGACTCCCAACCTCATTAGGTCGGTTTGGTTGGCAAAACAGTCTGTAACCGAAATGAACCAATCCTTGAACAATCTTAATTTCAACTAAATTAATAGTCTAATCTCTAATAAATAAAAATAGTTTAATATCCAATAACTATTGAAAATTTATACAAAAAATACACAATTATTGAGAATATATTTATAATGAAAATATAGTAGATATCTAATAAAAATACAATAATTACAAGACTACAATAAATACTAAAAATATATTAAGTTAGTTAATAAATAGTGTAATTTAAAATAATAGTTTAATTTATAATAAATATTAAGCAATAAATTATAATAAATACATAATTACTAAAAATAAATTTATAACAAAAATACAATAAATACAACAAATTATATTTCAAAAGTTAAATGACAGTTGTTTAATCTCCAATAATTATTCATAATTTTCTGTTAAATAACAAAACAAAAATAGATTCATAAATAATTATTGAAAAAATTTTTATCAAAAAATACAATAAATATTAATTCTAGCATATATATAAATATATAATGAATATACACTATTATTATAAAATTATTACTAATAAATATTAATTTTTTTAAAGTTAGTTTCTATAATTATTAATTAATATAAGTGGAATTAGTTATTTACAATATTATTTAGGTATTTAAATAATATTGTTATTTAAAATTTAAAATATTAATTATTTTTTGAATTTAATAGTCCATAAAATTATATTTAGTATTATTATTACATAATTTGTTATTAATTTTGTAAAATATTAAGTTACTATTAATATGAATCTATTATAATTATTTTTCTACATTTAAGATTCTTTTTTCAATTTATTACATAATTTCGTTATTTTAACTATTTAAAATTTAGTCATGTTAAATATTTAAAAATTATGTAAAATATTTAAAAATTTTCATTATTTTAATGTTATTATGTAATATTAAATATTTTTTATATAATTATTTAGATATTTTTAATGTTTTGTTATTTATGATATTTATTTATTGAAATATTTAAATAATTTTTTATTTTTAATTTTAAATTTTTATTATTTGAATAAAATTTACATTGAATAATTTTTAAAATTATAATTTATACTTTTACTACATAATTTTATGATGAATTTTGTAAAAATACAGAATTTTTAATAATATGAATATTATTAAATCTATCATAATTAATTTTTGTATTTTGAATAAATATTTTAAAGTTAGTATATAATTTTGTTATAATATTTAAATAATTCTGAAATTTTTTTAATTGAAACTTTCTTTAGATAGATGTAGATAAAAAGTGGGGGAGAGGATAAATAGGAATTAGAGATATAGAAAACCTCTCTATTAAATTAGAGATAAATAGTAGTTAGAGATAATTTAAGAGATAAACAGGAATTAGAGACAATTGAGGAGAAAGTGGTGCCACTTAACTAAACATTAGAAGAAGCAAATCTCTCTTTATTTATGGTTGTTAGAAATAGTTAAGCCTATGTTATTTCATTATTGGTTTAATGGGTAATTATGTGGAATTAAAACAATAAAAAATTTAACAAAAAAAGGAAATTAGGAAGGGGGTTTGGAGCAAGGAGAGGCATGGTGATGTGGACCGTCTTGCTATATATATAGATAGATTTATTTATTTATAAATATGTTTATATTATATTTTTGTAATTTATAATATTATTTAATTTTATAAAAAATATGTACATGTATATGATAAAAATAATTCAAAAAAGTTTGTATTTTTTGTTTATACATATATAATTTTTTTCTTTAAGGGGCTACACAGCAGGAGTAACCCATCCCTGAAACCCGTAAATCTCCCTAACCTAAGTGCAGACAAGATTCGATTCCCAATTCTCCACTACAACTAACAGAAATCTTTACAAACCAATCGATTGACACCTTGCCAACCGAACGGATTGGATTTGATTAGATTCAGATTGAGTGTTATATATTTTTTTTCTTTTAATAATTTATTAAATTTTATAAAAATTAAATTGAATTATATTCGAATATCCAACATCGTTAATGGATTCAATTCAAATTCACATTTGTGAGCCAATCAAATCCTTAGATGGAATCAAATATCAAATTGAATTCGGATATATCCGTATTTCAATCCAATCAAATAGGCGCCGGATCAATTTATTCAAATGTAAGCTTTTTATTAATTGTAAATTTGACCTAGTCCTAATCAGAAAACAGAAGAACATTTAATCTATTATTTAATGGTGATGAGACACTTGTCGGTGCAAAACCTGAAGTTATTATTATGCTTGCATTCATACCACTCACCAGCGATGGATGGTCGTGGTTGTTGTTGCCAGTCCCTTTCGGGAGGGAGGGAGATCAGTGATCAGATGGTGGAACCGGCTGCAATGAATTGGTATTACAGGGCTGTTGTGTACAACTCAGTGATCGTAGCCGGTTGGCGACCCAGCACATGCTCTCGCTGTACCGTCACCTTTTTCAGACACATGCACTTCTAACTCCGTAGCCCAGCTAAAACAACTTGAGTCCCAGTTTTCATTGTTTCCAGAAAACAGAAAATGGTACTACTGTAGATGGATAGAATACCTCCTTGTTTCAACTTTGTGGAGCAGTGGATGCACTCACTCATTATAACAACTATGAACAAGTTTAATCGATTAATTCTCCTTTACCAATTCGGATATGTATTTTCTATATGTATCTTTTAAGTCTAAATTGATAGATTTGTCCGATTTAAAAGATGGATTTTTATAAATGAATCCATGTAACAGAAGGCTGAATTTCAATGTATAATGACAGCACAGATACTCTACCACTTACAATATCCTGTTGCGAATTTAATCCATTGAGATTTAATAGATCACATATATATATATATATATATATATATATATATATATATATATATATACCAATGTATTCTAAAATTTTAAACTTTGTTTTCTTTTTTATCTTTAATGCATATACTTATTTTTCACTCTTGTTTTGTTTTTCATCATTTATGTTCATGAGTGTATGCTTTTTCTATCCATGACCTCTTCAGACTCTTTACCCCACAAGGGACCTTCTAAATCAAGTGTAGGATTGCAGATGGATAAGATTGAATCGGGTATAGAAAAGCCTAAATTTGATTCATATGGAAAAAACTATGATGCTGGAAAGACTTTGCATATACCATAAGGGCTTTGACCAATCAAAATCTTCATGAATATGATAAATAACCACCTGATTGGTTACTATTAGAGAGTAAAAAAACCTATTCAAAGTCTGTTTGGTCATTGTGGTCTAGTGTTCAATCATCATTGCCCCCATTATAGTTAATTAAAGTTCAACACAAGATATAAGTGTGCCTATGCTTATCCACACTTCAAGTCCAATGGTTTTTCACTTGAGTGGACATGTTAGAGAATAAAAACTTATTCGAGGACCTCATGTTGAACTGTTCTTTGAGAATTACCACTTTTATAGGTTTTACTGATATTATAGTTGAATGTAAAAATTAGAATCCAATCTACCATATTTATGTAAAAATTGGATTGATTTTGAATTGCAATAGCATATTGAATAACACTAATAAGTTGATTTCAAGATGGCCAAAATATTATATATTATTAGTTATATGAATTAAAGATAACTTTGATATTGTATATCATGAACATAATGAATTGAAAATAAATTGTGTAAACTACTCTTTGAATTGAATTAGATTATATGGGATAGGATAGGGGGCATTATCTATGTCAAATTTTGATCACCTTAACTTGATCGGATTTGAATTCAAAATTCAGACAATATTTGGTTCAACTCTCATTCTTTCTCATTTTTATCCAAGATGAAATTCTAAAATGGATAAGAAAGAGTAAAAATGGGTAGACTGAGAAAATATTGCTATGAACCAAACGTTTTTTCCTAAAATATGCTTGTTTTTTTTTTTTTTTTTTAAATTGATAAATGCCCTATGTTGCCCATTTTCATTCTCCAAAAAACTCTATCAACGGGCATAAACCGCCGGCCTACTTTCCCAAAACCATCAGCATAGATATTTACTGATGGATAGTCGGCAGTCAATGTCCATCTGTGTAAGTTTCCACAGCAATATGCCAATAAACATCTGTGGCAAATGGTTTTGAAGATCTAAACCACTGTTGGCATAAAATTTCTTTAAAGAATGAAAATGAGTAAGATGGGCATGATTATTTTTCATGCTGCAGGCTATCTCAATTTTCTGACAAGAATTTTACAACCAAACACTTCAATGTTATTCATTCTTGTCCAAATTGAACAAGAATTAAAAAAATGAAACCCAAAATTAAAACAATAAACCAAAGATGACCTAAGTATCTTTGCAGCCCTATAATAAACCATGTTTTGAATTCGAATGATTGAAAACAGGTGTCGGCTAAATAGGTCCAGTTTAGAGAGAGATTGGCAACTATAATCAACCGGCCTTCCATTAATCAAATGTAATTGAATTTTGGCCCAACATATCCCATGAGAGCATGTTTTTATTATTCATCACCATCATAATGGTGTCATGATTAAAATCAATTGCAGAATCAGAGTACTATTCTAGTCCAATTCTCCATTCTCGAGGTCATCCACATCATCCATCAAACCTTAAAAAATACCCAAAAGAGTCAAGATTTTAGCAAATCTCTTGCTTCTATTTATTTTTTAACAAAAAAAAAGAAGAAAAGGAGAGAAAATTATGATGAGTGTGCTTATGGATTTTATTTATTTAACTTTCCCAAGGCTTTCTTCATTCAATGCTTTTAGAGAAAAGAAAGCATGGAGAATAAAATAACAAACCCTATTTTGTTAGTTATATATAAAAAATGAAACCTGAGCTTCACCCTATTAGAGGATTAGAGATGTAGGAAGCTCTTTAGCATGTGCAACCAAAATTTATAGTGACAACTAGCTAGGGTCCAACTATTTTAATTTGAAGATAGTGCACATTCGATATTGGAATGAGTCCGGATTTCCTATCTACAACAATTCTATTCACACCTATCCACATAATATCACAGTCATACATGGAGAACAATTAATCCTGTTATATGTTATTATGGATGGAGAGATATTCCCAAGACATCGATCAGAAAAATCTCCCGCAAATGACAATTGAGATATTTCCAATGTTTCTTTCTTATCGGTAACAGGTAACAAGGTCTTTTTTGAAAACAAAAACAACTGCCACATCAACAAAATCATATTGTTTTTAACCATTTTGGTGATTCCATTTTCACATGTATGGTAGAAGAGATCATTCTCACGTACAATGTCCAGTAAACAAAACAACCTTATAATGATGAGGTTATAGGGTTTTCTAAGGTTCCTACCAATCTCCAACCTTTAAGTATGATAACCCAAATACCTCATGATCGGTTGTAGGGTTGCTACCAATCTCCAGCCTTAACTATGATAACCCAAATACCTCTTGTGAGAGAGGAATCTTATGATTACACACAGGGTGCGTGGTAGCTGACCAGGTATCCTTTTCCAGACTGGGCATTTAGCATCATGATCAGGTATGCAATGGCTCCCTATGAATAGCTGTTTTCGTATTCATTTAGAGGCTCACCAGAATATGATACAAGATCTAAAATGAAAAAGGAAAAGAAGAGACACAAATAAAGCAGTTAACAATTACCAAGAAACAAATAAGGTAGTTCAAAGGTTTGCGGTATGTATGATCTTGAGGGCCCCTTTCCTAATTCCTTGTCGGCGTTGAACTTTTTGGTCTAAAGACAGACCTGAAAGGCAGAAACGTGGAGAGGTCAGTTTTAGCTTGGCCTAAGATTTGCCTTTTCCAGTTTTGTTGATTTCAGCTGCAAATTTGAATTACATGCATTTTAAGCTACTAGGATTCACCTCGTACGGATGCAACTTGGTATAATGAGACTCAAGTCATCTCACCGAAACATCTAGATTTTTGTCGAGCAATTTTTGGGCTTAACCTTACTTGACTATGAAAGCTGGAGGTTTATTTGGCTCCTTCCACGACCACCTTTTCATTAAAAAAAATTATCTTTCAAGCTTAAACCCTAAACTTTGTACAGGATGCGGTTTATAGGGGGGTTATTAGTACATTAGGAGGGGACTGCAATTCAGATTTCTGAGTGGAGCACTAGGTTTATAGGAGTGGACTGAACGGTAAAACCCCTTACATTTTAAACCTAATGCTGGGTTTGGTAGCAATGCAAAAAATTTGCATTAATCTAAAACCATGGCAGTACAAATGATTTAAGTGTAAATTCTGATCTATTTTTGTTTCAAATTTTAACTTATTTTGTTTGGTTGCAGTACAAGTAAAGTGAATTAAGATATGAAGTAGAATAAAGTAAAATCCAAAATAAAATTAAACGAGAATTTGAATTTGTTACATTTGCACTCCCATGCATTTATACAAGTGCAAATAAAATTGCACTGCAACTAAACATAGCCCAAGTCCCAAACGTTGAAATTGAGTTATTTGGTGCCCGTTTGGGAGGGCTGAAGTAGAGGCACAGCTCTGGTTCTGATTGGCCTGAGTTCGCATTTTACATTGCTCTGAGCTCGGCCTTTGGGCTAGGCTCATTCAAATATTTAGGAAGCTTCATCCCAGGCCTACCCAAGTTGCACACTAGGCTGAACTTCAGTGGCTTATGGCTTTTTGAGACTTGCATGGACAGGGCCAGGTTTTACATGCCCCGACCCCAAACTCAAATGCCCCGTCCCATTCCTGCCCCAAGCCCCATCGGGGATAAAAATCCTAATCCAATCCCCAATCCCTGTAGGGAATGGGGATCCCCGAATTTGCTCCACCCCGCCCCGCCCAGATCATTCCTACTTACATACTTGCAAGTTTATTTATTTTTTAAACCTACCTATAAATATAATATAATATAATATAACTGGGATAGGGTGGGGCAGAACCCCATGGGAACATGTCAAATTACCATCTCTATATAACTTATCTAGAGCGCCTCAGAAACCAGCTTAATTGAATGTTTAACTCAACCTCCCGAATGAACACTTGGAATTGGAATAGGGTTAAGGGCTTAAGGATGCAAACGGTTTGGATCAAATCGGGTATACCTAGAACCAAATTAGGTTTGTTGATATTCATGTTTGAATTGAAGCTTACCCATGAGATTTGTGTTGAATTCAGATTGCAATTATATTGGATGTTGAAAAGTATTAATAAATTAAACTAAAGTAATAAAAATATTATATGTGATTAATAAAGTGAAATAAAAATGACTTTGATTTGTATATAATGAACAAATAACCGTATGGAATTGAACTCGTGATTTTTTAGTAAAAACACAACATCAAGATCAACTTTAGTAATAGATACAACATAAATTAAATTTCAAGTGTAAACAGAACAACTTCGAATCACCTTTGACCGCATTGAATTTCAATTTAAGCATGGACAAAGAAAAATACTACTTGTAGCCCTAGTTAGTGTTACATTTTGTAAGATGGGCTGGACTTGATTGGGCTGGGCTTATTATTTTGAAGGATCAGGTTGGATCTGGTTAGGGTTGAAGCACCCTTGCCATAGGTTGGATTGGGTTATTATTAATTTGATACTATTTTTTTTAATAATACTTCAAAATTTGAGTGAAACAAAATGACAAAACCCCAAAACTTCGTTTGACATTCTGGTCAGAAGAAATCCACCCTATATTCATAAAATTGGACTTGGTTAGAGTTATTTTGTTTGGGTTTATGATAATTCAAAAGCCCATTTGGTTGCAATTGAAATTGGAATTAGAATCAGAATGAAAATCAAAATCTTTGGGAATCTAAATTGGAATGGTACATTTTTATTGTCTGATTGGTTCAAATAGGAATCAGAAACAGTATTGGAATCAGTTAGAATGGAATTTCACTTTTAAGGGAGAAGGAGAGAATCTCTTAAATGGGGGAATGTCATTCCGGGAATAGGATTCCACTCAATCAAAATGACCCATTCCAATTGTGATTCCTGACCCTATTCTTGAAAACCAAAGGGGCCCAAAGTATCAACTGATTAAAAATAAAAAAAGGACAGTGATGTGAGCATATATCTCCCTGCCATATGGGTCCCTTAATATTCTCTCAGTCGCATCATCATTCCCGTGTCTCTTGCCAAGCGGGTCCAACCACCAATTGAACCGTTTGGAACGGACTGGCTGACGTGGACCTATATGAGATGACACAACGTACCAAACGTATGGTGTAAGATGCATCATAAGGGGCAAAACGCATTATGCTGTAATGTTTTTTTAAATTTAATTTTTATTTAACATTATATTTAAAGCTAATTTTTAAATTTAATTCTATCCCCTTTTATTTTTCTACGTCAGACAATTCTAAAATGAGACAGTGCATAAGATGTATTGCGTTTGCGTATGATGGCAATTTTCCCCATAATTCTATCCCCTTTTATATTTATAGCATTTTTGTTTAATTATTTTAATTTTAACATATTTTACGTTAGAGATGACAATTCTTTCTATAAAATAGGGGCTTCTTTGATCTTAAATGGGACAGGGAAAATATTTTTGTGGCAAATTGGGGGTAGGGCGAGGATGGGGTTTGCATATAATTTTTCAAACCTGATGGTAAATTAATCTAAGTTTTTCCTAAATTCTTAAAATCCAGGATCCCATATTTCTATTTCTAAAATACGCCCAAATTATTAATTCACTTCTTAAAATACGTTAAAATTCCTATAATCCTATTTATGAAATATCCATTAATTAGATTATTTTTAAGTAATTACCTCGAAATAGAAAAATTTTGGAGAAAAATGGATATACCACCATGAACCCACCCTGTCACCAGGGATGGAAGCAGAGCATATTGCCTACAGGGCGGGGCATCCCCCGAACCTAACCCGTTGTATTCTTATTCACGTACTAAGTCCAAGCTATTGTGGCCCGTTTCGGGTTAGGCTTTTTTTTTTTTTAGTTTTATATTTATATTTATATTCAAAATCATGGACAGAGATGTGCTTTCTCTGGGCCAAAGATTTTTAGTACTGGGCCTAGCCGGCATAAAGTACGGGCTGATACGGGCTCAGACTGGGCCGGGCTTGAATGAAAAAAAAAATTAACAGTGATCATCAGTTGTGAATCAATACCCTAGTTGACTGCGAAAAGTTTGGGCTGTTGGACAGAGGCTGTCGCCTGTTGGGAACGTTTTTGGGCCTGACATGGGTGTGGGGTAAGTGCTTAATATCCTTTTGACCAAAAGCAAGGGACTGAATGGATTAATCGTTATTATTGGTTGAACTTGAACAGGCCCTGTCACAGCCATCAAGTGCAGCTAATCCGTTTACCCCGAACTCCTCTCTCACCAGGTTCCACAAGGATATCTCTTACTAGCCTAGCAATCATTGTTTTTCAACCTGTTGTTGACCCGCCTGGTTGAACTGTTTTAAGTTTGAACCATCACCCGCTTAAGATTTCGGGTTTAATTTGCATGAAATCCACTATTTGATGAAAAACTGTTCAACCCACGTGGTTGAACTATTTGATCACGGAGGGCCTTGCTTCGCAGGGGCTGGAATGGAACCGTCGATCCATTGATTTGGTCTCTGGCAAAAAATCGTTGAATCGGTCAATGATCCATTGATTCAAGTGGTCAAACCATTGACCCGTTGATCTATAAAATGGTTTTTGGTCATTTTTATTTTTTAATTGGAAACCATCCAGGCAACCGGTTCCGTTTTATCCTAATCTCGGTCCCTGGCCAAAAATTGTTGAATCGGTCAATGACCAATTGACCCAGGCAGTCGAACCATTGACCCGTTCAATGGTTCTTGGTCATTTTATTTATTTTTTAATTTTTGTTGTCAGAACGGGCCATCCGTTTGAACCGAATAGTCAACACTCAATTTTTAGCCATTTTTAGGTCATATGAGTCACACGCTCGAATGACATAACATGTATAGTATTTCTTAATGGACCTCACACACTCAATTTTTTGCTTGTAATTTTTGTTGTCAGAACGGGTCATCAATTTTTTTTTATTTTTTTAATTGGGAACCGTCCAGGCAACCAGTTTCGTTTTACCCCAATCCTGGTCCCTGGCCAAAAACCGTTGAATCAGTCAATGACCCATTTACCTGAGTGGTCGAATCGTCAACCCGTTGACCCATTCAATGGTTTTTGGCTATTTTTTTAATATTTGTTATTAGAATGGGCCATCCGTTTGATCCGGAAGGTCGAATCGTCGACCTAAAAACCGATGGCCAGAATGGTTCCATTTTCAGGTCGTATGAGTCACATGCTTGAATAACATAACATCATGGTTTTTAAAACTGACCCGTAGATCGAACCGGTCAGGGGTTCGGTTACCGGGTCGAACGGTCAGCCCGTTCTGACAAAAAAATAAAAAAAATAAAAAATGGTCCAAATTGTTCGAACGATTCGATATCTAGTTATTAACAATATTTATAATAGCTATTATATATTTATATAGTTAGATAATTACATATATCTAATTATCTAACAATATTTATATAATTAATAGGAAATGAGTTGCTCTCACATGGGAATCTACTCGCATGAGTATATTCCATTTACCCGGGCGATCGAACCATTGACCCGTTCAATGGTTTTTGGTCGTTTTTTTTTTTTTTAAATTTTGTTGTCAAAACGGGCCATCCGTTTGATCTGAATAGTCGAAATGTCGACCCGAAAATCGGTTGCTAGAATGATTCCGTTTTCAGGTCATATGAGTCACACGCTCGAATGACATAACACATATGGTACTGCTTAATGGACTTCACACACTCAATTTTTTGCTTGTAATTTTTGTTGTCAGAATGGGTCGTTCGTTTTTTTATTTTTTTTTAATTGGGAAACGTCCAAGCAACCAGTTTCGTTTTACCCCAATCCTGGTCCTTGGCTAAAAACTGTTGAATCGGTCAACGGCCCATTGACCCGAGTGGTCGAACCGTTAACCCGTTGACCCGTTCAATGGTTTTTGGCCTTTTTTTATTTTAAAAATTTTTGTTGTTAGAACGGGCCATCTGTTCAAACCGGACGGTTGAACCATCAACCCGAAAATCGGTGGCCAGAACTATCGACCTGAAAACTGACCCAGAGACTAAATCGGACAGGGGTCCGGTTACCGAGTTGAATAGTCTGACCGTTCGAACCGAATGGTCGGCCCGTTCTGACAAAAAAAATTTAAAAGAAGGTCAAAATCGTTCGAACGGTTCGTTAATTATATTTATAATAACTATTATATATTTATATAATTAGATAATTATAATAACAATATTTATAATTATATATAATAACTATTATATATTATCTAACAATATTTAAATAATTAATAGGAAATGGGTTGCTCTCACGTGGGAATCTACTCGCAAATTCCATTTCCTGCAAAAGAGAGAGCACCGTAATCCTATTAATATATATATATATATATATGTCACATGCTTGAATGACATAACATCATGGTTTTTAAAACCGACCCGGAGACCGAACCGGTCAGGGGTCCGGTTACTGCATCGAACGGTCAGCCCGTTCTAACAAAAAGAAAATTTAAAAAATAAAAAACAGTCAAAATTGTTCGAAGGATTCGATATCTAGTTACTAACAATATTTATAATAACTATTATATATTTATATAATTAGATAATTACATATATCTAATTATCTAACAATATTTATATAATTAATAGGAAATGAGTTGCTCTCACGTGGGAATCTACTCGCATGAATAGATTCCATTTACCCAAGCGATCGAACCATTGACCCGTTCAATGGTTTTTGGTCATTTTTTTTTATTTTTCTAATTTTAGTTGTCAAAACGGGCCATCTGTTTGAATCGGATAGTCAAACTGTTGACACGAAAATCGGTTGCCAGAACAATTCCATTTTCAGGTCATATGAGTCACACGCTCGAATGACATAACACATATGGTACTGCTTAATGGACTTCACACACTCAATTATTTGCTTGTAACTTTTGTTGTCAGAATGGGTCGTCCGTTTTTTTATTTATTTTTAATTGGGAACCGTCCAAACAACCAGTTCCATTTTACCCCAATCCCGATCCTTGGCTACAAACCGTTGAATCGGTCAATGACCCATTGACCCAAGTGGTCGAACCGTTAACCTGTTGACCCGTTCAATGGTTTTTGGCCTTTTTTTTATTTTTAAAATTTTTGTTGTCAGAACGGGCCGTTTATTCGAACCGGACAGTTGAACCATCAACCCGAAAATTGGTGGCCCGAACCGTCGACCTGAAAATCGACCTAGAGACCGAATTGGTCAAGGCTCCGATTACCGAGTCGAATAGTCCTACCATTCGAACCGAATGGTCGGCCCGTTTTGACAAAAAAAATTTTAAAAAATTAAAAGATGGTCAAAACTGTTTGAACGGTTCGATAATTATATTTATAATAACTATTATATATTTATATAATTAGATAATTATAATAACAATATTTTTAATTATATATAATAACTATTATATATTTATCTAACAATATTTATATAATTAATAGGAAATGGGTTCCTCTCACGTGGGAATTTACTCCCTGCATGGAGAGAGCACCGCAATCCTATTAATATATATATATATATATATGTATGTATGTATGTATGTATGTATGTATGTATGTATGTATGTATGTATGTATGTATGTATGTATGTATGTATGTATGTATGTATGTATGTATGTATGTATGTATGTATGTATGTATGTATGTATGTATGTATAAGATGTGCAAACTTTTGGAGGCCATAATTTTGTGTCCCATTGGGTTGATCTTTTTTTTTTATATATCTTGGGTAACTTTTCGATATCTATGCATCCCAAGGCAACTTGCCCTGTTATTTTTCTTTTTGCAAAAAAAAAAATTGCATAAAATTATAATTTTTAGTATTTTTTACAAATAAAAAAATATAAAACTGAATTAAAAATATAAACTAAACATAAAATAATATATACATATACACACAAATCATAAAAATAAGTATATGTTTTGTTGATAAAATACATGTTTATATGTACCTCTCTCTCATGTTTATACCATCCAGTTTAACCTACATAGTCGAACTGGTGACCTGCAACTATGAATGGTAAAGGGGCGGGGTTCATATTCCCCGTCCCAACCCCAAATCTGAAATAAATCCCTATCCCTAACCCTGATCCCAGTTAGGGATAAAAGTTGTCCACCATCCCTGATCCTTGATAGGTATGGGTTCGCCATGGGGACCCGAATCTCTCACATTGCATGTAAGAAATTTTTCTTCATATTAATTACTTGAATTTTAGGTATATGATAGAAGTTGAAAATTAACAAAAGTAATAATATGATTAAAAATAAACTTAAGTGCTTGTAGCAAATAACAATTATTATTATTATTATTATATTGTTGTTGTTGTTGTTGTTGTTGTTGTTGTTGTTGTTATTATTATTATTATTATTATTATTATTATTATTATTATTATTATTATTATTATTATTATTATTATTGATGAGGGGTAAGTTGGCCCGACCTAGCAACCAAAGTACACGTGGATGCAATCAGCCACTAGGATGACAACTCAGCAAGGGAGCCTTGCTAGTAGCTCGGGAGCTCGGGACCTTGAGCACCTTGCCATAAAGGCACCTCGATACTTAATCCAGTTCAGAGCCAAAGAACCGGGGTGTAAGATCGGGGCCAAAGAGCCAAAGCACCACATAATCGACTTTAGAAGCTTCTCCAACAGACTCCGAATTGCTCAGGTTTACGACGTTCATTAACAAGGCTCATCCTCACTCTGCCCGAATCAGAGAGAATTGATAAACCTTATCAACTGGTGCATTGCTCTCCTTTGGAAATGGAACGGATCTTATCTACGCAGTCTGGAGATCCCGGAGCCTTTTCGTAGGATTCACGACTACTCAACTATATAAGGGCATCAATCCTCAAAGCGAAGGTATGTGTGATTATTTGCTCACTAGCACTCTAGCATTTGAGTATTTCGCTCGCATCCATAATATAGTACTGACTTAAGCATCGGAGCGACCTTGCTGGGTTAGCCACCCCGGGTTCTCTGATCTATTATCTTGCAGTTTGGTCCAGCTCACCACACAACTGGTGTTCAGATCATCTTCCAGCTAGGAGTATCCAGATCGCACACCATCAATTGGCGCCATCTGTGGGAACTGATCAAAAGGTCATCCCAATTTCAGTTACAGTTCTAGCTTTCGATTTATCTCAATGGATTACTCCAGAAACACCAGGAAAAGCATCGAGATGAATGTCACCGGGGGGCAAGATCAGCAATCAACCTTCCCCCAATGTCCCACAGTATGCATCGGCCAGTTTACTATTCCCCTTACAGCTTCAGGGGTCCCATCACTGTCCATACCACAAGGCACTACGCAATTGAGCATCCCGCTTCCCCTAGTGGGCGTAACTTTCTCTGAGCCATCTGTGGTTCCCCTTGGAATCGAGCACTCCTAATTCCATGACCTCGTTCTGTGTGTCCGAACGATACAGATCCAGATGCAACAGGTCCAATAGTTCCAACAGTATCAGCAGTACTACCTATACCAGCAGTATTAGCAACAGTTCCCACCACTACAGCTGAACTAGCAGTCAATTCCACCCCGGCACCCAGGGTTGCGCCAGGGCCAGAACCAAAATCGGCCTAGAACTAGGTAGAATGTCCATCGATCCCCTCATCAAGGTGAGGGGACCTCGCAGGTGCCGGTTCCTCCCAAGGGTCAAGCTTCACCCTGTGGGAGGAGAGACGGTCAGCGCACTCCCCTAGTCTCACAAGGAAATTTTAGAAATAGGCCCAAGGATAGTCAGCTCAACAGGGCCAATCCGGTGTGGCACTCCCAGCTGGAAAACAATGGATTGCGAGGAGATAACAACCAGCCCAGAGTTCGAGGTGCGAACTCGAGGCAGGACCCCTCGGTGCCTCGTGATAGCCTGTGCGAGCTCCACAATCAGGAGAACTCGACAAGAAGGAACCAGGATCCACCTCGCGACAATGTTTGTAATGATGTTGAGATACCAGATCATACCGAAGTCAGCAGCACCAACGCTGAACCGGTGAAGAAGCAACAATGGCGACGCCACAAGACACGTCGCTCCTCGGCCAGAAACAGTTCGCCAGCAAAGCCAAGCCAACAAGAAGAGTGAGCTAAAGAAAAGGAAGAAGTGAGCTCGGTGGCAACGAAGACTGTGCCTCCCTTGCTTTGTTAGTCATCTCCTCTCCCGAGCTCCTAGCCCGTTGCTGAAAGACTTCAAGGTACCCCCGTTAGATAAGTATGACGGGTCGTTTATCCCAATGATCATGTGGATTCTTTCCAGTCTCAAATGCACCTAGCTGGGGCTGACAAATCCTGCATGTGTGTGGCCTTTTCCACCACATTCAAGGGGGTGGTCCGAACCTGGTATCGGAACCTCACGCCGGCTCCATCAAAAGCTGGGCACAGTTTGCCGATCTTTTCACTGCGCATTTCATTACAATCAAGAAATGCCCGAGGTCGCAAGAAAGCATTCTGAATGTGGTTCAGAGGGAAGGAGAATCAATCAGAAGCTACATAAAGTGCTTCAACGATACTTGCCTGCAAATACCGGACCTCAATCCAGCGGTGCAACTCACCGCGGCAAAGAAAGGAATAACCCATAAAGAGTTCAAGTGGCACGTGGTATCCAACAAACCAAAAGATATCATCGAGTTCCTTAAGTTGGCAGACTGGTTTATCGGTACCGAGGAGGAGATCAACCAAAAGATTGACAATCTACCGGTGGAAAAGAGGAAGAGAGAGAATGAAGGGACGAGCAACAGTGGGCAGGAAAGAAAGAAGAGCAAGTCCTTGAACAGGGGAAGAAGTCGGTCCCCTTCGCGTGGGCACAAGTCAGGTCGGCGCTTCAGAACCCCGCCCGTGGAGAGAACAAACTATACACCTTTGAATGCTAAGCGAGGAGAGATCTTAATGGCTATTAAGGATTCCTCTTTCGTCAAATGGCCTCCTAGGCTAAGGGGAGACCCAAATGTTTACTGCCATTTCCACTGAGATCATGGACACAACACGGAAAATTTTAGGAATCTCCGCGATGAGATCATGGAACTTATCCATTGTGGGTACCTGAAGAATTACATCCTGTGAGAAGAGAGGGGGCAAGCAGACCGACAAGGGGACCAGAGGAGGAATGCCCCCGAGACCAGTAGGCAGAATGAGCAGCCACCTCGGCAGCTACCAAAGGAAAGGCCAGTTCGTGGAGTGATCAATATGATCATTGGTAGGTCCATCATTTCTAGATGTACATCAGCAGCTGGGAGGACCTCGGCCCGCGAATTGGAGAACGAAGGTGAAAACCCACCAAAGCGACCTCAGATCGAAGAACCGATCTACTTCATAGAGGACGATGCGCGCGGGATCCAGTACCCACACAATGATTATTTAGTAGTGAACCTAAGGATCAACGAATTCAAGGTGAAACGCATCTTAGTAGACTCAGGCAGTTCAGCAGACATACTCTTCAAGGAGACCTTGGACAAATTACAGTTATAGTAGAGTGACCTGAAACTGGCAGATACACCCTTGATAGTACCCATGGAAGTAGGCACATGGCCAAACATTGTATGATTTGAGCACACGTTCTTAGTAGTCCCAACTCCCTCCCCCTACAATGTGATAGTAGGTCGGCCTATCACGCACGTTTTGCATGCGATAGTGTCCACTTACTACTTAGCGATGAAGTTCCCAATTGACTACGGGGTGGGAGTCGTGCGAGGTGACCAACTCGAATCCCGCAAGTGCTACGTGACCGCTTTAAAAGGAAAAGCAAAGCTAGCCAAGGACATCGAACTCGAGCAACCGACAGAGTATACCGATGAATGAGTTGCCCTAAAAGAGAAAACGGTCCACATACCAGTCTCTGCCGCCAAACCAACCAAAACTCTTCAGATCGGTGCCTCGATCAACGAACCACTTCGAACCCATCTAGTAAGTTTTTTACTTGAAAATTTAGATATTTTTGTTTGGTCCGCGGCAGAGATGCCCGTGATTGATCCAAAAATTATAACTCACAAGCTTAACGCCAACCCTTTAGTTAGGCCAATAAGACAAAAGAAACGCAACCTCGCCCCGGAACGTTGGAGGGTAGTCGATGAGGAGGTCGGGAAGCTCCTCGCGACAGACTTCATCAGGGAAGTCCATTACCCGAGCTAGGTGACCAACCTAGTTCTGGTGAAGAAGGCCAATGGCAAGTGGCGCATGTGCGTTGACTACACCGACTTGAATAGAGCTTGCCCGAAAGATCGCTTCCCGCTGCCGAAGATTGACCGTCTAGTGGGCGCAACCTCAGGGCACGAGTTGCTGAGTTTTCTGGACGCCTATTCCGGTTACAACCACATTATGATGGATCTTGCTGACGAAGACAAGACCACTTTCATAACTGAGCTCGGGCTATATTGTTACAAGGTCATGCCCTTTGGATTGAAAAATGCTGGGGCAACATTCCAACGCCTTGTAAACAAAGTTTTTGAGCCGTTGATCGGCAATAAAGTAGAATGTTATGTTGATGACATGGTCGTGGAGACCCAGTTTTCAAACTCTTTGTTGAATGATTTAAATGATGTTTTTCAAATTTTAAGAAGATATAACATGAAATTAAATCCGAAGAAATGCGTATTTGGAGTCACTTTGGGTAAATTCCTAGGCTATATAGTCAACCGACGTGGCATCGAGGCCAACCCAGAAAAAATAAAAGCGATCCTAGAAATGAGACCACCCTGAAAAATAAAAGAAGTCCAGAAGCTGACTGGTAGGATAGCTGCCCTAAGCCGCTTAATGTCTAAATCGGCAGACCGATGCCTACCCTGTTTTAAATCTATAAAAAGGAGCAAGAACTTTGAATGGACCGAAGAGTGCCAACTCACTTTTGACCAGCTGAAAAGGTACTTAAGTACTGCTCCAGTTTTAACTCGGCCTGAAGAAGGGGACGCGTTAAAACTATACCTCTCCGCAAGCGATGAAGTAGTTAGTTCGGTAATGATCAAAGAAGTAGATCGGGTCCAACGACCCATCTACTATGTTAGTAAAGTTTTGCAGGATGCAGAGACTAGGTATCCGAAGATTGAGAAACTAGCGTACACGCTGATCATAGCAGCCCGAAAACTTCGCCCATACTTCCAGGCCCACACTATCATTGTTCTCACTAACAAACCCTTGAGGCAGATTCTACTTAAGCCCGAGGTGTCTGGAAGATTAGCGAAGTGGTCCATCGAGCTGATCGAATACGATATCCGGTATGAGCCACGACCAGCAATCAAAGCCCAGGTTTTGGCAGACTTCACAGCAGAATGCATGTTCAGTGCAGCGACCCTCGAATTGACCAAGCTCACTCACACGACGAGAGCGTTAGCTAGTGCGGCACCAGGCCCAGTCAGAGTGGTACCGACCTGGGACGAGGAGCCCTGGATCCTCCACATTGACGGCTCATTCAACCAGCGGGGAAGCGGTGTAGGACTGATACTGTACGGCCCAAGCGAGGTGAAGCTGGAGTATGCACTCCGGTTCTGATTTGAGGCATCGAACAACGAGGCAGAGTATGAAGCACTGATCGTTGGGCTGACCTTAGCAAGGGCAATGAAAGTGAAACACCTCATTGTATGCAGCGATTCACAACTAGTGGTCAACCAAGTCACTGGCAAGTACGAAGCCCGCGACCCAACTATGGTAGCTTACCTAGCCAAAGTTAGAGAGATCTTGCATAGCTTCATCTAATGCTTTATTAGGCAAATTTTGAGGTCCGAGAACGCTGAGGCCGATGCCTTGTCACGTCTAGCGAGTACGAGCGACAA
>NW_010729379.1:106302-134194 GCF_000365185.1 Nelumbo nucifera
AGGGGGGCAAAAGAGGTCGCTCCCGTGTTGTAGGTGGAACCAAGCTGGATTGACTTGCTCGCTGGTTATCTGCTCCACGGGACCTTACCTGTAGAACGCAATGCGGCTCGAAGGGTAGAGCGTCAGTAAGCTAAGTACGTCCTCATAGACGGACAACTGTACAGGAGTTCCTTCATGTTCCCTTACCTGCGACCCTCAGAAGCTGAGCATGTACTTCACGACACCCATGAAGGGTTGTGCGGTGGACACTTGGGGGTAGAGCCCTCGCATAGAAAGTGTTAAGGCAAAGCTATTATTGGCCCACAATGAAGGCAGATGCACTTGAGCTCGTCAAGAAGTGTGACAAATGTCAGAGGCATGCCAATATCCACCACCAACCAGCTACTGATTTGAAATACCTCACCAGCCCATGGCCCTTCGTGCAGTAGGAAATCGACATCCTTGATCCTTTCCCACCAGCAACAGGGCAGAGGAGGTTCTTGGTTGTAGCAGTAGATTATTTTATGAAGTGGGTGGAAGCCGAACCCCTAGTAATCATCACAGCCCGTAACATACAAAGTTTCTTCTGGAAAAGCATAGTATGCCAGTTCAGACTACCCTAGGTGCTGATATCCGACAATGGGAAGCAGTTTGAAGATGTTAAGTTTCAAAACTGGTGTGTCGAGATGGGGATTTAGCAAAACTTCACCTCAGTGGCATACCCCCAAGCGAATGGATAAGTAGAAGTAACTAACAGAGCGATACTTCGCAGATTGAATGCTCGCCTAGCTCAAGCAAAGGGGTTGTGGGTGGACGAATTGCCTAGTGTCCTTTGGGCCTACCGAACTACTACCAAGACCGTGATGGGTGAGACTGCCTTCAACCTCACGTACGGCACAGAGGCGGTGATCCCGACAGAGATCGAGGTACCCACATTGCGATTTGAGGCCTATGATGAGGAAACAAACGACGACGAGCTCTGTACCAACTTAGAGCTGGTAGAGGAGGTGCAAGACCTAGCCTACATTTGAACTGCGGCCTACCAGCAGAGAGTAGCTCTGTATTATAACGCTCGAGTCAAGAAGCGGCAGTTCCGTGTTGGCGACTTGGTTCTCCAGAAAGTTATGGTACCTGAGCCCGGCATAGGTAAGCTCGGACCAAACTGGGAAGGTTCGTACCGAGTAAGGCGGGTGTTCGGGGAAGGCACATACGAGCTCAAGACTTTGGAAGGGAAGCGGGTACCTCGGGCATGGAACATTGACAACCTAAGAAGGTACTACATATGAGTCCGCAACTCTAAGTTAAAATTCCTATAAGACCATGGAACCACCAAGATGACGAGCTGGAGAGAGGACTTTGAGTCACTCGCAGAAGCCTAAGGGCCATGGTGCCGAGCTGACAGAAGATCTCGACACTACAATAAGCCCTAATCACCTCCTCGACATAGGCAAACAAGTCCTAGTCGCCTCCTCGGCATGGGCAGACAAGTCCTAGTCGCCTCTTCGGCATGGGTAGACAAGTCCTAATCGCCTCATCGACATAGGCAAACAAGTCCCAGTCGCCTCTTCAGCATGGGCAGATAAGTCTTAAACACCTTCTTGGCATAAGCGTGACAAGTCCCAATCGCCTCTTCGGCTTGGACAAGTGAGTAGCCCGTGCATGGATAGGTCGGGTACATACCCTACAGTGTCCATCCACCTTGTCGTACAACAACATTGGGTTATTCCTGTTTGGAGTCCAACTCATTAGCTTGATACTTCGGGATAACCACCACTTAGAAAAATTTCGGGATAACTAACACTCAAGAAACTTTTTTACACACAAAAGGTTCTGTGGATCATTATGTTTCATTAATAAAAAGTTCTGAGTACATGAAAAAAAAATATAGAGAGAAGAACAACTACAACTGATCTCGGAGGCTCGGGACATACACTATGTATGGGGGGTCCAAGAAAATAGGCAAGAAGTATCAATTATATTGGGGCTCTTCGCCCCTAGTAGCAGCGTCGGTGGGCTAATCAGTCTCCATGAGATCATTTGTGGCGTCGGCGGCATCACCTCCCTCATCCCCTTCYACAGTCTCCTCGCCGAAGAGGTCATCGCTCTCCTCCTCCTCGGAGTCGGGGTCCTTAGCTGCCTCGAGGGCCATCTCCTCGGTGATCTTTGATGTGGTAATAGCGCTGAGGTCGAGGTGAGGAAACTCATGTCGGGTCAACCACCTGTTGAGTTTGAAGCCTTTGCGGTAGCCTGCCCTCTCGGTCTCGAAAAGCAACTTGCGTTGTTCCACCGAAGACTCCTCGACGGCCTTAATCTTTGCCTCCTCCATCAAGTGAAGCAAGATGTCAGTTCGCTACTTCACTAGCTCCTCGAGGTTCTGGACCTCTCTCTTATGGGTTGCCTCATGCTCCTTCAGCTCCTCCTTCTCCACCATCAGAACGGTCAATAATTCTTTCTGAGCTCGCGCATCCCTCAATAATCTGTTGTTCTCGCTATAAGCTAGGTTCAGATCGGAGTGAGCCTTGCGAGATGATTCCTTGGCTTCGAGAGCCTACTTCAAATTCATCTCGGACTGGTAGACCAGAGCATGGATCGAAGAGTTCACCTGACAAGAGGAGAAACGAGATATAAGTATTGAGAAAAAATCTAAGTACAGAAAGGTTGAAGGTTGGTTACATACCACCATGCAGTGTGTCGCCGCTCTTCCTCCGAGCTGCACAGCCGGTAGCTCGACCCACCGAGTAACCTCTTCAGGGAAGACTGCATCTTCGCTCTTGAGGAGACCAAGCTTTGGGCTCAAGATGCTTTGAGCTGGGACGTCGCTGCTCGATGGGATGGCCTCCTGAGATTGTTGGGCCTTGGAGGATGTAGTTTCCTTGGGCAATTGGTGTAGGGAATCCCTACCCTTGTCCTCCTCGACCAGGTCAATTACCAGGGTATGTTCGGTGTTAGCTGGAGGTTTGAAGGAGGTGGCGCCAATGCCCGAAGTAGGAACCTCCTCTTAAATACGGGCCTTCTTGGAGGCCCTCTTTTTCTTCTTGCCCTTTTGCATTCCTTTGAAGAGCTCATTGGCAGAGAAGTCAGCCATGATAACTGCAACAAGGCAATGAATAGAGTCAGATGCAATGTCATCGAAGCAAAACAAAATAAGAGAAAGAGTACAATAGTTAGTGACCTACCGGGAGGACTTAGGCCGGCCTGCGCGAGCTTCTCTTCAGTCACGAAGTTCTTGAACTTCAAGCCTAGCTTCGCCCAAGTCCAGACATCCTCTTGCACTTTTTATCTAGCCTAACGTCGAGGTCCTGGATGGCAGGTCTCTAGTGAGTTGGAAAAGGCCACCCTTCCGCGTTACGAACTACGAAGTAACGCCTCTTCCAGGCCGGGACTTTGTTGGGGAGCTCGTGTAACAACTTGTACCTGGGGCGTGGAGACATGTAGTAACTACGCCTGCGCTGGGGTAGAACATAGGCCGAATTCTTTTTGATGGAAAGGATCGAGGAAAAAATGTCAAGGTCAAGAGGTCGATTATAGTCATGAAAAAGGGAGATGGTACCTACAATATTACGAATGGAGTTCGGGTGGAGCTAGTCTATGGCAATGTCAAAAAATTTGATGATCTCGACTATGAAAGGGTGGAGTGGAAAATGAAGGCCAGTTACGAGTTGTTCCTCGAAGACCACGATCTTGTCGAAGACCTCGAAGACCTCGCTCTCGCCGAGGTGAGTCTACCTCGGACGGATTGGGGTCCTCATCTTGTGCCGAAGTGCCCACCTCGGTAGGATGAAGCTCTGCAATCTGTGTCGAGGTACACACCTCGGCCTTAGGGGACTCACCACTCCCATCTAGAAGGCTATCTAAACTAAGGCCAGACATAATGAACAAAAGGAACAAGCGAACTCGAAGTAAAGAGGGGCGGAATAAGGCGAACTCACCAAAAGACGAAAGAAGAAGTGAACTACCCCGAATACAAGACGCGAGCTGAAGAACAGATGTGCGACCTCAACTCTCGAATGCACTTTGAAGGACGAAGGAAAGGGGACTAGGTCCCCCCTATTTATAGCCACCATATCCGGGAACTGGCGGTCAGATTGATGCGATCCTATGGCTCTCATGAAAACCGGCCGCACTCCCTTCGAGGAAAGATTTTGGTTGAGCACGGTTTTTGGCATCCATAGAGTTTATAAACCACATCGAGTCCGCGTGTTCCCGACACGTGATCTGGTTTTTTCCACTGAGCCGCATGGGTTACATCAGTCCGACCAAAAAACCGGGAGGTGAACCAAGAAGGAATCGGGCCAACCTGCTTGCGCTGGCCGTGAACTCCCCGCACCGGGGTTGCTACCCTTGGCACGAGGAGTGGGGGGGCAATTGATGATGGGGTAAGTTGGCCCGACCTAGCAACCGAAGTACACGTGGACGCGATTAGCCAATAGGATGACAACTCAGCAAGGGAACGTTGCTAGTAGTTCGGGAGCTCAGGACCTTGAGCACCTCGCCATAAAGGCACCTCGGTACCTAATCCAGTTCGGAGCCAAAGAACCAAGGTGCAAGATCGGGGCTAAAGAACCGAAGCGCCACATAATCGACTCTAGAAGCTTCTCCAACGAATTCCGAATTCCCCGGGTTTACGACGTTCATTAACAAGGCTCATCCTCACTCCATACGAATTGGAGGGAATTGATAAACCTTATCAAGTGCATTGCTCTCCTTCGAAAGTGGAACGGATCTTATCTATGTAGCCCAGAGATTCCAGAGCCTTTTCGTAGGATTCACGACTACTCAACTATATAGGGGCATCAATCCTCAAAGCGAAGGTATGTGCAATTATTTGCTCACTAGCACTCTAGCGTTTAAGTATTCAGCTCGCATCCATAATATAGTACTGATTTAAGCATTGGAGCGACCTCGCTGGTTTAGCCACCCCAAGTTCTTTGATCTATTATCTTGCAGGTTGGTCCAGCTCGCCATGCCACTGGTGTTTAGATCATCTTCCAGCTACGAGTATCCAGATCGCGCACCATCAATTATTATTATTATTATTATTAAATTTTGTATTTCGTTTCTATAATAAATAAAATTAACTTTTAACATTTATTTTTATTTAATATGATGAATATATAACATTAGAAATGTTTTCAAATGTTTTCTACAAAATTTGTACATTTTCATTCTTTGTGTTCTATCATTTTTTAAATATTTATTATTTAATTATGACATTATGGGTTTCTTTGAAAAGTTGGATCATTGACCCACCATCTATATAAGAAAATAGATTTGCTTTCGGATTAATTTTAAATTAGGGAAATTATAGTTAGAATGGGATGTACATTTAAAATTAGGCTACAGGTTGGTCCTAAAACCGACAAAACTCACCGGCTCTACATTTCAAATTATAAAAACCCTGGCTATGTCATTGGAGGCTTATGTGGCTGTTGCCAACATGGGACTCTTAATCCATGTTGGACACAACAAATGTCTTATACCAAAATTACCCTCTTAATTTTGGGTGATTGAAAAATAAAAAAGCGTTTTAATTTCTCTTCCTTTCTCTCTCTCTCACTCTCTCACTCTCAGAGTCACCTCTCTCTACTCAACGACTATGTGATTTAAAAATAAATAAAAATGGTTTTTGGTTTCGGTATTTACATTCTCTATCAATTTTTCTCATTCTCTCTCTTTCTCTACCTATTGTTCTCCCTCAATCTCTCTCATTCTCTTTCTAGTTCGATCTCTCTTTCTCCCTTAATTTCTGTTGTTTTCCCTTAGTTTCTCTCCCGCTTCCTCTCTCATTCTTTTTCTAGTTTTCTTATACACTTGTATGGTATTAATCAAATTGAATAAAAAACATGAGACCAACTTGGTATGGTTCAAAAATCATTACACCAATTTGATAAAAATTCACAAGAAACTCTTGACTATGAAATTTATACCAACTTGACAGAAATTTATAACTTGATTGTACAAGTGGTTGGTCCCTTTAGTTTTTTTATACTATCTGATTAATATTGTATAAGTTTGTAAGAGAAATAAAAAAAAAAAGAACGAGAGAGGGAGAGGGAGAATGAGGTATTGATTGAGAAGGAGAAGAATGAGAGAGATTGATGGAGAATGAGAGAGAGATTTTGATTTGGCTACATACCAAAGTTGAGAGAGTGGGAGAGATAGAGGGAGCGGGAGATCGAGAGATGACTATGAGAATGAGAGAGAAGGGAGGAAGATTAAGAGACAGAGGGATCAGGAGAGAAAATAAAAACCTATTTTCGATATAGGCTTTCTGTTGTGTCCAACATGGATTAAGAGTCCCATGTCCTCCGATGACACAATGAAGGTTTTTATAATTTGAAATGTAGAGCCGGTTGTCAGAGTTTTGTTGGTTTCTAGATCAACTTGCAACCTAATTTTAAATGTACAACCGGCTTTAATTATAATTTTCCCTTTAAATTATATATTTCATTTACATTATATAAATAATTTTTACTTATCAGACTTAATTTTTGTTTGTCTATGATATCATTTGACCCAAACCACTAACCCACCACCCAAAAAGAAAAATAGTTTGATTTCTAGGTTGATATTAAATTTCGTATTACATTTTCATCATTGATAAAATGATTTCTTATCTATAATACTTATTTTTGTTCAATGTAATGAATGCATAGTATTAAAGATGTACCCAATATTTTATTTTTTATAAATATCTAACATTAGATATGTGCCCAAAATTTTCTCTATCTTTTTTTTTTTTAATTTTTGTGATTCTTGAATTTTCTATTTTTCAAAATTTTATTATTTGACTATGACAACATTTCATTTTTAGGTAGGTTTTAAATTTGACATTCCATTTTCATCATTAATAAAAATACTTCTTATATTTTATACTTATTTATTATACTTTTTACTATTTAATTATGGTATTATTTGTTAATCCATTTGACCTCAAATGGCCAAATTGCTTGCCCACCATCAGGAGGGAAGAAAATGGTTTTTTTTTCAAATTACTTTTCAAAATATTTATTTTTATACTATTAAAATTAATATTGTGGATTTCATTACAAGAATTTAATGATGAGAAAAATATATATTAAATATAGGATTTAATGAGAGAGAATATGAAAATATTTTTAATTTCAATTATATTTTACATTCCATTTCCATCATTAATAAAAACATTTCTTATTTATCATACTTATTATTGTTTAATATGTAAAAAATGTTCCCAATTTTTTTAATTTCTAAATTTTTTCATTTTATTATTTAATCGTGGCAACATGGATTGACCCATTTGACCCAAAATGGTTTAATTTTTTACCACCACCAAGATGAAAACACATTTTTCTAGGTAGATCTTAAAAGCATAAGCTTTTATATTATTGGAATTATTAATTTATTAAGTATGAATTTAATTAATAGAACTTAATGATGAGAACTTGGAAAAAACAAAAATGACTTAAATATACGATTCAATGAACATGAATGTAAGTTAATAACATAAATATTGAATTTAATGAGAGGGAATTGAATGCATTGAATATCTTAAAATTACATCTGTTCAACTCATTTAGTATCAATAACCGATTATCTTATTTGTCATCATTTTTATAGATAAATTTAAATATGGAACAATAAATTTTATCCTCAAAAAATTCTATATATATATAAGCCATCCCTACCACGACAACAGTTTGACTTCCAGATCGGCTTTTAAAACATTATTACCAATACAGTTAAGAGAATGGTCCTCACACCCACTTCACATCACATTGTAGCTACACTTCGATATCCTAACCATTGTGACATGTAGTTTTACACATCGATATCCCAACAGTTGTGGTGGAGAAATCTGGATTCAAGGAAATTACTTGGGCGCTGGTATAAGGTACCAGAGTATGGATTATATATGACGTAAGGATTAGAGCCGATGACCATAAGATGTGCTTCTCTGGATTTGAAACGAAAGATTGTCATAACTGCCAAGTTCGAACTCCTTCACCGACACCACGTCTGTGCTCTGTTTTACTTTTATCGTTGCTGCACTCTTGATCTGAGTTCACTTAGCCAGTGTTTGGAACCGATGCTATCAGTGCCACATCTGAAATCTGTTGCTGTTTTGGTTATGCATTTTTCCGAAAAACATTCTTAGACTATACTTTCAAAATCAGGAAAGGTGTGATTTGAGGAAATATTAATTTTGGTGTTTTTTCGTTTTTTTACCGCTGCCAGTAAAGAGATGCTGATGTGATATTGAAAAATGACTGGCAGCAAATAGCAATGGTCCAGAACAAAAAATAAATAAAAAAAAAGGATAAAAGTCATAGAACGGCATACCAATGCAACACCATTTTCTCAAAAAACAATATTGGTTCCAAACATGGCCTTATTCTACCAGGTTTCTCCATGTAAGACCTTGAAAACATGGACGATCTCATTTAAAGAAATTAAAGAAATAAGAGCAGAGCACCATCTTCGTGTTATTAACAGTGGCTCTCACTGCCTTTCTTATCTGCTACCTTGATAGACTCATAAAAGAGCTTCATCAAGTCCCTCCACAAAATGTACTTTTCCACCATATCTTGAGCAGCCCAACAATCCATCCCTGCATCAGAGATCCATCATATTGACAACTCAACTTGGTCCCCACGTCAAGCATGACAATGAAAGGATCCCGACCCTGTGGCAAGGCCCATTCTTCAACATTATGGTTCTTTATGCACCTCTTGTTTCCACCAACGATGTGGTGTGTAGGGGTGTAAGGGTGTCAATGGACCGGCTTTGGGTTGGACCCCATCTAAATGAAAACCAATTTGGATGGACTAATAAGACATTGAATTGGACCACTCAGACTTAATGGTTCAAAGCATTTATTGAATTGGCTTGAACCTGATTCATTTGTAATGGATTTATATTGGATTCGATGAAATTGAAGAAATATCCGGTCCATTATTAGAAGATAGAATACACGTGTCAATGGACCAGGTTTTGGTTGCAATCAATCTAAATTAAAACCAATTTGAACAGATTGGACAGTCCAGACATTAGATTGGACTGATCCAAAATGATCCAAATATTCATCGGATTGGATTGGATCTAAGCCATCTGTAATGGATTCATATTGAACCGAATCGGATTGGATCCAGTCCAATTGACACCTCTAACTGGTGTGACCAACGGATAGCACAGAAAAGATGGGCTTCTGAGTTCCCAGTGAAATTAGTCAATTACCCAAGCTTCCCACGAGCTTGATCAAGCTACCACCACAAGCCGTACCCATCTTGATTGAAATATAGAAAGCAGAGATGATCAGGATAGAATCTCTTGGAAAGCAGAGACAATATTGATATCTAGAAATATAGGCCAATAAACAGGGTTTAATTCTTTTTTATTAGCGAATAAATAGAAGCATCAAGATTCAAGAGTGTCCAAAGGATAACGGTTTTTTTTTTCGCTCTTGTTGGTCTAGAAATAGTTTTATTTCTGGGCCATTTGATAATGTAAAAGAAGAGTGAAATGGCTGAACTGAATGACTTATTTGTCCTTCTTTTAGCGAATAAAATAATTAAATAATAAAACATTCAAGGTTATTGTTAATTAACTCAATTTCAGCATCAAGCCTTCAACCATTGAGGAATTCACAACCTCATTACTAACTTACTGAAAAACAAAGCATGAAGTCATTCTGTTCAATCACCTAAAGCTGTAATCAGATGGCCTCTTGCCTCAATGCTGCCATGCTGGATAACCTGGGAAAAGAAAGCAATGGCTTTGGGTATCCAAATTTATGAATTGAACTCCACGTCTCTAGCAAGTCTCCCTCCTTCCTCTATGTATGTTTTTCCTTTTCTTCAAAGTTCAAACAGTACTTGTAATTGAATACTAAATGTTATTTTAGCAATTTTATAGCATGACAAGATTGACTTGTGAAAGTTAAAGCAAGACAGAGAGAAAGAGCTTCAGTAGTTTCACTGCTGTAATTAGATTAGATATGTATATCAGTTCTAAACCCCCTCAAAAAAAAAAAACGAAAGAAAAAGAGAGACAAAAAGAAGATACACATTACACAACGCTTGCAAGTTCTATATATAAAAGCATACATAATTTCACCTTGCAATACTAAGGACTCGACAGAATCACTAATTCATCAATCATCACATCCAAAAGACTTGTAAAAGCATTAACAAAAAATGGGGATCGTTTAATAATAAGAAACAATCACCTCATGTGCATTCTGTGCATGGTCATTCACTTCACTGGAGCCATCTTGTACCCAAACTACCCTCGTCTGGGTGGTTGTTGGTAGGCATGATCTCCTACTCTACCACCTTCTTGCCTCGGGTGAAGAGGAGAGCGATGGTGCAAGGGGGATTGGCCGTGGCGGTAGCCTCTAGGTTGTGCAGAGTTGGTTCTGGATTCCTTTGGTTTATTATCTTTGATAGCTTCAATCCGTTCCAAAGTCTCAACAACTTCCTTCATTGATGGGCGACTCTTTGGTTCTGATCCGAGACAACTTAGAGTTAGCTGAGCTAACTGTACTGCACCTTTCATAGGAAATTGGCCTTCCAGCCTAGAATCAATCATGGTTTTTAACTTTCTTTTATCATGTAGAGATGGCTTTAACCACTCTACAAGGTTGTGCTGGCCACTTGGACGGTTTGTATCAAGTGCGCGTAATCCTGTCAGCATCTCAAGCAACACGACCCCAAATCCATAAACATCGCTCTTCACATATAAATGACCTGTTCAAGGAGGACATGGTTGAATTTCCAGTTTACCAGAAAAAGGGGGAGGGGAGGGGTTGGCTAATTTACCAAGTTAGTGGTACCAAATCTTGTATATTTTCAAACTAATTAAAAAGGGTTGAGGTGTTTGAAAATGAAATCCTTTTATTGCACTGTCTGCTAGCATTTGAAACCATGATATCCTTGTCTAAAATGGATTTATTTCCATTTTCTAGTAAGATATTGAAAGGAACTAAATTCCTTGAAATCTTGAAACAACCATATTCCGGTCTTTACTCTTGGAGATGGTTCCATTATAAAAGGTGGACTTGCTCTGGCCATGTCATACATGACAAGGCCCAAATCCACTATTGAAAGATCAACCAGGGTCTCATGGTTTCAGATGTTAGAATCACTATGAGTAAATTTTCTTGTCTGTACAGCACAATTGCTACATAAAAGAAATTGGATGTGGATAGTTACATTTATATAGCTATATAACACCAGGTACAACTACTGGAGTACTTTAAAAGGCATGGACTTGTTTGTCAACCAAATTAATCAGGCCTAGTCCAAATTCAATCCTAAGGTTTAAACCGAAACAGAGAAGACTTGGGGAGAATCAGAAGCAGAGGCAGAAAATATTACCTGTGGCAACGTATTCTGGAGCTGCATAACCATATGTGCCCATAACACGTGTTGTCACGTGTGAATTTCCAGCTGCAGGACCATTTTTTGCCAACCCAAAATCTGATATTTTTGCATTGAAATTCTATATAGAACAAAAGATGAAAAGATTTATTAAGTCTCTTTCTATACCCACAAAAGAATCTTTTTGTATATTAAAAAGCATTTTGGTTCAGAAATCTTACTGCATCCATTAAGATATTGGAGGCCTTGAAATCTCTATAGATTACTTGCTTTTCTGATGTATGCAGGAAAGCTAGCCCTTTAGCTGCACCAGTTGCTATTTTGAGTCGTAAATTCCATGGAAGTGGCTGTACAGCTGAACCTCCTGGATAAGAATAATGTGAGAATTTGAAAATTAGATCAGCTTGTTTCATGTGTACAAGTTCATCTTCCAATGTTTGTGTTTGTTTGCACATCTATGAGAATGAGCGCAAGGTTTTCCTTACTTCTGAAAAGGTGGTTTTCGAGGTTTCCCTTTTGCATGAACTCGTAAACGAGCAAGAGTTCATTATCCTCATAGCAGTATCCGAGGAGCTTTACCAGGTTGGGATGAGAAAGCCTTCCCAAGAAAGTCACTTCTGACTGCACCATAAAAAGACAAAGATGGAAACAAATTATCATATAAATATTGGCTCAAAATTCAAAAATGGAAAAAGGAATTTTAAATGAAACCAAGTTTGTGGGGAGAAGGGAGAGGAAGATAGAGAGAGGAGACAAGTTGGCAGATGTGATATTGAACTTGGCTTCTACTCCTTTAATACAATGTGAACACTCACTCAAGGAAGGCTGAATCCCAACTTTCTAGAATTGGCCAGGCAAATGCTGTCCTGCTTTGCAGTCTATGATAACCCATGCCAACATGGCAATTAGGCCAAAAAATTATTGATTTTCTAGCTTGGAGATACCCTAAAGGTCCATTATTCAATTATGGACTCGGGTATCCAAGGTCTTAGGAGGACGGACTGGCCCTTTTTAGGCACAAACTGGCTGCTTGTAGATTCAAACCCACATTCTATGCTTGTCAGCCCAAGATTTTACCATTGCACCAAGCAATGGCCCTGTATGTGAAAAAGATGGTTTACTCATCTCCATGTTCTCATTACCAACTTCGAAACTGTAGCAGAAAAAAAAAAAAAAAACTACCAACTTCAAAACCATTTGAACTGGTAATTTTTTTAAGGGAGGAAAAAAAACACTTCCTTCAAGTTCTTGGCCATTGATGATAATTAATAAACAGCATTCAAGGATAAAACAATACAAAACATTAAATGTCAAAAATAATATCCTACACCCATTACACCATTCTAAATTCCTTTCTGACTGGGCAAAAACTCATTCTACAAATCCAACCATCTCATCAATTCATGTTAACTAATTAGGTACATTTGTATGCAAGTGATAGTTTGAATTAAGAAAAAAAAGGGTCTGCTCTTAAAAACATTGTAATGAAGAAAATTTAATGAACTAGAGTAAGAATTATTATCTATTAAATTCTTACAAAGAGTTATTGACTAAATAAAAATTACAGTTAATCTATACAAATCAAAATACATCACTCAGCAGTAGCGTTTGAAGAGCATTTTTATCATTTGAAACCCGAAGTGCTCTAAAAAAAGTAAAAATGGAAGAAATTCTACTTTTTTCCTTGTGCTTTTTTTTTTCCAAATTTACCTGCCATTCTTCGTATCCTTGCAAGCTCTCCGAATTTAATTTCTTGACTGCAACAACCATTCCATTACCAATCTTGGAAGGAGCGAACGTCTTCTCATCAATCCAACCCTTGAAAACCCTTCCAAAACCTCCCTCGCCCAGCACTGTATCGGATCTGAAGTTTCTGGTTGCTGCTTTGAGCTCTGCAAAAGTGAAGACTTTCAAGTTCGGGCTTGGTAAGATGTGTCCGTTGGGGAACTTCTCATCCAGGCTCTTGCTTGTCGAATACTGGGTGTTGGTGCTACCGCTGCTGTTGGAAAAGCTGCTGGCGTTTCTCGACGTCCATGTTGATGTCCCTGTGCAACAAACGGGGAGAAAAGGAAACAGAATTAAAGTTATGGGATGGAATTGTGGAAGCAAAAGAGAATCCTGTTGAGGATATGAAAGAAAAAGAGAGAACCCATTTGAGATTTTGGGGCAAAAAAGGAAAGCTACTTGAGATAAAGGAAACAGAAGAAAATCCGTCTAGAGGTAGGGGAAATTAGTGGTTAGTATCGCTATATCAGAATCTGTGACAGACCAATGGCAGAAACAGCGAGACCCATGTGAAATTACGAAGAATGGATAAAACATTGGACCAAAAAAGTGAAACCCATTTAAATATTATGGAAAATAAATGGTTATTTATATCACCATATTCGAAAATTGAAACTAAAAGCAGAAACGGATAAACCCATGAATTCATAGAGAATTGATGAATTATTTAGCCAAAAACAAAACGCTGGGTTTTGAGAGAGAAATTTCCAAGTTTCCCAATTCGAAAGATGCAAATCAGAATTTCTCTTGCACATGATAAGAGGAAATACAGAACCCAAGGAGGTGGCAAAGAAAGAAGCAAGCGCCAATAGCAAAGAAGAAACAGAGAACCCATATGAGAAGATGTTCAAAGAGAAAACAGAAACAAGGAGAAGAGACAGTACCTGGACTTGAAGGTCTGGTGGTGCTTTGGCTTTGGGTATCAACTGGGCTTCCGCAACAGTTACCCATGTCAGCTCCCTTCTGTCAACTTGTTTCTGACACCAACATGGTTTTCTTCACTGTTCTCCTTTACTGATTCAGGCAGAAACAGAGAAAGGATGAGACGGGATGGAAACGGGGAAATAGGAGAGAGGAATTCCTTGACAGTCTTCTTATTATGGGTCAGTCAGTCTTCGACTTTGATCTTTCCTTCCAGTTTCTTAGTGATTCCTATTCAGTTTTCTATTTCCTTTTTTTAATGGATTATTCACTTTTATAGGCATTTTTCATTTTTATACTTTTTTAATTTCAGAATTACAGACTTACAGTAGAAATTCAGCTCTTCCTTCAAGCAAAATTTAGTTTTAACAATTCAACTTCTGTAGTCGTCAAACCTATCACGGTGGACGACCCCATTTCCCTGAGCAGCACGTACGCATTAAATAACTCTCTCCGTTCTCGTCAAGTTTTTGAGTCAAGACTCGACGGTGCCAACGGAACGGGATCTGCTTCTCACGCTTATAAATACGGAAGATGTTTTCAATGCATAATAGGATGCGCGTGTGAAACGCGTGTGAGACGCCCTATGTGAGGAGCAGATCCGATTTCGGTGCCAACTGGTGACACGGTTGGCACCTGGGGTTGGGGATTAATAACCCTCTGAGGAATCTTATAGTTACGAGTCAAAGCAAGGGATCGCGGTGAACCAATCAAATTGACTTGGTCCTTGTAGAGATCGGATCCATTAATTCATTAAAATGTTTGATCAACTTGAGCCAGTAATTGTATTGCATTGATTTCAATTTCCGTTTCCTCACATGGTGATACGCTGCTTTATTAAAAGAACTCCAACCTCTCTTCTTTTTTATTTGTCTCAAGACTTCCTTGACTTGGATTTCAAACCCTGACACTCCTAACATTTGATTTGGATGCCTCCAAAAACCTCTGTAAGAGACAGTTTGCCAAATGAAAGAAGGAAAACCCACTAATGGCTGCTTTGCAAATAAAAAAAAAAAAAAAACCCACTAGTCTGCAGTTGAGACACCCACCTGATGAGCTAGCAAAATTTACAATCACAAGGAAGAGGATTAGATTTTAGCATACCAATGGATAGCCAAGTTGATTGAATCTGAATAAATTGATCATCAGAAAAGAAAAAAGTAAAAATGATGCCAATTCTGTGACCCTACTTTTATGAGACCACGCAGACAATGAATTAACAAAAAGGGTGATATTCAGCTCCCCTGCAATGAGGCCGAGCTGAATTGGGATTCAGTCCTCATACAACAGTACTCACACCTAGTTATAACCACTTGCAGTTGTGCATTAGGAATATCTCCTCTGAATAAAATATATAAAAGGCTTTGAATACGGTGATAATAGAGCGGGGTGTTTGTAGGGCACCTTCTGTGGTGCCCAGATGTGAATTTGTGATAGAATGGTTGAGTGACGGTTTTGTGAGGACTGAATTCATACTCGATGGAACTAGGTAATAAGGTTGAGCCTTTGGCCCCCAAACTACTTTTTTTTTTTTTAAGTGTTATTCTATTAGGCTATATATGTTTGGTTTGAAGGAAAAGGTAAGGAAGGGAAAGTAGGGGAACCCTGTACAAGGTTTGTAAAGGTTTCCCTGCATTTTTCCTTCAAACCAAACAAAGCCTTAGTTTAGGAGTGGAGTAAAGTAATAAATGGGTGTTATTCTATTAGTTTGGTATATGTTTGGAACTGTGGGTGTTTATTCACTAAGGTTATGTTTGGTTTGAAGAAAAAAATAGGGAAATGAAGGGAAAGGTAGGGAAAACAATACAAGGTTTGTAAAGGTTTCCCTATCTTTCCTTTCCTTTCCTTATATTTTCCTTCAAACCAAGCATAACCTAAATGTTTGTATTTGATTTGTTTGTAAAACCGAAAAAAGTAATAATGAATCTGTTTATTGACATTTAGATGCCATTGGACACCACATCAGCAAAATAGTGAATAAATGCATACCCGTTGAGGGGAAGGAACACTAAAATAAAGCTTCAGATCTGCATAATAAGGGAAATGCTAAAATAGCACCTATATAACAACATTTATTAAATAAGCGCCCACAGTTCTAAACACACGCTTTAAGCACAAATCTTTTTAAAAAATAAGATTAACATCTATTTTATGTCTCCATGTTTATCCATTGTTTTTGAACGTCCTCTTTCCTTTTTCTTTATTCTCTACTTTTTGTGAAACTTTAAGCCCCTTTTCCATCTTCTTTTCTCTTTATACAACCTGACAATCGGATCAACCGATCAAGGAGAAACAAATCCCCCCCCTCCAAACAGAAAATTCCCAATTCCGTAACTGACTTCAATCTTTGAATTACTAATTGCATCATAACATTTTACTGACACATCGATCAATTAAGAGTTGTTGCGATAATTGAGAAGTATTCTATGGTTGCTTCATTTATAGAAACGCTAATCTCTCACTGTATGGTCATAGTCAAAATTTTCCATTCATTACACTTGAAACTAAGATAGTCAAATTCAAATCTTTATGGGAATGCATTGGATGGATTATAACTTTGTTCAGACGAAATGGGATTTTGGGTTTGAACTTAGACAAGCTGACAGAGACGGTATTTAGAGTTATATGCGACAAATTCAGATGGTGCACCGATTATCGCCATTTTAGACCTTGAGCCGCAATGTGAGTGTTAGGACCTTTTGATCCCACCCAGAAGTGGGCCCCTAAAAGGTCGGTCTAATAGCATATAACACAAAAGTAAAATTTTAAAAGCAGAAGCTGGATGATCTTAAAAAGATTATCCTTTTTTTATTAGGATAAATTGTTAAAACCTCCACTCAAGTTTATAATTGCAATCATTTATTATGAACTTTTTTAATACGCAAGTAGACCTTCTTTACTAAAATTTTTAATAAGTATGAAAATATCTAAAATAGCCATGTAATTTCTATTGAAGCTGATTTCTATAAAAGAAAAATAGTACAAATTTTATAAACAATACACAAAAAATAAGAGAATTCAAGTTGCAGCATTACTTTGAACAATTAATACGACAGGAAATTTTGGAATAAAATCAACTTTAGAAAAGAGATTGAAAGGTCTGAGCTAGCATTATTATAAAGAGAGAATTTGGAAAATAAACATTTTGGTTAAAAGTAATTGTAAAAATATGTTGAATATTTTCATGCCTCTTTTTAGAGGATTCTAACAAAGAGAGTCTACTTGCAACTTTATTAGAAACAAGGTTTTTAAAACTGGACCAGATAGGGAACCATTCTGGGACTGGTTCCTGGGTTGAATGGTCTGATCATCTGGTTTGAATGGATGGTCTGTTTTGATTTAAAAAATAAAAAATAAAAAATGGCCAAAAACCATTGTCTGAGTTAACGATTTGATAGCTCGACCGCCTAAGTAAGCGGTTCGCTGACCAAATCAACAACTTTTAGCCAAAAAACGATTTTGGGGTGAAACATAACTGATCAACCGGTTCCCAAGTTTTCCAATTTGACTATCTGAGCCAATCCAATTTTAAAAACCATGGTTAGAAAGTCCAAAGGAGATGATTGCAATTAAGGGGGTTTTAACAAGAGCCAAAAACTACAGAAGAGGTTTCAGAAATTTACCCATCTATATATATAGGGAAAATCTATGATATGGAAAAAGTATCTTTTCCATATCATATCGGATGAGATGGACCAATCACCTTCGACTTTCTGTTTTGATGAATTCAGGGTATCGCAAGTAACCAGTTTCAACAACAATTAAAATCACATTTCAAAAAAGAAATTCATTTCAAATAAAAAAAATGTTAAGGTCTTTCCATTCGTTCTTCCTCCTCGGATGAATCTCTCCCATAGTCGACTCTTTCTCTCTCTTACTTAGACTTCACATCACCGGCGAGGATGGAACCAGCGGCGACATCTAACCACCAGTAAATCTCTATCTCCTCTTTCTCTGTCTTTCTCTCCTTCTCTCTCTGTATTCGATATCATATTTGATTTTCTTTATGTTCTCTGTGGACGACACCAACCAGCAATGGCAAACACATTTATAGTTTTGTTATCTCATTCGCTAGACACTGTTATTAGATCCCTCTTCTCTACATTTGTGTATATGTTGGAGTGGGAATGACGAGTCTTGTTCTCTTGTAGGTGGCTTGCGGGCCATATTGACAGACCAGAATAAGTGCTGGAGTGACAGAACTTGCAGTAGGGATCTACCCAATGAGGTATTGGTGGAATTAATGAAAAAGAAACTTGGAATACATGTATATTTGTAGGTTGATTCTTGATTCTTAGGGTTGCTTTCTGGCAACTTGGAAATGAATTCCATTGCTCGTTTAATGTCAATTTCATGCAGTTTTCAAACTTCAATTCATACTTTGTTAATGTGTAGTAAGTTTACAGAACAGAAATTCATTAGTGCCAATACCCTTCAGGATGAAACTTGTCATGATCAAATACTGAATAATTAAGTGCCCATTTATTCAGCTAAAAATGTTTGAACCTGATATCAAAGGGCAAAACTTCTTAAGAATGAATTAGCCACTGATCTTTAGGCCAAAAAACATATTGTAATTTTTTTTCAGAGCAAATTTGTTCCCTTGAAGTTCGACCAGAAGAGGGAGCTCGAAGAAGTTGACTAGAAGAGGGAACTCGAAGGAGAAGTTCAACTAGAAGAGAGAGTTCAAAGAAGTTGACCAGAAGAGGGAACTCGAAGGATAGAAGAATGGGTAACAGAAGATTAGAGATTAACGGATGGGTTAAAGTGTTAAATTTTAATTAACATATAAAAAAATATAATTACTGTTACTTAAATAACTCTTGTAACTGGTGTGTACGTGGCAGTAGCAGAGGTTTTTAGATATGATATGGTTTTCCATATCATAGTCAGTCTTATGGCTACAACCCACATCATTCAGAGATGTGGCTTTTTCAAATTTAAACACATGACATTTTTTGAAAAGTTGTTGCTAAAGCCCATAGTCCATTACTATCATTCAACCAAGTGATTTTCTCATTTTCTAGAAAAAAAGACATACGGCAATTTCTGAGAAATTCCTGCTAAAGCCCACAACCCACTACCAGGCTACAGTTCCCCACTATTTAGACACATGGCCTTCTCATTTTTTGAAAACTAGACACGTGGTATTTTCTGAAAAGTTGTTGCTAAAACCATCAACCCACTACCACCATTTTCAATCCATTCCTAAAAAAATGCAAAAAAATGTAAAAGTTGTTATCCACAATCATTTCTGCATACATTCTATCAATCTCAATTAATCATTAATCCTCTATGTATCATAATAAAAGAAAACTATCTATATTCTAATAATCATTGAAAAACTACTTTTTAAAATAAATACTTATTGAAATTTTAATAATTATTTAAAATATTAATAAATATAAATGGAGAAATACGGATACACCCAATGCAGAAATCTAATTCCCACTGCATAGCTATAAACATTCAAAACGTTCAAAAACCACACTCTATGCACTCATACCCCCCGTGAATTGGCATCAATTTTGAACTGGCATGTACCCCAAATGTACTTTGAACCTACAAATTCTGACACTAAGGGTATCGGTCATTCTCCCAAATATAAATTTAACATTATTAATTTCATAATATAAATTTAAGATTACTGATTCTCTAGTAAGGGGTCATTTACTAGTTTTTTATTGTGCATGATAAATATGTATGTATGCGTAATGTGTAAATATGAAAACCCAGTCAAAAGACTCAAAAAACGACCCATTCACGTTGCATTGATACGCGCACCCTTCACACATTGGCCCATTCTTTTCTTGCTGGGTTTCCTTGATCCAGTCTAATAGTCCAAAAACTCCTAATTGAATTTCAAGGAAAATTCTCCATTGCGGGTCCTGTTTGGCAAGATAAGACAGATAAGTCAGATATTAATCAATCTGGTGATTCATGTCACAAAGATATTAATCAATCCCTCTTGGTCTTGCGCCTTTGGGCCACCTGAAAACGATCATAATCGTCCTATAAATATGCAATTCGGCAGTTGACCCATTCTGGGCGTGGCTCGTCTGTTTCTGTTCACTTATAATAAGATGCTGAAATGGAAAATAGAATTAATAATTGAAATATGTCAAAATCAAATTGGACCCAACAACCCAGTCGTATTTTACTCGGTTTGTTTGGAAATATTTTTCGAATGGTGGGTGGTATGGACGTGATGCTAAGGCACATGGATAAACATTATATGGCAAATATGACAGCATTGATGCATCATGCATAATAACATAAATATCTGTTTGTTTTTTGAATTTTGAGAGAGAGGGAAATTGGTTAATGAGATTTTGGTTTCCATTTTGATATGATTTAGGTGGGATTCATAAAAAATTTATTTTCCCTGCGTATAATTTACATGGGTAAGTGATATTCATCTCTTAAATAGATAAATAACTTTCCCACGGGAGAAAAGTTGATAATATTTGAATGGGACAAAATTGCCTTTTTTAATAATGGCATTTTATGGTTAAAATGGTCATTGTCTTATTTATTTAGGAAATAAAGGAACATGGGTAAATACACTTATTCGGGCAAATATTTCCTATGAAACACTTACCCAAGTAAGTACATTTACCCCAGTAAGTAACTTCCTAAAAAGCAAATGGGGCCAAAGGGTAAAAGACTTAAAGATACCCCGAGTTTCATAAATTGACTTTAAAATACCTTGAGCTTTTCAAAAAGACTTAAATATACCTTGTAATTCTTTTATTCCTCATTTGCTTTCAAATTTTCAAAATATACATTAAAATTTTCAAACTCATATGGGTGGTGAGTATAGCACTCTCTCTCTCTCTCTCAAAATTTTTTATAAATATGTATTTTTTCTTATTAATTAGATGCAAATTACAAAATCCAAATTTAATTACATAAACACCTCATCTAAATATATGATAATTGGATCAAGCTGTGAAGTTTTAGGTATCATTGACAGGTCTATTTGCTTGGCTAGATTCTTCTTTTTCTAATGTTTTATCTTTTTGGTGTATCTTTTTTTTTTCCATTTATTAAAGAAATATAAGATTTAAATATAAGGAATTGAATGAGGTGAAAAGTAGTAGTTCAACTTACAATTTAAACCTCACAGTTAAATATGGACTAAATTCAAAATTGAGTATTTAAGTCAAAAGAAAGTTCTAAAATCTTATTCATATTTTTAATAGTAGTTTAAATATAGAATTGTAGATATGTTTAATTTTTTCTATAATTTGCTTTTGTATTTCTGTGTAAAAATAATCATGATATGCCACACTTACTTTTTGTCTATATGGCAATTATATAACATTATACATGTGTCTAAATGTTTTTTTTTTGCAAAATTAATGTTTTTTATTCGTTTTTGCATTTCTATATTTTATTAATTTTTTACCTAAAAGTTGAACTATTGATATTTTCCAAACAATAAAGTAATTTCATTTTTTGTTAGTTGTAAGTTATGTATTTCATTTTCATTATCAATAAAAAAATTCTTGTTTATTATGCTTGTTTTTAAATTTTATTAATAAAAATATCATAAATGTGTAATTTTTTTTTACATTTTTATAAATTTCTATATTTATTTCTATTTTAGAAATTTTAATACCTAACTATGACTTCATGGGTTAATCAATTTGATTCAAATGGTTGAATTGCTTAGCTACCACTTGGATAAAGAATGATTTTGTTTTTGAGTCAATTTTAAAATTTATGGGTTTATATTGTTAAAAAATATTGATATAAATATAATTAATAGCATTTATTAATAAAAAACAACTTAAATATATGATTTAATAAGAGAAAATGGGAGTTAATACCTTTAAATATAAGACTTAATGAAAGGGGATTAAATGAAGTAGAAAGTAATAATTGAAGTTACACTTCCAACGTTTATAATTAAATATGGAATAAATAGATAAATATGGGCATTTTAGTAGCCATTAAAACTGGCATTAAAGATGTAATAAGATGACTTTTATACCCTTTCTCAAACAAAGAAATAGAGGGTAATTTTAGTCAAAAAAACTTCTACTCAACATTCACACTTTTAATGAAGATCAAAACCACCATGATTGGTCCAAAAGGTTCTAGACTAGACAACTAGAAAGTTTCAATTTCTTGGGCCTTACACTACTTTTTTGTGCCGAGAATTCATCACTCAATGTTTCCTACATTTATCTATTTGAAAAAAAGGGTAAAAGATTTTAAGAGTCATTGAACACAACTATTGAACTAGTCTAGTACCTGTTTTTATTCTTCCCTACTCTCTCTCTCTCTCTCTCTCTCTCTCTCTCCCTTTGTTATCTTTATTTGTTAATAGAACCAGTGGAAAAAAATAGGATTTTTAAAATTTAAATGACTTCAAATATGCCTTTTCATTGATGGAGGGTATGTTTAAGTAAAGTGGGGTTAACTAACAAGGTATATTTAAGTCTTTTTGAAAAACTCATGGTACATTTAAGTCAATTTATGAAAATTCAAGGTATGTTTAAGTCTTTTACCCTACTATAAATGGGTTGGGTTCAATTTAGCACTTAAAAGTTAAAGCAAGAATTGTTTCTTATCTATGTTTAGACCAGCCTACCCATTCATCCACATGATATTATCTCTCTTTGGTTGAAAATTTCAACTGAACTAACATATGAAGAAAATGTATACGGAGGAACTATTATTAAGGGAAAACACAAATGCCCTTCGAGTGTCATTTAATTCTCGTTATCAACCATTCAAACATTGACAAAAAATGAACAATCCCAAAATGTGACAACCATTCATACGTGACCCCAACTTTCTTAAATAGAAGAGGCAAGGATTTGGGACTATTCATTTTTTTTTCAACGTTTGAATGGTTGATAATGAGAATTAGATGACACTTGAAGAGCATTTTGTCTTTTCAAATGCCACATACAGCTGGATAACGATAGGTACTGGATTGACACATTTGGAAAGTTTGGGTACTGAATTGTCACGTTTTAAATTTCAGAGACCAAAATGGCAATAGGCCCAAAGTACAGGGTATACTAATCGGGAATTTCCCTATTATTAACTTAGTGGTTGAATCGTTGGGAAAAATACTTGCCTCCTACTACACTGGAGGACATGTGCCCTACCACAACCATTTTATACACTAATTTTAGGGTCTAAGGTTAGGGTTTAGGGGTATAGATTTTAGGATTTAAGGGTTTACAATTTAGAGTTTAGATTTTAAGGTTTAGGGTTTAATGGTTTAAAGTTTAAATTTTAGGGTTCAGGGTTCAAGGGTTTAAAATTTAGATTTTAGGGTTCAGGGTTTTAGTTTAGGTTTAGAGTTTAGAAATTTAGGATAGGATCATGTCTTCCAATGGTTTAATGTGTTGCCCGAATCAATGAACCAGTTGTTGGATGGCTGACTAAGACGGTCTTTTTTTATGGTTTTGACCATTGTCCAAGATGAAGCCAAATAGTTTTTCTGGTTAGACCATTAGCATTTGGATTAGGACGATAAATGATCGGATTCAAAACAATCTGGATTTGATCTTATTATTAAAAATTTGTATATGAATCCAGTCTTATTATTAAAATCAGGATATGATCATTCAATTTTTATTTATAATAAATTAATATAAATATAACATACTGAATTTATATAAATTCATATATAATATAATATGTAAAAATGTACTTTTATAATTTTAAGTATAATTATATACAATTTTATACATTAAAATCAATCTATATATATATATATATATATATATATTAAAACAAGGAAGCCTAGAATTTTCTCCTTTTTTGATTTTTTGATTTTTTTAATTCCATGTCATTTTTTAAACAACCAATGATATGCACTTTTCCCAATAACCTAAATAATCTCTTCTCCTAAAATTTCTCCTAAACTACCTTGCCCACTATCCCCACTTTCTCCAAAATTATTTCTAATTCCTATTTATCTCCAAAATTATCTCTAATTTAGGAGAGAGTTTCTCTCCTAAGTTATCTCTAATTCTTATTTATCCTCTCCTCTACATTTTATCTATATCTATCTAAAGAAATTTTTGATTAAAAAATTTAAGAATTATTTAAATATTCTAACAAAATTATATAATAACTTTAAAATATTTGTTAAAAATACAAAAAAAAATAATTTTATATTTTTACAAAATATATCAGGAAATTATGTACTAACAATTTAAATTATGTTTTTCTAGATAACCAATTTAAATGTTATTCTATTTAAAGCAATTACATATTATTAAATATATTAGGAAATTATGTATTAACAATTTAAATTATGTTTTTCTAGATAACCAATTTAAATGTTTTTCAAATATTTAATAATATGTAATAGCTTTAAATAAATAAAATTCAAATAAAAATTTAAATATTATATTGATTATTTAAATATTTAAGTAACTAAATATTAATCATAGCTAGATTTTAAATAGTTAAAATAACGGAATTATGTAATAATTTAAAATTTTCTTCAAAGTAGAAAAATAATTATAACATATTATTGAAATTAATAATAATTTAATATATTACAAAATTATTAATGAAATTTTCGTTATCAATATATTTTCAATAATAGTGTATTTTCACTTAAATTTTCAATAATTATTGGAGATTAAACTATTGTTATTTATTAGAGAAGAGACTATTAATTTTGCTGAAATTATGCGTGTTCATGAGTTGGTTCAGTTCGGTTGTAGGTTATTTGGCTAACCAAATTGACCTGGTCAGGTTGAGGAGTTGGTCAACTGAAACCAACAGACCTTTTGTGAAAATCAACCAGTCAAATTGTATTGGTTTGGGTCGATTTTCTGGTTTGGTCAATCGGTTCAAAGATTTAAAAATTATATTTTAAAAATAAAATATTAAAATATATCCATGGTTAGGTCATTCGCTTTTTGTCAGTTTACAAATGGACAAAGTGAAATTGATCCAACTTGGTCAAATTGGAAAATTTTTTAATCAAAACTGACCTAAAATACTAGAAAACCAACCAACTCGGGTCGAGTTGATTAGGTTGTTCAGTTTCATTAATTTTTTTTTTTAAATTAGTATATAAAATATGAATAATTACTAATTAGTATATAGAACACACCTTATAGTTTTACATATTTACTTAAACCTATTTTATAGTTTTCATTTTACTAAAACATCTTATATATTTTACAACATATTTATTTAACCAACATTTCATTAAGGAGTGTTTGTTTTGCCATTAGGTCATGATTTTTTATTCCAAAAATGCCCTTAACACTTTTTTTTTTTGTACAGAAAGCAAAATTGACCAAATATAGCCAATAGAGTGGTTGCCCATGTTTTATTAAAGGCAAAAATGATATTTTTATTTTTATTGGCTTTTGATTAAATTTATTTAAATGAATATTAGGGTCAACACTATCATTTTCCATTGTCATCTAATGAAAAGATTGATTAAATCCATTTCAAATTATAAGTGGTGTTTTAGTAAATTGCTAACTATAAGATAGATTTTAATAAGTCCATGTAACTAAAAGGGGTATTTTAATAAATTACCCTTTCTATTACTTAACTTTCACTTAATAAATTTCGTGCATCACACATATTCCCACTATTATTATTATATAATCGGATTTAGATTTTAATTATTATCAAATAAAGTTAAATGTAAATCTCATCTAATTATATAAACACAATATCCAAATTCAAAATAATCGGATCGGATGTCGAATCTAACAGTGAGGGTATTGAAAAACATCGATCTGAACAGGTTAGGTTTGAGTCGAGCCTCAATCCAGCCGAGCACAATTCCAGACCCCACCAACGAATACAAACAAGGGAATTCAATGTGAAATCGTTGACTTGACCTAATGGGATTGAATTTGAACGAGGACCAATGAATGGCATTCTATGATGTAAGCTTTCCAAGTGATTAATTGCTTCGGGACCATAAGATTTTGGTCTGGTCCACTACTGGGCCATAGCCCCAAGAAACAAATGTACCATTCGATTTGGACGATCGAAGGTTTCAAATAGGCTGGGAATTGTCACCCCTGGTACTTGATCGAGTAATGTTTTGCAAAGTGTTTAAAATTGAATTAGTAAACGAATCGGTTAGGGGTCCGATTCTTGAGTTGAATAGTCCGATTATTTAAATTGAACGGACAGTCCATTATAACAAAAAATTAAAAGTTAAAAAATAAAAATAATAAAAAATATTGAATAATTCGAACGATTCAAATATTTGAATTAATAATTTACTAATCAAATCAACGATTTTTGACAAAATAACACTCTGGGGTAAAACAGAACCTTCCTGATTTTCCGGTGCTACCATCCGATCCGATCCGGTTTTGAAAACCATAATATTTTCGTGAGTTCTTAATACTGCGTAGGATCCGGGGTAAAGGTGGATCCAGTGGTCAATCTAACATGCCCAATCATACGTGGGCCCTCAATGACCTCGTATTAATGGAGCCCCGTTGGACCTTCAACTCAATTGTTTACTAAGCTACGACGGTATTAAATCAGTGGGCTGTGGGCCTATAAAAACGTGGCCCACAAATTACAAGGTCAACGGTGCATTGATTACGTAAGAACCGGAGTAGAAAGAACGAACATCCATTGTCATTTGCCAATGATCTTATCCTCAGCTCGGACCTTTTCTTCCTTTCTTTCTGATCGTTTCTTACGGCCCTCATTGGTGAAATGACCCGATCCAGTGACCCACCGCGCATAGACGTACTTGTAAACGCGTGAGATGGGATTCAAATCCACATATATCCAAATTTAATTTCATAATAGGACTGTTCATGGGTTGGATTGTGTCGGTTTATTAAGATTTTTCCAACCGACCCGATCTGGTCGGGTTACCTAAAATTAAAATCAAAATCGACCTTGTGTTAAGCAAAATCGATGTGGTCGATTTGAATCGAGTTGGGTCGTTTTGGGTTGGTTTCGGCTCTAAGTTCAATCATGCTTGAGAGTCAAATTGTATTAGAGATTGTGGTTAAGTTGAGAGATTAAGGGGGCGGACCAAGTTAGAATAGAAGTTATAAAGAAAATAGAAAGTCAAACTGTATTAGAGAAAGAAGACTGAATTTGTATATTTCAAGAAACCTTCTAATCTAAGTAAAAAATAACACCTAATTATAATTGTAATTGGTTGCCTATTTGGTGTAAAAGACCATAGAAATTATGATCCTTTGATTTTTTTTTTAAACTTTTCAAAAAAAAATTCATTGTCTAGTTGTCTTATAATACTTGCCATTAATCTCATTCCTAACTAGAAGATTAGTTAAGTAGGAATTAAATAGGTTGTAACTACTAACTAGGAACTAACTACTAACTACTAAGTCGGTTTGGTTCGGGTCGGTTTCGGTTTTCATGTGTGAAAATTGAAACCAACCCGAACCATCGGTTTATAATTTTTTACAACCCGAAACCGACCGGTATTGAAGAAAACCCGGCCAACTCGGGTTGGGTCGGTCCGGGTTGGTTGGGTTGGGTCTTCTTATGAACAACCCTATTCCATAATATAAAATTTATATCGGATCATTCAATTTGAATTTGAATTTGTTAAAGATGTAGATATTTAAATCTAATTAGATTTGAATTAATTTTTTGTAAAACTTAGCAAACTATTAAGAGGAAAAAACATAATAATTTATATAAAAAAAAAGAATACAAGCATTTTTTTCAATTATTTTTATTATAATTAGGGCTGTTCACGGGTCGGGTTGGGTCGGTTTACTGAGGTTTTTCCAACCGACCCGACCTGGTCGGGTTACCTGAGATGGAAACCGAAACCGACCCAATGTTAAGCAAAACCGACCTGGTCGATTTGAGTCGGGTTGGGTCTGTTT
>NW_010729379.1:134254-156277 GCF_000365185.1 Nelumbo nucifera
TATATATATATATATATATATATAAACAAAAATATACATACAAATATATTGGAATATATATTTTCTGGAAATATATATCTGACATATTTTATAATATATATTTTTTAGATATAGATATTGGAATATATATTTTCAGATATTTCAGCTTTTAGTTAAGTAGGAACTAAGTCGGTTCAGTTCGGGTCAGTTTCGATTTTCACACAAGAAAACCAAAACTAACCCAAACCATTAATTTATGAATTTGTACAACCCAAAACCGACCGGTGCTGATGAAAATCCGGCCGACTTAGATTGGGTCGGTTTGATTGGATTGGGCCTTCTTATGAACAGCCCTAATTATAATACATGTCTTTTCATAAAAAATAAATAATATAAGAAATTACAAAAAAAATACAATATAAATATATTTATAAATAAATAAACAACTAAGTTCTTTCAGATCGGATAGAGGTGGTTTGATTTGGTTCAATTCGATGAATGTGACAAGGTGAGAAAGAAGCTTTCGAGCTTTATAAGGAAAAGGACAATATGGGTGAGGAGAAGTCCGCGTGCTGATGGAGTTGGATGGGAGAGGCGGTTCTGTTTCGTTGAATTCCGAAATGGTTTCAACGCCGTTCTTAGTGCCTACTCTAGCATTCATGTATTTGGATTTTGGACTCCACCCACCAATGGGCCATGGACCCATGGAAAATGGGACCTTCCTCTTACTTGCTAACCAAACGCCCGGCAATTTCTTCCTTCCTTGATTTACGGGCTTCTTTTCTACGACTCTCAAAGGGAAAAAAAAAAGTCGTTCTCCATGTTTTGAAATGTGATACGCAAAAAGCAGAATTGGATTCACACTTTCCATTGGGATTAAAAAACAAAAAAAAAAAAGATAAGGACTTATCAAGCACCCTTCAGTTTAAGAACTTTATTTCGCTGCCTATTCTAAGTATCTTTATCCTATTATTAAGAGTATAAATGAGAGTATAAAACTTTTGTTTGATTAAAATATCTAATTTTTGAATCTGGTCATTCTCTAATTGTAAGGACAGAAATATAATTTGAATAATCATTTTTTCTTCATTTAAATCCCTACATCCCGGTGGTAAGTCAATAATTCAACCTTTTGGTTAAATATGTCAACCCTTGATATCATAATTAAACAATAATAAATAATAATAATAAAATATGAAAACACATAAAAATATAAAAAATTATAAAAAATATTTTAAACACATCTTTAATATCATAAAAAATTATAAGAATACTTTTTTATAGATATAGAAATATAAAAAATGTTGAAAATTTTGAGAGCACATTATTTACTATCATAATCATCACCGTCATTATTTACTATCATAATCCTCACATCAATATCACAGTGCCTCCTAGCCACACATCAGGAACATCTCCCATATTTTGTATTGTTGTTAGCTGCGTTCTGTGTGGCCATATTCACCCAGCCGCACATATGAAACATCAGTTGTTGTTAACTCATGATTAAAAGTAGATGAATTCCAAACCCTGGAAATTCATTTCCAACTTTGAATTCTTTTTTATAATTTGGAAAATCAAAGCCAACGGGGGAGGGCCCTACCAACAACAACAAGAAGGATCAAGAACCTAAAGTCCCAGGGGCTATCACCAGCAAATTCCTTCTCTCTATCTAGACCTTTGTTCAAGGCCTGCAAACAGTATCTGGTTATCTGAATTTGAATTCAAATCTGATCCTTTTAAGGATGACTCGAATTCGGTCCTTTTATAATTGGATCAAATACAGATCTACCCCTATCTGATCCGATATAATTCAAGTCAATTTGATTTAAATATATATGCTCATATATACTTAAAAATTATATTATATCTATGATTGAAGTTTGTCTTTTCACTAAATTGCCATATGTTCAACTTTTATACAAATAATTGTCAATTCATTTAGTTATTTTTAGCTCATCTTATTAATAATAAATAATACTTTACATATTTTTAGTCTAATTTATTTATATTATTTAATATCTGATTATAATCTATATTGGAATCTGCTAGATATCCGTTAGATATGATATGATTTGACTTTGAATATCAACAAATCAAATTTGGATATGACCATGAATCCGATCCTTTTGCAACCCTACTTTGTTGGCTAGCCAATTGAAGACCATATAAGAATAAGACATCAGAAGGTAGAGCCTTTGATGAAGACTCATAGGATGCTAAATCACCGACAATGTTCAGGTTGCTCAGAGAACTAAGTACATTTGAAGTGAATACTTTATTAATCCAAAAGTCTAATTTGTATTTGTCGTATTATTTCTTGGATTAGACAGGTTTCTGTCTTTGTTTGATAATTGGACGAATCAAGTAAATCACATCTGTTGCGACCACGACCACGACCACAACGTTTTCTTGCGACTCCCCAAATAAAACGAGTTCAGAATGTCCCCCAGAACATTTCGTCCTGTATTGAGAATACCTACCGATGATGAAATCATTATTTCTGATATTATCATGAGCTAATATACAGCGGGGATGTGACGTCGTGGGACGTGCCTTGTGAGGTGTAAATGTGAATTCATATATGCCAGTGATTAATATTTTAAATTTAAAATAATCCCTAAGACGTTCATATTTTATTAGGATGCAATGAACGAGTCTAGATCTGCTCCCAATTAACACTCCCAATCATGGTTTTCGAACCATGACTGATCCAAACGATTCGACTGTTTGGCCTGGAAACCGTCCAATAAACCAATTCTGTTTCTTTTGAACCGATATTTTGCCAAAAACTGTTGAATTGGTTAGTGATTGTTGATTCAGGTGGTACTTGAATTGTTAATTTGTTTGATCTGAACAATGATTTTTTGCCGCTTTTTTATTTTAATTATTATTTTTAATTGTAATGAACCATCTATTCAGACCAGACAGTTGAACCACTAACCCAAAAATCAGTGGCCAAAATGGTTCTGGTTCCTTTTAAAATATTGCTCCCATCCCGAAATGCCACTGCATCCGTATATAAGGAAAATCTCCCTTGTCATTCATGGACAGATGCTCCGGATGTACGAATGTTGGTACCTGATCTAAACTCTTTGCAATTTGAGAGTGCAGTGGTTTGTAGATCCCTACAGCAATGGTTGCAAGTATCGTTTTCAAAACCGGACTGGACCGGACGGTCGGACTGAAAAAACTGAGAATCGGTCAGGTAATTGATTTCGGTTTTCCCCAAAACTGGAATTTCTTCAAAAACTGTTGATTTTGATCAGTAAACCACTGGCCTGAGTAGTTAACCGTTGACCTATTAATCGGACCCCTGACCGATTCGATTTACAGGTCGATTTTAAAAACATGGTTGCAAAATACTCTAAATCACCTACTCACAAGAATACCCACATTTACTCACAAAATACTATCTTCCTGCATTGGAAACATCTCCTTGACATGTAAAAGGATGAGATGTTATTCATGTATGACTGCGATGTAAAATGGAAAGAGAAAGAGAAAGAGAAAAAAACATCTCCTTGTACCGTAGTCTTATTTTTTTGCATTATTTTGGTAATAAGAGAAAGAGAAAGGAAAGGAGATACAAACGAAACGACCAAAGAGCCAGACTGGTGTTAATCTTGCTTCATCAACAAGGTAAAAGAGAAAAAGACTTGTGTACTTCTTAATACCATATTTGAATGGTTTTCTTAGGGCTTAGTCAACTCGTCACCATCGGTAAAGGAAGACTTCAAAGTTCAACATATAAAATTTAAAATCATCACAAGAATTAAAGAACTTACTATTGAAAAAAGAAAACTCTGGATTGGATGAAGCCATGAAGGGTTTAGCAACCATCTTCTGTGGTAAGTGACATTAAAAGCTTGGGAATTTAGCCGCACAAGGTTTTAAAAATCGGACCAGACGCTCAGGAGCGGTTTTAGGGTGAAACAGAATCAGTCCGATCATTCGGTCCAGTCCTGATTTCAAAATCATGCAACCGCACATTGATAATATCTTCTTATAAATTTAATATGCATGTAGTGGTGTTCTCATTGCATGGCTAGATACTATGTATGTGTTTGGTTCGGTTTATGCTTATTGAATAAACGTTTATACTTTATTTGTTGGTAAAATCGAGAAATGCAATAATTATAACCGTTTATGACAACTAGACGCCACCAGGCTCCACATCAGTGTAACAGTGAAAAAACGTTTGGCCGTTTGTGGAAGCTTTAAAAATAACTTCCACAAACAGTTGGCATACACATAAACCAAAGTTGATTTTTTCATTTTCGATGCATGCAGAAGAGTAAAAGAGAGAAAATACTGAAATGGTGCCTATTTGACACCCTCAATAAACGTTTACTGAATAAATGTAAACGGAACCAAACACCATCTATATAAGTAGAGTTTTTTCTTGCAGGAGATCTAGGCTCGCATTAATCCTCGTTAATCTAGGATTTTAGAACAAATGAGAGAAATAGAAAGCCTTTGAAGAGAGCAACACCAATAGATGAAAGCAGCAACATATAACCCCAAAGAGTGACAAAGTCTCAGACTAGTTGGTGTAGTACGGCCGGGGCCTTTAGCCACATTTCCTCTACCACTATAGTCATTTGATGAATTAAATGAGACTTTTTTTGGCAAGAGAGTTGATGAAAATAAAAGGGAATCAGAGATAATTTAAGGAAAGAATATGAGGGTGCTTGCTCCTTCTAGGTAGATCTGTTCATGGGCCGGGCCGGGCTTTTATTCTTCATAAACAGGACTTTGTTAGGCCCAAGCCCGGCCCTAATAAAAAGCCCGAAACCTGGGCCTGAGCCCAAAGCTCGATCTAACAGAAAGATGGCAAAGAGAAAGGACTCACCACCAGTGACTGTGTTCGCCGGTGCCTAAGTTCGGATCTAAAATTCGGAGAGAGAAGAAGTGCGAAGAGGAACGAGAGAGAGAGAGAGAAGAGAGACAGAGGACTCACCGCCGTCGCTGGTGCTTGAATTCACGTCTGAGATTCTGAGAGAGAAGAAGTGAGAAGAGGAATGAGAGAGAGAGGACTCACCGCCGTCGCTGGTGCTTGAATTCATGTCTGAGATTCTGAGAGAGAAGAAGTGAGAAGAGGAATGAGAGAGAGAGGACTCACCGTCGGTCGGCCAGAGTTCACTAGTTACGCTGGTGAGTGTTCGCCGGTTCTATTTGCCTAAGAGTGTGAGGTTGCACCGGTGAGTATTCGACTACTAAGAAGAGAGAATTGAGGTTCGACTAGAAAGAGATGAATGGGAAGAGAGGGGTTAGGATACTTAGGGTTTTTTGTTTAACCTAAAAGTTGGGTCAGGCCAAGCTCAAACCGGGATTTTTTAACAAATCCTGAGCCTGGCCCGTAAAACAGTCGGGCTCGGGGTTTTAGACCCGAGGTCAAGCCCGTGGGCTCAAATTTGTGTTCAAGCCCGTCTGGGGGCCGGGCCGTCAGGCTACCCGGCCAATGAACAGGTCTACTTCTAGATTCCTAAAAATAGGGACAATTTTGGAAATATGGTTTCTAAAATAATACATTTTTTATGAGAAAGTGGAGGAGAATAGGTTAATTACAAACGTAATCTACAAAAATTTAGAAAGTCAGGGTCTTTTTGGTTTGCAATTGGAATTGGAATCAAAATCCCTCAAAATCAGAAACAAAATGGTCAATTCCTATAATCTTTTGGTTCAGTTGGAATCAGCTAGAATAGGATTTCATTCCCAAACGAAGGGGAGAGAATAGCCATTCCCTCAAATGGGATAATGCCATTCCACCAAAAATGGGAATGGGATTCCAATTCTGCTCAACCAAACAGTTGGAATCGGAGTGACCCATTCTGATTCTAATTCCAAATCCCTATCCCCACGAACCAAATGGGCTCTTACTAGTTTTTCATTAAAATTTCTGTTTTAAGTGGCACTACATCGGACTCTTTATTGTGGTTTCATGAGAGTGAATTTTCTGAACCCATTAATAGTGATGTGGATTTTATAAATACAAAAATTAAAAATTTGAGAAAATTAGGAAGGATGTTTGGGGGAAGGAGAAGGCTACTAACGTGGATCAATTTTAGTAGATATTCAAATTGATTGAATCATAACAAAATAGGATGAATCCATATTCAGTCATACTAAAAACGGATCAAACATGGATGGTCCTTAACTTGGTTGAATTTGAATTCAAATTTAGATAATCTGACACCATTCGCAGCCCTACCACTATGAGCTCTTTGATATGCCCTTGAGCCGTAAAAAAATATAGGGTTTTTAGCAAATAAGGGCAATATCAATAAAAAGTAATATTTTTATAAAATAATTAAAATAGGATAATGTTTTTGAAAAAATATCAAGAAATGGCAGTGACACTGTTCATCGTCTTCCTCTGCCTTTGTATTCATGCCAAGGTGTATCGGAAAGGTAATTTTAAGAGACATATCAATATATGCTTTGGAAACGTATAGATACTGACGAAAAATCCAGATACGCATGGATACACTAGAAAATTCAAAAAATCTTTAAAAAATATGAGCAATAATAAAAATGAGTTTTATGTGATTATAACTAATTTATTTAAACATAAAAAATCATTCTTTAATGATTTATATGAAGTATTGGGATATAATTAGTAACCATTGGAAAATAATAGAAGAACTAAAATGTATGTGTATACATACTAATATTTATTAGTTAATATCTTTTGAAGTCATTTATTAGTTAATATTTATTATATGTAGATTTAGATGATATTTATTATCTATACAAGTTAATATATTCCTTAATTTTTAATAAATAAATTTAACTTGTATCCATCTTATTATTATATAAATATTAATAATCAAATTTATAGCATTTGTTGGGAAACATTCACCAATGCAAGAAAGATTACTTTAAGTATAAAAAAACATGTTATTTTAATAAGTAATTGAGGTTGACATAATGGTTAATTAATTAGTGAGTTAATTAAGTATAAAAAAAACATGTTATTTGACTTAAATAACATTTAATGACATATTAAATGCTATAACTAAAGGTAACTTAAATGAGCATTTAATTAAATTATATAAGCATTTATTGACGCCTCAGACTTTAAGGCTTAATTAAAATTAATATTAATGAGAGAGAATATATAAACTAAGTTTAAATTTAAAAAGGAGAGGGAAATTTAAAAAGGAGAGGGCAAAAACCCGAGCTCTCCCTTAGAGGCCCTGAGCCTTATAAGGAGCGCAAAGGGCAAAAATCCGAGCTGACCCACCTTGGGGCAGTTCGGGCCACACTTCTATCCGAACTCAAGACTTCGCCTCGCACACCACTCCTGCACTAGGTCGCCTGACTGAACAACCGTACCCGACGCCATGGAAGCCCGTACATGGAGGCGGCGCGCCTGACTGATTAGGGGTCCGAAACATGACAGCCACCCTCCAACGGCCACCTGCCACCGCCATCTCAGACGTGGCAGAGACGACCCTAACATGGAAGACAGTGGCGGTTATGACACCCGATCTGGCATCTGACAGAGGTGATGACACCCGATCTGGCATCTGACAGAGGTGATGACACCCGATCTGGCGGAGGTGATGATACCCGATCTGGCAGAGGTATGGGAGTAAGTGTACCAGGGTGCCTATAAAAGGCCTCCCTTCCCCCAAAGAAGGAGATATGTGATTTTTGTGCTTTCTGGTCTTGAAGTCTCTCATTTCCCTTGCCTTCTCTAGAGCACTAACTTGAGCTTCGGAGTGTTCCGACCGGGTTCCTCCCCGGAAATCTCCAGCTTCTTCCTTGTTTCATGCACCTTCAGCTCCGTCAGAGGTGAGGCAACCGGCAGCTAGGACCGACCGGATTGCGCATCATCATTTGGCGTCGTCTGTGGGAAGACTTCAAAAAGCCTCCCCTAACCTTTAACTCCCTCAAAGAAACCTTAGCTTCCATGGCTTCCTCTAGCAGCAACAGGCACAATGCCGACTTGAATGTCGTAGGGGAACACCTTCAGCCCGCCACTGTATGCATCGGACAGTTCACCATCCCCCTCTCGACGGACGGAATCCCTAGCCTCCCCTCCCTATCGAGACAACCTTCGTCGAACCGACCGCTGCCCCTCTGGCAACCAGCTAGAACCAGCTTGATGACTTGATGCAGTGCATGCGGGCAATGCAAGCCCAAAAGCAGCAGTTCTAGCAACATCATCTCCATCAGCAGCAAGTACTACACCACATTTCCCAGCATCACTACCAATAGCAGTTCCCCCAACTACCTCTGAACCAACCGCAGCTCCCACCTCGGCACCCTGCTCTGAAGCCGGTCAAGCCCTCCCCTCAGGGAGGGCGCCTTCACCGAGGGGAAGCCTCCCAACTTCAAAACCCCTCCAGGAGCTAAGCCTCATCCCCGGGTAGGAGGGAAAGACTAATTACCCTCACCTCGCAGCTCGGCGGCGGATCAGGAACCTCCTTGCCGATCAAGTCAGCACCTCGACACTCTAAGTTCGAGCTCCCGCTCGTAGAGAACCAATTCGGCGTCCTGGCCGTGGACTACCAACAGTCCGGGCTGATCGAGCTCGGCAACACCGAGGCAAGTAGCACCAATACCAGGCCTTCTAAGCAACAGTGAAGACGCCGGCGAAGTCGCCGAACTACCACCCGCATCCTGCCCGAGCTCTGAGGTAAAGAAGAAACAAGCTCAGACGAGGTAAAAGTTGCCCCTATTCTTTCAGTCCCTTCCCCCTATCCTCAGAACTCCTTGTAGTTCCCATGCCCAAAGGTTTCAAACTACCTCCTCTAGACAAGTATGATGGGTCCTTTGACCCCAATGACCATGTCGATGCTTTTCAGTCACAAATGCACCTGGAAAGGGCTAGTGAGTCCTGCATGTGTGTGGCCTTCACTACCACCTTCAGGGGGTGGCCCACACCTGGTACAGGAACCTGGCCCCCAGGTCGATGTCAAACGGTTCAATGATGTGTGTTTACAGACACTGCGCCTAGACCCCGCGGTACAGCTCGCGGCAACCAAGAGGGGTGTGACACACAAGGAGTTCAAGTGGCACATGGTAGTCAACCAGCCCACGACCGTAGCTAAATTCCTCAAGGTCGCGGACAAATTCATAAGAACAGAGGAGGAGATCAATCAAAGGACTGAAAGCGGGATCGAAAAAATGATGAGGGAAGGCGAACCCTCCAACCCAGATGACAGGAGAAAGAAACTCACCTCGGGGGACAAATCCAAGCCAGCCATACCGAGCTCCCTTAGCAGGTCAGACGGACTACACGCCCTTAAACACGAAGCGGGTTGAGATCTTAATGATGATCAAAGATGCCCCGTATGTGAAATGGCCACCTCGTCTGAAGGGAAACCCGAACGAGAGGAATAAAAAATGTACTGCAGTTTCCATAGAGACCACAGTCATAGCACCAAACATTGTAATAATCTCCGCGACGAGATAGAAGAACTTATCCGTCGTGGGTACCTAAGAAATTTGTACAGCATAATAATAATAACAGTAATAATAATAAGATAGGTCAGCAGGGAGAGCACAGCAGAGATGCTCCCGAGTCCAGCAGCCGGCCAGCCAAACCGCAGAAGCAGCCCCTGGAGGAAAGACCAGTTCGAGGAACAATCCACGTGATCGTTGGATGATCGATCGTAGTAGGATGCACCTCGGCAGCAGCCCGGGCATCAACCCGGGAGGCCGCCAGAGAAGAACAAAATCTCCCAAAGTGCCCTAGGACGGAAGACCCCATATTCTTCACCGAAGACGATGTGCGCAGGGTCCACTACCCCCACGACGATGCACTTGTCATAAAGGTAAAGATCAACGACTTCGAAGTCCGGCGCGTACTCGTTTACTCTAAAAGTTCGGCAAACATCCTTTTTAAAGAAGCCTCCGATAAACTTCAGTTTCGAGAGAATTACTTGAAGCCTACAAACACCCCGCTAGTCGGCTTCAGCGGAGAAGAGGTCAGACCCATGGGAAAGGTCACAGTACCCGTTGAAGTCGGCACGTGGCCTAGTACGATAAGACTCAGTCACAATCTTTTGGTGGTTGCGACTCCCTCCCCCTATAATGCCATAGTAGGTCGGCCAATCACCCAAGCTTTAAAGGCCGTGGTGTCTACTTACTATTTAGCCATGAAGTTCCCAATGGACTTCGGCATCGGGGTAGTGCGGGGCGACCAGCTTGAGTTCCGCAAGTGCTACGTCACCGCCCTCAAGGGAAAATCCAAGGTAACTAGCGACCTCGAACTGGAGCGACCGGTGGAACAGAACAAGGAGCAAGCTGCACCAACGGAGGAAACTGTTCCCATCTCTGTCTCTGTAGAAGACCCCGCCAGAACACTTCAGGTCGGAGCGTCCCTGGAGGAACCCTTGCGATCCGAACTGTTAGACCCATTAGACAGAAGAAACGCAACTTAGCACCAGAACGCTGGAGGGCGGTTGATGAGGAGGTCGAGAAGCTCCTCGCAGTAGGCTTCATAAGGGAAGTTCATTACCCGAGCTGGGTAGCCAACCCCATTCTGGTAAAAAAGGCAAACGACAAAGTGGCGCATGTGCGTCGACTACACCGACCTGAACCGAGATTGCCCAAAAGATTGCTTCCCCCTCCCCAGGATTGACCGCCTAGTGGACGCGACCTCGGGACACGAGTTGCTAAGCTTCCTGGATGCCTACTCGGGCTACAACCAAATCAGGATGCACCCGGCCGATGAGGAAAAAACTGCCTTCGTAACCGAGTTCGGCCTGTACTACTACAAGGTTATGCCCTTCGGACTGAAAAATGTTGGGGCAACCTTTCAAAGGCTTGTGAATAAGCTGTTTCAACCCTTAATTGGCACAAAGATAGAATGTTATGTAGACGACATGGTCGTCAAGACACAGTTTTCGCATTAATTGATACAAGATCTGCATTCTGTCTTTCAAATTCTGCGTCAATTTAACATGAAACTAAACCCAAATAAGTGTGTCTTCGGTGTCACCTCGGGTAAGTTCCTAGGGTATATCATCAACCGACGCGGTATCAAGGCCAACCCGGACAAGATAAAAGCCATCCTAGATATGAGACCACCCTGAAAAGTGAATGAGATTCAGAGGCTAAATGGCAGAATAGCCGCTCTGAGTCGTTTCATGCCTAAATCAGCAGACTGTTGCCTGCCCTTCTTCAAGGCAATAAAAGGCAAAGGGTTCGAGTGGAACCCGGAATGCCAGCTCGCATTTGACGAGCTCAAGAGATATCTCGCCAGTATCCCAGTATTGACCCGACCCAAAGAGGGTGATGTTTTAGAACTATACCTCTCGGCAAGCGACGAAGTGGTTAGTTCGGTACTAGTAAAGGAAGTAGATCGGGTCCAGCGACCCATCTACTATGTTAGTAAAATATTGCAGGGAGCAGAAATGAGATATCCGGAGATAGAAAATCTAGACTATGCACTGGTCATTGCGGCCAGCAAACTCTGTCCGTATTTCCAAGCCCACACCATCATCGTCCTCACCGACAAACCCTTGAGGCAAGTATTACTCAGGCCTGAGGTCTCTGGTCGATTAACGAAGTGGGCCATCGAACTTAGTGAGTACGACCTCCAGTACAAGCCACGAACCACTATCAAAGCCCAAGCCTTGGCGGATTTTGTTGTAGAATGCACGTTCAGCTCCGAGGTCCTCAACCCGGTTGAGCACGAGGCTCCCAGTTCGGGTGAGCTCGGTGCTCCTAGGCCGGTTGAGTCCGAGCCCCGTGAGGTCGCACCCAGTTCGGTATCTCTCCTGGTTAGGCCGAGCGCGAACTGGGATGAAGAGCCCTCGATCCTTCACGTAGATGACTCCTCAAATCAGCAGGACAGCGGAGCTAGTGTAGTTCTCCACGGTCCGAGTGGCACGAAACTGGAGTACACGCTACGCTTCGAGTTCGCGGCATCCAACAATGAGGCAGAATATGAGGCATTGATAGCCGGGCTAGCCCTAGCGCAAGAGGTAAAGGCAAAACACATAGTTATCTGCAGCGATTCCTAGCTTGTGGTCAACCAAGTTACAGGGGAATACGAAGCCCGCGAGCCAACTATGATCGCTTACTTGGCAAAGGTAAAAAAGGCTCTGCTTAGCTTCCAGTCACACTTCATCAAGCAAATCCCGAGGTCAGAGAACACTGAGGCCGACGCCCTGTCCCGGCTAGCCAGCACCAGTGACAACACCATGAGAACTGTGTACATAGAGGACTTACCTCAGCCTAGAATTCTCCGGGGGGCAGAGGAGGTCGCTCCTGTCGCCCAAGCAGAACCAAGCTGGATTGATCCACTCGCGAACTTCCTACTACACGGAACTCTCCCCGCAGACCGCAACGCCGCCAGGAGGGTAGAGTGCCAGGCAACCAAGTACGTCATGATAGACAAACGGTTGTACCGAATATCCTACACGCTCCCCTACCTGCACTGCTTGCGGCCTCCCGAAGCCGAGCTCGTACTCCACGACATTCATGAAGGCCTATGTGGCAGACACCTGGGGGGCAGGGCCGTCGCACAAAAAGCACTACGACAGGGGTACTATTGGCCAACAATGAAAGCAAACGTCATCGGACTAGTCAGGAAGTGCGAGAAGTACCAAAAGCACGCCAATATTCACCACTAGCCCGCCGCCGACCTCAAGTACCTCACCAGCCTGGGGCCCTTCGCACAATGGGGCATCGACCTACTTGGGCCATTCCCGCCAACAATAGGAGGAAGGAAGTTCCTAGTAGTGGCAGTAGACTAATTCACCAAGTGGGTTGAAGCTGAAACTCTCGTAACCATCACAGCTCGAAACGTCCATGACTTCTTTTGGAAGAACATAGTGTGCTGCTTCGGGCTACCTCGGGTGCTGATCTCCTACAATGGCAAACAGTTCGAGGACATCAAATTCCAAGAGTGGTGCCAAGACATGGGGATCCGAAAAAACTTCACGTCGGTTGCGCACCCACAAGCAAACGGTCAGGCAGAAGTCACGAACAGAGCTATCCTCCGCAGACTAAAAGCCAGGCTAGACCGAGCTAAAGGGTTATGGGCAGACGAGCTGCCCAGCGTCCTATGGGCATACCGAACTACAGAGAAGACCGCCACCGGAGAAACTCCCTTCAACCTCACCTATGGCACAGAGGCAGTCATCCCAGCCGAAATCGAAATCCCCTCACTTCGGTTGGAAGCATACAGCGACAATACTAATAACAACGAGCGACGTACCAACCTCGACCTACTTGACGAGGTGAGGGACCTCGCATACATCAGGACTGTAGCGTACCAGCAAAGGGTAGCTCGGTACTACAACGCCATTTTTAAGAGATGAAACTTCCGCGTCGGCGACCTGGTTCTCCGCAAGGTCATGGTACCTGAGCCCGGCGTTGGCAAACTCGGGCCGAACTAGAAAGGACCCTACCGAGTAAAGAGAGCACTCGGGGGAGCATACGAGCTCGAGACCCTGGAGGGTAAACAGATACCCTGAGCATGGAACATCGTCAACTTAAGACGATATTACCTATAAATTATCAAACTAAGCAGGCCATGAGCCACTACTAGAGCATAAGGGCCAGAATGCCGAGCTAACAAGGACCTCGGCACTGTGAGGGCCAGAATGTCGAGCTGGAGAACAGATCGGGCGTATAGCCTTACTGTTAACTCGCCTCGGGGCCTGTCTAGCAGTTCGGCAACATAGTCAGTTCGGCGAAAAGAGAAAATGACTGCCCAACACTTAACCAAAAAAAGGGGACTATTCATTGCAAAATAATCTTGCTTACATTTCATTCCAAAAAAAAAAAGAGAGACAACAACAACGAGCTCACAAGCCCGGAGGTACATCTTCCTCACCTTCGGAAGTGACTTCGATAATACCCGAAGGTCCCGCTTCATCTTCAGAATCCACGTCATCATCAGCTGCGGCAGCCATTTCCTGAGTGATGCGCGAAGTAGTTATGGCACTAATGTCGAGCTCGGGGTACGTATTCCTTATCATCCATCGGCTCAACTTGAAACCCCTTCTGTACAAGCCCACCATCATGTCATCAAAGCGCGACGAAGCGATGTAATCGTTAATGGCCTTCACCTTCGCCTCCGCGATGTCCTGAGAGAAGATCTCAGTCTTCTCTCTGATATCATCCTGAAGGTACTCGACCAATTGCTCTAGGTCCAGCTTCAGGTCCGCCATGTGTTTCACCACCAATCCCAAGGCCTCGTTGTCCTTCCGAGACCTCGTTAGCTCGACTCGCGCAGCGCGGGAAGCCTCTTCGGCAGCTTGCGCTCGCTTCAAGCCCCTCTTCGTCTGGATTGTTAGAGCGTGGATAGAGGAGTTCACCTGCCAAAACGAGAACAAATCAGCCCGGCAAAAAAAAAACTACTTACCACCATGGCGTGAGAAGTAGCACGCACGCCTATGTGATTCGGAGGAAGATCGGCCCACGCCGCGACCTCCTCAGGGCAAGTAGCCTTCTTACTTTTTTGGAGAGCGTAGCTCGGCGTCAGTACGCTCCCAACCCCATCCTGTCTTCCCGAGACTGAAGGCACAGCCCAGGTATAAGCAGTATCGGCATAGGGGACCCCTGCCGCTTCCTGAACTGGATGGGCCACCTCGGGCTCCCCAGGAGGTTCCATTCTCGCTGCCTCAGGCTCCGCAACCCAGGAAGGATCGCCACGAACTCGCTTAGCGGCTCGCTTCCTCCTCCTCATACCATCAAACAAGCTTGCACCTCGAGTCTTCTCTGCCTCCATAACACCAGCATAAAGGAGCTCGACGTCAAAAGACAAGAATAAAAACAAAGCAAAAGCGAGCCTCTGAGCAAGAAACCTACCTGAACTCAGACTGGCCTAAATAAGCTTGGCCTCCGTCAGGTAGTATCAGCATTCAAGCCCAAGCCGGGCCCAGTCCTGGAGGCCCTTCACCGTATCTTTATCTAACGTGGCACCGGGATCAGGAACAATCAATCCCCACTCGGTAGGAAACGGCCACCCCATAGCACTTCGAACCACGAAGTAGTCCCGCTTCCATGCGGGGACCTTATTTGAAAGATCGTGCAAAAGCTTGAACCTCGGACGGGGAGACAAGTAGTAGGCCCGCCTACGCCCGGGCAAGGGACCCGCTTGCTTCTTGAGCATAAGAATGGCGGAAAAGATTTCCAGGTCCAATGGAAGGTAGTGTTCGCAACAAAGGGAGATGGTCCCAACAAGGTTACGAATGGAGTTCGGGTGGAGTTGACCGACAGTAACGCCAAAGTGATTCATGACCTCGACGATAAGGGGATGGAAGGGAAGGCGCAGCTCGGCGACAAGCTGCTCCCGGAATATCACGATCTCGTCCGGACCGTGCTCCCAAGGGAAGTCGCCCCGGGCAGGTTATACTGAGCAATAAGGAACCGAAGTCCCTCGGGCGTCATGGTGGAAGGCCCGAACTTATCTGGCATCCAACCTCGACGGGAGGTGGATGCCAAGCTACCCGAGGTGACTCACCTCGGGCCCCACCTCGGGCTCACTAAGGCTGTCAGAGGCAGCAGCTCGGTTCGTGGACCCAGCATCTGACCCCCCTAGAAGACTATCTAAACTACTCAAGCTAGACATTGAATCGAAAAGAAGGCTGACTCACCAGGGAAAAGCTACCGGACTATGAAGAATGATGCGAGCTGACAGCCTTGGACGCGAGCTCAAGGAACGAATGCTGAAGAATGGCGAAGGAAAGTGACCAGGGGCCCCCACTATTTATAGCCACTGTACTCGCGCATTAACGGCCAAGATCAAAACCATCCAACGGCTCCCCAAAAAACCGGCTTTGCACCCCCCCGAGGTGAAATCAGTTTAGTGCGAATTTTTGACGTCTGAAAATTTATAATCGTTTGACATTCGCGCGTGAGCTACACGCGATCAGGTCGAAAGCCCAAGCAGGTCAGACTGGAGAAGCTCCAAACCAAGGCCAAAGCATCACGGGGCAAATCCACCCGTCATCCCATGAACTCCCCATTGCCGGGTCAAGACCCCAGACACGGGGAGTGGGGGGCAATTGATGGAGGGAGATTTGGCCCGACCCCTTGGCCGCACGACACGTGGAAGCAACCGAGAGTGACCTGGTAGGAGCGCCAGCTCGGCACGGCAGCGTGCCCACGACCCGAGCTCCGAGAATAGGAGCCCCGAGCTCCCCCAAAAAAGAAACCCACGACCCAAGCTCCCCAAGGAGGAGCCCGAGCTCTCCCTTAGAGGCCTTGTGCCTTACAAGGAGCGCAAAGGGCAAAAACCCGAGCTCTCCCTTAGAGGCCCTGAGCCTTACAAGGAGCACAAAGGCCAAAAACCCGAGCTGACCCACACCGGGGCAGTTCAGGCCACACTTCTATCCAAACTCAAGACTTCACCTCGCACACCGCTCCAGCACTAGGTCGCCTGACTGAACAACCGTACCCGACGCCAAGGAAGCCCGTACACGGAGGCGACGCGCCTGACTGATTAGGGGTCTGACACATGACAGCCGCCCTCCAACGGCCACCTGCCACTGCCATCTCAGACGTGGCAGAAACGGCCCTGACAAGGAAGACAGTGGCGGTTATGACACCCGATCTGGCATCTGGCAGAGGTGATGACAGCCGATCTAGCATCTAGTAGAGGTGATGACACCCGATCTGGCGGAGGTGATGATACCCGATCTGGCAGAGGTATGGGAGTAAGTGTACCAAGGTGCCTATAAAAGGCCCCCCTTCCCCCAAAGAAGGAGATATGTGATTTTTGTGCTTTCTGGTCTTGAAGTCTCTTATTTCCCTTGCCTTCTCTAGAGCACTAACTTGAGCTTCAGAGTGTTCCGACCGGGTTCCTCCCCGGAAATCTTCAGCTTCTTCCTTGTTTTAGGCACCTTCAGCTCCGTCAGAGGCAAGGCAACCGGCAGCTAGGACCGACCGGATTGCGCATCATCATTTTGTATTCGATTTTTTCCCAATTCTCGAGCTTCCGATCAACCAACAGCTCCGATTCGAGGAGAAGAGAGCTAGTTTCATCTCACGAGTTGCATCTGAGTTGAAGAAGAAGACCTTCTTGCCGTACAAACAGGGTCTTTTGGGGAGAGAAAGGGGAAGGGGGAGAAGATTAACAGAGGGAGGACTTCGGAAGTCCCCGCCGCTGAACAACTACCCTACTGCTATTCGTGTTGTGAGGAGGGGGAAGATGAACAATGTTTTTCTCAGAAGGGTAATATGGGAATTAAAAAATATTGCAATGGCAGATTTCAATGGAAGATTAACAGAAGGGAGTCTTTGTCTCATAGTCATATTATAGGGGGGGTTTTGTCACAGACCCCATAGTATGGGGGGTCTTTGTAATTTATGAAGTAAAAACTACTATTCTCGTCTCTCCATCGGTGTAAAGTTAGTTCTCCCAGTAATATCTCTCCTCCAAACTTCTCCGTCTCAACCACGTTGTTTCAATCTTCATCAATGCCACTGCTTCTCCATCATGTATATGGAGAGTGTGACTCTCTCTCTCTCTCTCTCTCTCTTTCTCTCTCTTTCCAAGAACTGTAATTGTGGCAGCCACCATGACCTTAATTGTCTGATTGCAACACGATCACAGCTTTGGTCAGTAGGTGGCCACCACGATGCAATGTCCAAGATTCTAAGATGGAATCATTCAGTCAACGGTGAACACCTAGACGTGTCTTGGACAAGAGAGAAGCTTCTACAACTGATGTTGTGCAATCTGGGCTCCTAGTTGGTGGTGGCTTAACTTCTAGTAGACGACGGATGTGGAGAATCTACACAGAAAGAATCAGAGAACCCGGGGGTGCTTATCCGGCGAGGTCGCTCCGATGCTTAAGTCAGTATATGCGAGCTGAGAATAATTAGAGAGCAAGAGAGCTAGTGAGCAGTAAAATGCGCGTACCTTGGGCCCCGAGAAGGAGGCCTTTATATAATGGAGTCCTCGCAGGCTTTACAGAGTAGTTTCAAGATCTTTTCCATGATAGAATTTGTTTCCGCATTATCTAGAGATAACGTTATCAGTTGATAAGGCTAATCACTTCCGCCCGGATCGGACGGGAAGATAATGCTTAGCTGCTACGAGGCATGATCCCACAGAATTCAGTGAACCGTTGGAGTGACTTTCGGGATTATATCGAGGGCAGATCGGCATGCCCGAGCTGGTTTCCCCTCGAACTGATGTTCTCGAGCTAAGGCTCGTACACCTCGAACTGAATGAGGTGCTGGTGTTGCGACTTGGTACCGAGGTGCCCTTAGCTCGGGGTGATCTTAGCTCGAAGAATATTAGTTCGGGGTAGTGGAGTATTACTTTGTGACGAGTTGACTATGCCGAGTTGTCACCTATGTCGAGTCACATCCACGTGTCCCCTTATTATGAGGTCGGGGCAAATCACCCTCCATCAACAACTACGTGGCTTGGACTAGCAGAAAAGAAGCTCCAAATTTCTATCATAAAATTGGAGTCTCAGTCTATAAACCTAAATCCTACGAAGCTCTCGTCACATATGCTACAAATTTTGATCCCAAAGCCAGATTTCGCCTAGAAATTGATTTTCCATGGGTTTTCCTGTTATCAAATTTCATGCAGAAATCCTATAAAGCTATTGTTCTTTCTCCTGTTTTTCCTTTTAATTTCTTGCAAATATTTAACACTAATTCATTATTCATCATTCATCATAGAAAAATAGGGGTTCTTGTTCTATGATGAAAATGAAAGCATTTAATCCCAACTGCGGCTTAGGCTTTTGAAGATCATACTCAATTGTGGAGTGAAGGAAAGAGGAGAGAGATTGAACAATCAAAGGCTTAAGCAATGCTTGTAAAATGAGTATAAAACTGATTTACTTTTTACACTTAGAATCTGACCATTATTAAACTCTATCGGTGTAATTTTGTATTTACACCCAAGGGTTAAGGTATCGATACGATACTCTTGATATGGAGCATATCGTATCCGTATCCATGACCATGGATACAGGATACGCTACAACTGGATACGTATCCCATGAGTCATGCGTATTGGTACGATATGCCTCCACACCGGGTTGTACTGCATTGTATTGGTGAATACGATCCGATACACACCAATGCGGAGGTGTATTCGTGTCTAGTTTGACAAAATTGTACATCGAGTACTTCTGGAATTTTTTTTTCATCTTTAATACAAGTTAAAAATAGTATTATAAAAACTGAAATAAATAATTTAAGATTTAATTTTTCAATAAATTTAATAAAAACTAAAAATTATAAAAACAATATATTTCATCTACCTTAGTTGATTTATATATTTTATTTGACACATAATTATATGTTAAAAATGAAAAGAGTTATTATTTGAAAAAAAATAGTTACTATATAAAAATACTAAATAAATAATTTTCCCAACAAAATTAATGGAAAACAGAAAATTATAATTATAAAAAGTGAAACGAATAATTTAAGATTTAATTTCCCTTAAAGATTTAATAAAAACTGAAAATTAAATATAATTCATCTTATCTACCATAAATGATTTATTTGTTTTATTTTACAATTATGTGTAAAATAAAAATATTATATGTTAAAAATGAAAACATATTTACTATTTAAAAAATAGTTGTTATTTAAATAAAATACTAAATTAATAAATATCCCCAAAAATTAATAAAAATTGAAGATTATAATTATAAAATTGAAAGAATGATAATTATTGTACAATGTTTGAATGTTCTAGACTCCCAGTATTGTTTATTATAATATTTTTCTTCATATAACCTATTAAAGTATGCATTTCTCATGTCTTTATATCTTTTTTTTATAGCAAAAGATGAACTACACAAGCTCGAAGTTTTTTGATAGCAAAAGAGTTTGGAAGTTCACCCCGGATGGGAACTTCTTTGTTAAATCGGTCATGTCTTTATATCTTATTCACAAATAATTCAGCTTTTGGTTTAATATTATTAATGTATTTATGTGATTTGTATGCCTTTCACTAGTGTATCCAAATGTTACTATATCTTTCATTCATATTCATGCATTTTCAAAATATATCTATATCCATATCCAACTTATCCAATACGATACATGTTGGGTGTAGGTCCAACCCATATGGAAGGACCCACCCCACTTTCATTTGCTCCCAAAAAAGGAGCCGTAGAGTGGAAAATATGCTTCCACCTTTCAGTTTTTTGGCATCAAGTTCGTAACCACCTGACAGAGAAAAAACGAAAAAAAAAAAAAAAAACATAAAACCGAAAGGGTTTTTTCTAGTTCTTTGAGTTTTGTGAAGAAGAGGAAAAAGTTGGCTCTTATTCCATTCAAGATCAAGTTAGGAGGTGCCTTTCAAGCCCGTTCTTGATGATATTAAGTGTTGGAGTTAAGAATCCCACTCCAGTTCAGATTTGGTGATTCTTCTTCCTTTCTCTACTTCTTAGTTCAGATTTACAGCAACTTGGTGAGATCTAATCCTCTGTTTGTGTTGTATCCACTTCGCACTTGGTGATGTTAATGATGTTCTTGTGAGCCAAGGATTATTTTCTTCATGTTAGCAAGCCTCTAGTTGCAACTAGAAAAGACTTTTGTACCCATTAATTTCTGAATTAGTGGAAGACTTTTATGGACCATAGGTCCTGTGGTTTTTCCCCAATTTTGGGGTTTTCCACGTAAAAATTCTGGTGTGCTATTGTGTGGTGATTGTTATCTATTTTTTTGTTATTTGGATGAATTGTTTACTTATTATTATTGTTGTTGGCAAACCCATTTTGACACACAAATTTGGGGGAAATGTTCTTGTTGTCCTGGGATTGGTTTTACATTCATTTCTGCTACTATAGTGTAACTTGCCCAACAGTAGTATCAGAGCCATGTTGGCTGAAATTAATTGTTTGCGTTGATACAAATGGAGGAATTCTTGGGTGTTATGATAAAATTGACTTCATCGAATTATGCCATTTGAAAACCCATAAGAGGTGATGAAGTAAAGCCAAGTGACAAGTCAAGTGATGAATGGGAAATCATGCATAAGAAAACTGTAGGCCAAATCCGATAGTGGATCGACCACAGTATTTTTCACCATGTTGCACAAGAAACTAGGGCTGATGTTTTATGGAAAAAATTAGTCTACGTATAAAAGGAAAAACAGGTTTAAACAATGCTGCCTTGATTAGAAAACTAATACACTTGAAATATAAAGATTGGACTAATATGTATGAACATTTGAGTGGTTTTCAATATTTGATAAATCAATTGACTACTATGAAATTGAATCTGGATGATGAAGTGCATGCCTTATTGTTACTTAGTTCCTTGCCTGACAGTTGGGAAACCTTGGTGGTTTCAGTCAGTAATTCAGCCTCTAATGGTATAGTAACCATTGACACAGTCAAAGATGCTTTGTTGAATGAAGAGTCTAGGAGGAAAAGAACAAGGGACTTACTCAGAATCTCAAGCTCTTGTAACAAAAAATAAAGAAAGATAGGAAAAAAGTAAGAGCAGAGGTCCCCGTAACAAATATGATAAAACTAGAGGAAGGTTCAAGTCCAAGAAAAATATCATTTGTCATCACTGTAATAAACCAAGACATTACAAAAATGAATGCAGAGTTTGGAAAAGAGAAAGCCAAAGGAAAAGGTGAATGCAAGAAAGAAGAAAAAGATACTATAGTTGTTGCAGCCGAGGGTGATCTTGTTATTGTTTGTGATGATAATTATGTCAACTTTGCATGACTAGACAGTGATTGGGTCATAGATTCGGGTGCTTCTTTTCATGTTACTCCCCATGGTGAATTTTTCACAACTTACACTATAGGTGATTTTGGACATGTTCGTATGGGGAATGTTGGTGCATCCAAGATTGTTGGCATGGGAGACATTTGTCTAGATAGCAATACTAGTTGCAAATTAATTTTGAAGAATGTTAGACATGTTCCTTATATCCGCCTAAATCTGATTTCCACTGGCAGGTTAGATGATAAAGGTTATGCAAACACCTTCAGTGATGAAAAATGGAAGCTCAATCGGGGTTCACTCATTGTGGCAAAGGGAAAGAAGCACAATACCCTTTATGTGATGCAAGCAAGGTTGAGCAAAGGAGAGGTGAATGCAGTTCATGATTCATCCATTGAGCTTT
>NW_010729379.1:156372-235509 GCF_000365185.1 Nelumbo nucifera
TTGCATTTCATAAATTTCCTCTATGTAGAAAGCCTCATGTTTTAGATTTAGTTCACACTGATGTTTGTTACATTAAAGAAAGATCTCTTGGTGGTACATTATATTTTGTGACATTTATTGATGACCACTCCAGAAAAGTGTGGACATTTGCCTTGAAATCTAAGGATCAGGTGTTGGATGTTTTCAAGTATTTTCATGTCAAGGTTGAGAGAGAAATAGGGAATAAGTTGAAGTGCATCTGAGCTGATAATGGTGGTGAATATAGGGGTCATTTTGAAGAATATTGTAGGATCCATGGTATCAGGCTTGAGAAAAGTGTTCCTAAGATTCCTCAACACAATGGAGTAGTAGAGAGAATAAACAGAACAATTACTGACAAAATCAAATGCATGCTCTCTCATGCCAAGTTACCTTAATCCTTTTGGGGTGAGGCTATGAGAACTGCAGTTGACATCATCAACATTTTTCCTTCAGTTCCTTTGAATGGAGATACTTCTGAAAGAGTTTGGACAGAGAAAGCCATATCATACAACCATTTGAAAGTGTTTGGCTGTAGGGCATTTGTTCATATTCCTAAAGATGAAAGATCCAAGCTTGATGACAAGGCTAAACAGTGCAGTGCATCTTCTTAGGCTATAGGCACGAAGAGTTTGGGTACAGATTATGGGATCCAGTGGACAAGAAAGTGATCAAAAGCAGAGATGTTGTATTTCTTGAGAATCAAACAATTGAAGATATAAAGAAAATTGAGAAGCCAAAATTCTCTGTTGATGTTCAATTAACTTGGATCCGGTTTTCCCACCTTCAGTTGATGGTGATCACGGGGGAACTGTATCAAATGAACAGAATGATACAGTTAGTGATGAAACTCCTGTAAATGAAAATACAGAGAAAGTACAGAATAAACAGGTACCTCTAGTTCCTTCACCACAAGTTCAGCTTAAAAGATCAATTAGAGAGAAAAGACCTTCCACTAGGTATCCTCCACATGAGTATGTAATGCTGACAGATGGGGGAGAGCCAGAGACTTATCAAGAGGCTATGTTACATGACAAGAAAGATAAGTGGCTGAAAGCAATGCAAGAGGAATTAAAATTCTTGCATGAGAATCACACCTATGATCTGGTGAAATTACCAAAGGGGAAAAGGGCACTAAAAAACAAATGGGTTTATAAATTGAAATCTGATGAGAGTGGCTCATAACTAAAATACAAGGCAATGTTGGTTGTGAAGGGTTTCAATCAGAAAAAGGGTGTTGACTTTGAAGAGATATTCTCTCATGTGGTGAAAATGTCTTCTATTTGAGTTGTATTTGGACTAGTTGGTATGACTTTAAAGAAAAACTTATATGGGTTGAAACAAGCACCAAGATAATGGTACAACAAATTTGACTCCTTCATGGTTGATCATGGGTACACTATGACCACTTCAAATCATTGTGTATTTGTAAATAAATACACAATGATCAACCATGAAGGAGTCAAATTTGTTGTACCACTATCTTGGTGCTTGTTATTTGTAAATAAATTTTCTGATGGTGATTTCATTATTTTCTTGCTTTATGTTGATGATATGTTGATAGTTGGACATGATTCTAACAAGATTGACAGGTTGAAAAATAAGCTTAGCAAGTCTTTTGCAATGAAAGACTTGGGACCAGCTAGACAAATTCTTGGTATGAAGATCTCTCAAGATAGATAGAATGAGAAGTTATGGTTATCTCAAGAAAAATATATTAAGAAGTTTCTTGAGAGATTCAACATGAACAATGCAAAACCAGTGACTACTCCACTTGCAGGTCATTTCAAGCTCAATACTAAACAATGTCCTACAAGTGAGAAAGACAAAGCTGAAATGAAAAAAGTGCCTTATGCTTTGGCAGTTGGTAGTTTGATGTATGCTATGGTGTGCACAAGGCCAGATATTGCTCATGCTGTTGGTATATTTAGTCGACTTCTCTCTAACCCCAGCAAAGAACATCGGACAACAGTAAAATGGATATTCAGGTATCTTAGAGGTATTTCTCAAATATGCTTATGCTTCAGGATTGGTAAAGTCATGTTGGATGGGTACACTGATGCAGACATGGCTGGGGATATTGATTCCCGAAAGTCCACTTCGGAATATTTAATGAATTTTGTAGGGGGAACAATTTCATGGCAATCCAAACTTAAAAAATGTGTTGCATTGTCTACTACTGAGGCTGAATACATTGCAGTTACAGAAGCTTATAAAGAGATCATATGGTTAAAGAAGTTCCTACAAGAATTGGGCATGAAGCAAGAAAGATATGCTCTCTATTGTGACAGTCAAAGTGCTATCAATCTCTCTAAAAATCCAATTTTCCACTCAAGATCCAAACACATTGATGTAAGGTACCACTGGATTCGGGATGTGTTGGATATGAAGTTGTTGAACATTGAGAAGATTCACACTGATGAGAATGGTGCAGACATGTTAACAAAGTCCTTGCCTAGAGACAAATTTGAATTCTGCAAAAAAGTTGCAAGCTTGGTGAACCCCCCCCCCCCATATGAGCTGAAGGGGGAAAATTGTTGGGTGTGGGTCCAGCCCATATGGAGGGGCCCACCCCACCTTCATTTGCTCCCAAAAAAGGAGCTATAGAGTGGAAAAAACGCTTCCACCTTTCAATTTTTTGGCATCAAGTTCATAACCACCTGACAGAGAAAAAACGGAAAAAAAAAAAAAAAAAAACATAGAACCGAAAGGATTTTTTCTGGTTCTTTAAGTTTTGTGAAGAAGAGGAAAAAGCTGGCTCTTATTCCATTCAAGATCAAGTTCAAATGTGCCTTTCAAGCCCATTCTTGATGATATTAAGTATTGGAGTTAAGAATCCCACTCCATTTCAGATTTGGTAATTCTTCTTCCTTTCTCTACTTCTCAGTTCAGATTTACAACAATTTGGTGAAATTTAAACCTTTGTTTGTGTTGTATCCACCTTGCATTTAGTGATGTTAATGCTGTTCTTGTGAACCAAGAATTATTTCCTTGATGTTTGCCTCTAATTGCAACTAGAGAAGGCGTTTGTACCCATTAATTTCTGAATTAGTAGAAGACTTTTACGGACCATAGGTTTCGTGGTTTTTTCTCGATTTTAAGGTTTTTCATGTAAAAATTTTGGTGTGCTATTATATGATGATTATTATCTGTTTTTCTGTTACTTGGCTTAATTGTTTACTTGTTATTATTGTTGTTGGTAAACCCATTTTAACACACAAATTTGGAGGAAAGGTTCTTGCTATCCTGTGATTGGTTTTACAATAATTTCTACTATTATAATATAACTTGCCCAACAATATCCAATACCGATACTTTCATCCTTATTTACACTACAAACAAATGCAGCCCAAGTGAAAAGCGAACAAATCGTTTAATTCAGTCACTTAAGCCATTATAAAACAACCCTTGGGATTCAACAGTGGATCATGTAAACAAGTCGGATCTGCTGCCCACAATACTCTATAGCTTCACATCGGGAACATCTCATTTGTCACGGGGAGATGTTCTCGATGTAGAGTTGTGGTGTCCAGTGGGTACATGCGAGTAGCAGATCCGATCATCCGAGCTCCATGTAACGACATCTACGTGTTGAATGGAAGCATGTACCAGTACCAATACCATTCCACTTTCAAAGAATGTCAAGGCTCAAAACCTCCTAGTTGAGTTATGTAGACTGTAGAGTTGTTTCAACTTTCAACCAGTCATTAACCCAGCCGGTCAGATTGGTGATCCGATCACAATCCTGGTTTGAGTCAACAAATAAGTAAATAACCTGCTGTGACTCCAGTCAACTGTCCGTCAATCCACATGGTTGAACTATTGATCCATCTGATCCATTCAATGTTACTGTTTTTTTTTGTATTTTTAAATATAGTTTTTTCATAATAATAACATCGCAGGTTGACCCATTAACCCAAACGGTTGAACTGCTGACCTATTGACTCAGAGAGAAAAACGGTTCAACTTCTGAGCTGGGTTTTGGCTCAAATTCCGGCTAGTCATAAAAATCTAGCTTTCGCATCTTAACATTCTCTCTGTACTACACTTGAAAGAAGCTAATGACATTCTTAGATAGCTGAACAGGTTTCCTGAAGATGCAAACAAAAGGCACACGTGCATGCATACATGCACACCCGAGAAACTTGATCTTTCTTCCCAATCCCAACATCCCCACCAAACACTCTCGTATAGATTATGTCCTGATTTCATCAGCCCAATCCATATGTTCATATACATATTCATATGTACATTCATTCTTATATGCATATTAATAAACATATACTGGGAACAGGTTTCCTGCAGATTCAAACAAAGGCAGAAATAAGCACTCAACTGCAAACTCAAGAAAAATTATCTAAAGTACATACAGAACATATCAGTAAAACCAAATCAAACATGCTTATACTATATAGTACACAGGAGATGCGAGAAACAACTAAATAATCTAATGAGTGCAAAATTGCGTTTCTCAATGTTCAGTCATGTTCTAATACCAATAAAAGAAAAAAAAAGAAAAAAATCTCGGGCATGTTCCTTTCGCTATGCCAATATCAATTTACTTGGCTCAAGATGCAACAGAAATCCACTGATAATGAAAGTTTCTGATAAAGAAATGGAAACAATTTTGGTGTTTCTATGCCACGAAAGTGCATCCACAAACCCCAGAAGCTCATGGTAGTGGAACCAACAGAACATAGAAGCAGGAGAGGTCATATTTTTAAGTATCTGAAAAATACACAATGACCACACTTGGAGGATTATTACAGAGTGGAAAGGCATCCAGGAGTTGGAAGATAGAAAGAAATAACCGATATGGAACAAAAACCTGTTACCCAACATTGTAATCTTCTATTGGTACACCGTACACATACTCTAGGCACATGGAACAAAATATCAAGCATACTACTGCATTATATACTAATGCACTCTATGTATAATTTCCTTAGAACACTGAAAGGGCAAAATAGGAAGGTTCTAATATGCACACATGTTCAATATATGATGCACATACCCTGTGGAAAGACAAGGAATCCCTATTTTTTGATAATAAATTATGACATAAGGATGCAATTATCTTTTCAAAAAGCACACTTTGACCTGTCATCACAAACTGTGTTTTCCCGAAAACTTCCCAAGAGGAAACCTAGGACTTGATTACAATAGAAGGATTAAGAAAAAGTTCCAGAAAATTTTATTGCTGAATGCTGTTCCGTCATTGAAATTTCTACCATATATACGATTTGATCAAACAAATACTTGAATATAAAATGTAAATGTTTCTTTTCTATGTCACATCATATTTTATTATTTTTAATAAAGGGGAGACACCCCTAATTACTAATAAAAAAAGTAAATGTCTTAAAAGGAAAAAAGTACCCACATGTATTAACTATACCATTATAAAAAGAGGCTTCTTTTGTCTTTTCACTGGATATGTACACATATCTATCAAAAACAGGATTCACCACAATCCATAAGGGTGCAAAAAAGGACCCTCAGAAAAACCCTTACCTTTATCCTTCATGTTGATAGCAGCAAGGGGGGATTCCTTGTTTCTTCTCATAGGAATTTGGCTTCTGTAACAAACCAATGCAAAGGACCTTGTACAATTTACTTGTACCTCCAGTTATCGGAACTGAATCTAATTGTATGATAAAGCCATTAAACAGATGTAGAATTCTTTATAGAATTGGATTCCTGAGAAAATACATAATTATCTCGTTGTGAGGGAGATGATGCTGGTGGGATGTCTGCTTTGAAAGGCTGAGATGCCAGATACTCAAGCGCAACAACAATATCAGCAATGAGAGGACGAAAAGTTGGCTGTTCCTGAAGGCACATTGCTGTTATGGCAATTGCATGGTGCAAACAACGGAGAGGGAATCGCCCTTGCAGCTGAGGATCAACTAACTGAACAAACTTCCTGCGGTCCTTAAAGAATGGCCGAGACTGAAAGAGAAAATTCTGAAATTAACAAGTACACCTGGGATGCTTATGGATGCTGAAAGGTGCTAAATTTCGTTTTATGAAATATCTTGGAAAAATTAGAATTCATTCATTTCTGTGGCCTCATGTTTAACTTGTGATAGCCCTGGAAAATGTTAAGACATCTCAAGACAAGGCTCCTAGATGGTATTTGGGAAGTATATTAGGAATGAAGAATTGAAATTGGACGAAATCTGCCTAAAATAGATGTTCAAACAACACACTGAGATCCACCAAAATCAAATAATGCCTTCAAAATTTTCCAGGAAGGGAGTCCACAAGAACAAAATACTAAGAAGTCAACAAAGGAAAGGCATCAAGCACTCCATGCATTTTCAAGTGTATGAAATTAGAAGCGTGAATGAAATAAAGGCAAGGCCTAATGAAATAATTATTGGATTGGATACTTCTTCCATACGTTTTAGGTCACATTTTATATCAATTTCCTTTTGCAAATATTCAAGTAACTTACACATGGGAAATAGATGCTCATTGTAACCAGAGGGAAAGCACCTAATAAAACATATGATGCTTGCTACATAGTAACATAAAAGTTGGAAATGAGGCTTGCAACTGATTAGATTTTGACTAGACTAAATATAAAGGTTAAGACTTAAAATTGTGGACTACTTTGAGACATCTCATGATTGCATGTTCTAAAGTACAGTATATACCAATTGTTGGTTGACATGAATATGGTGTATGGTGAAGATTCTGCAGTCCCCAAATCTCTTAGGAGTGAATCACAATATATTTACTCAAAGGAAAAGTATTCAAGGTGTGTTAATAATCTTTTCTTTTTCTTTTTCCTTTTTACTTTATTTCTTCTTTGTTTGCACAAGCAGTATAAAACATCTAAATATATAAAAATGGAAAAATCACCAAGAATAGGGGAAAATAAAAAGAATGACATATCTCACCCAAGAAACTAGATTCTGCTCTCCCTGAACCTTAGTACAGTCGATGGCCTTCCTCCCTGTGATCAATTCCAACAGAACAACACCAAAACTATAGACATCAGATTTGAGTGTCAGCTTTCCACTCATGGCATATTCTGGGGCACAGTATCCATATGTCCCCATCACCCTTGTTGAAACATGAGTGTTGTCACCAACAGGTCCCAGTTTAGCAAGTCCAAAATCAGAGAGCTTGGGATTGAAATCATTGTCTAACAAGATGTTTGCTGATTTCAAGTCACGGTAAATAACAGGGGGGTTTGCTTTGCAATGCAGATACTCAAGGCCTCGAGCAGCACCAACGGCAATCTTCATCCGTGTGTTCCACTCAAGTGGTTCTTTGTTAGGAGTCAGATCTAAGAAGAAATACAAGAGGTTTGATTATAAGATGTACTAGAAATTTAAAATTGCAACATCTTACAAGCCAACCAATATGAAGTTGTCAATAACAGAAGAGTTTATGCTCTCCCCACAAGTCTGTTCCACTCTTCCTCAAGGAGACAAGCTATGATGCCTAGATATAGATATCTACACAGACATGGATATGGGAAAAGGGGATACAACTATCCATATCTTAAAATCATGGACAAAGATATACGTATAGTATCCATACAATATGCTTATATAATGCTTCTGTATCTAATTTTTTAATCAAAGTGTCATTTCTTAAGACTTATGTCATGTGAAAATTAATTAAATTTCTAACATATACAAATTTTCATTATAGTATGTTTGTTAAAACTTAACTATATACTTTAAAAAATTTATGTTATAGACTATATCTAAAAGTGTCCATGAAGTATTTGGTGTCATTTTGGGTATGCATCATGTTCAAACACTGGTAAGCTAGGCATGTACAGATATCTTGGTACAATAGCATATTGGGATATCAAGTTACAATGGTAACTCTCCATTCTTCAATATGGGGTAGTTTAGACAATGAATGTAACAAGCCATGAATTCGATACATCATATTGGGCCATGTTTATTTATACAGTTTGCCACCCCTACATAAAAGTTAAAACTGGTGCTTTCTTAATCCTTCAGGGTATGGGAAGAAGTACCTAGTAAGTTTTATAAACTGTAGAATCTTAGAAACGAGAAAAAAAAAAACCATAGTTTATTCTGGATCAAAATGCTTGCTAAAAGTTGACAGTGTAGATATTTTACCATGGTTCAAAATATATCAGTCCCTTGTAAAATAGAAGAATATTGTGAAGACAAATGAAAATTTGTAAATTTAAACTTTACTCTTAATTAGAGTAATTTTATATCCATGAGACTTTGAATAATAAATTATAAAATTTAAATAGGGGCCGAAGTGAAAAAAGTGAATTAGTGAACAACCTAAACCTATGCATAACTTCAAACACCCTGTTTATGTTTGTTTTCTTTACAGGATGTAAAGTGTCAAGGCTGACGCATGTATATCTTTAGGTTTTTTATTCTTTTTCCTGCTGATTGCACGTGTATTATGTTTAGAAAACCAGATATGGCATTTTTTATCCGAATAGAGTGCAAAGGCAAGACAGGATACATGTAGCTGATCCCAAGTGGTTGGGTTAAGGTGTTGAGCTGAGTGTTGATATGTGACATCTAATGTGTTTTATGAGTTTCTTTTACTAACGAGTTGTTGTTAAAAGCCCCTGTATAGATACTACTTGAATGTGCAAGAAGAGAAAGGACTATCATAGTTGTCAGGGTGACACCTAGGCAACAAGCATCCAGGGAAGGTCGCCTCGGTTAATCACCCAGCTATTTTATGCACAAGCTATGAATTTTTTTATTTTGTTTACTTTTTGAGATTATAATAATAAATACAAATTATTAGATTATATATTCATTTTGTGGGTTTATATAGTAGTTCTGTTTTTATAATTTTCTTATTTGTTAGGGTTCAATCAACACACATGTTGGTGTGTGCTATCTTGAACCCTAAGAGACTTCAAAATCTGAACTGATAGCAAGAAAAAACTTAAACAAAAAAACAGGGGATCAACCCCTGTATTTTCTGCATTTTCTTTTCTTCTTTTTATTCTCATGAATATGCTGATTCTTCTATCTTCCAATGTGAAGTTCATACTTTTATAAAGATTATGGATCACTACTTGGCTTCCAGTTGCTATGAAACCTAAGGAATTACCCTAGGATTTATGTTTTTATACTTGAAAAAAAAAATCAATTGCCTAGGCAACTAGGCAACCCCCCCCCCCCCCTCACCTAGCCTTGTCTTTTAATTTCTCAATGCCACTCATTCCATTCTAAAAATTCTTTAAGTTCTAGCACATAATTCTGTACTTTTCCTAATATTTTCTTAAAAGAATAAAAGTTTTGCACCTTTCCAAATTTATCTTGAAATTTCCCTATTTTTTTTGAAGGACCTAAATTGGAATTGCAAAATGAATATATGTGGACTATAGAGGTACAGGTACTGAATAGGTGAGTCATTTCAAATTTCAATCACCAACAATGACTTGAATGTTAATAACAGCATTTTCTATCTATTCAAAGATAAAGCAATAAAAGACCTACCATGGTAGGGTATATATCCTATACAATTAAGAGAATATCACTGCTTATTGTACTTGTGGGGCCATCTGCTGGTGGGTCTATGTGGACCCACCACTCTGCCACAGTAAGGGCAGGGATCACCATGAAGGATTGGATCCAAGATCCAAATTATCATATCTTCAAATGAGAGCTGATATACTAATAAAGCATTCATGTGACTTCTCTACCCATGAAGAAATATACATTAGAATAATCACTTTTTCTGAAAATATGTTCATTTATGAGAACCTAAAGGACCAAAACATGGGGAAGAGGATTCCTGCAGGGAAACAGGCATTATGATAGCAAGCATCATAATGATTTGTGCATGTTGATAACTTCCCCCCTCCCCATTTAAGGAGATCTGGAAAATAAACAACCTTGGAAATAATGCAGCAGTTATATTGATTTTTTTCCTGATTGGAGAATGTTTCACCTTGAGTTTCTCCACTTCATTGATGATCAATGTGAAAGTATTTGGTCAATGCCAGTGGACTATGACTAATCATTCAATCTTCTTATGCAAAAGCAATGAATGCAACAAGGAAAAACCTAGAATTGTGGGGCATGAAACAGATTCATAAAAGATCCAGGCTATCAAAATTTAAATTTAAAAAAAAAAAAAAAACAAGTATTGTGGGCAAGAAAAATACCAAACAGATGATCTTCCAAGCTTCCCATCGGCATGTACTCATAAACCAATAACCTTTGATCGCCATCAGTGCAATATCCTATCAAGTTGACAAGATTGGAATGGTGCAAGAGGCTGAGCATAAGAACCTCAACAATAAATTCCTGATTCCCCTGAAGGCCATTTTGATCCAGTTGTTTGACTGCAACAATCTGATGAGAAAATTCAAAATACGAAAATAAGATCCAACCACCAGTTAAATTTCAATATATAGACAATCAATCCAACATGAAACAATAACATGAGAATATGCAGTAAAGATCAATAGCACCAGGTCCTTTTCGAATAAAATTCAATCGTGCTAATGATGAAAGAAGTTTCTAATCAATTAGAATTCCTAGTAAAAATCACTCAGTGACTAAAGCAATAATGAAGAGAAGAAGGGTTAGAACATAGAAGTGAAAGCTCAAACATGTCAAACAACTTGCCTGGCCTGTTTCCAAGCGCCCTTTGTAGACCCTCCCGAAACCCCCTTCCCCGATCAAATTAGTGGCCTTAAAATTTTTTGTGGCGGTGGCAAGCTCGCGAAATGTAAAGCTTTGAGCTGCATTGTGTTTGTTATCTCTGTCTTTGCCCTTACTATTGAGCGATCCTTTTCCCTTGACTCGTTCTGCATGCACAAACAGAATTTGATTGCTAATTTTCACAATGCCGTACCCAAAAGCTCAAAAACATAAAATCCAGACACACATTCTTAAAATTCAGAGATAAAAACATAGTTGACACTTTTTTTTTTTGGGGGGGGAGGGGGGGGGGGGTCTTTCTGCTGTTGATGTGCTTACCACTACTTGCCTTTCCCTTACTACTACTCTCTGCAAATACGAGCAGAAATCCGAAGAAAGCAAACAAGAAAGAGAATTGCATCAAAATCTGAGAAGATTTAAAGCAGGAAAAAGAAATGAAGGAATCGAGAGAGAGAGAGAGAGAGAGACCTGAAGAAGTACGACAATGGCGAGAGCGAGATTGAATGCGGTTACTGTCTTCAATTTTGTTTATGTCCCTTCGAGGACTCATGCAAGAAAAACAACCCATCTGTATAACACAGAATTGCGAAGAAGTAAATCCAGGAAAAAAACCAAAGAAACAATGAAAAAAATCCAGAGAGAGAGAGAGAGAGTAACTTGGACAAAACAATAAGAACACCCAGAGAAAATCAAGAAAAAATAAAGAATTGGAGACCCATTCTCCCCTCCCAAAAACAAAAGATAACAACCACTGACCAACCTTAGAAAACCAAACCACAGATCTTAAACTAAACAGATTCAGCTGCAACTAAAAGCTGAACAAAATACTGGTAAAAGAAAAAAAAAAGAAGGATACAAATATAAAAGTAAACAAGAAAATGCACTGTCAAGATTACGAAAAATAGTAAAAAACGAAAACTCTAGGAAGCATAACATAACTAGAAAGAAGTCGTGAAATCGACTGGTTCTATTTGTGTTTCAGGGGTAAAGCTAACACAACACTGCCACAGAGACTGGGAGAGAAATTGCGGTGGGTGTTTGTGTTTCTTTTCAAGGGCAGTTTTCTAGCTCCACTTTTAGCGGCTATTTTGTCGGTGTTCTCTTTTTAAAGTTTAATCTCTCTCTCTCTCTCTGTAATTACCTTTGATGATTGTTGCGAGTCGCTCTCAGTCCCCTCCCCGCCTCTCTCTCTCCCCTGGTTTCTTATGCATTTAAACATTTTTGGTGGGTAAAAGTTATAATTACCTTACTATCCTCTCTGTTTTACTCAATTTTAAGGTGCCGTTTGGTAACTCTTGTTAGGAGGATCTTGTGAGTTGTGACAGCCCAAATGGCTAATATACGTAAGCTTTTGAAGTCGCATCTGGCCAATCAAGGGCTGGTTCGTTGGTGTGTTAGGTGGATCAAATCCGCAACATTGTATTTGGAAACAATGTAAATAGAGTGTAAATCCCAGTTCAAGGTATTTGCATTCTAGTTCTACTTCACTTTTGCCTGTATTGGTAACATTACATTTATGCATTAACAAATGACAGAAAACACATTTTACATTGTATATTTACATTGATAACAAGATGTAAAAATACACATCAATAAAAAATAAGTAAATTTGTATTCAACTCGGGTTTTGATAAAAAGAAGGCATATTCTTTATTAGAATTCGTGTTTGCATTCATTATAGCTAAAAGTCTGTTTGATAAGAAGATAAATTTGTTAGTGCAAAACTAATCCAATTTTATAATTTATATGAAAAGTTTACACTTTATATTTTTACATTCACGCTTATTTGCATCATTTCCAAATGAAAAAAAAAGGGTATGGGGGAAATTATTAATGCACCGAATACCAAAAAAAAACATCTTTAAAAGGATTCCATTGAGATATCAGAAATACATGATCCGTGTAAAACATATAGACAAAGATATTCATCAAAATTTATAGGATAGTTTGATTAGTCAAAGCTCTTCGGGTACCATGTCTTTTTGTATTATAGATTTTTTTATTTAAAAATTAAAATCATTTGGTTAATAGTTGGGTCTGATGGGCTATTAAAAGCACATTTGAAGGTTATTTAACATATAAAAAGACCCTAAATTTTCATTTGAAACTTTCAAAAATTCGAGAATTTCAGTGTTTTTGGATTTTTTAGGCACGTTGTTTCAGTCTTCTTGGCTTTTTCGTTATCAAATTGAAAAAGACAAAAAAAATGATTATATGAAAAGACATATCAAACGCTGCCTAAGTTATTGCCCTTGAATTTGACACAACTAGCACTTGCCTTCTTTTTCCTCCTCCCCACAGTTGCCATCTAATATTTATTTAATGCTAAAACAAAGTTATTAATTTAATACAAACAACTCAGTTTTTCTGAATAAAAAATGGCAATAAATAATCAAAATTTTCAAGGATCAGATTCAGATCCACTCCACCAAAATTAAATCAATTTAAGCTTGTCTTTATATTTATTAAAAAATTGCATTGCCGTATGGTTTTTCTTGGAACTAAGACATTGAGCCTAAACCAATTGTCTTGGTGGATCCCACCATTATTTTAAGAAAAAATTTGTGACTGTGGGTATGGCTTCTCTACTCTGTTCCAGACGTCACAGCCTCACAGGTGTAACCAAGTTTTTAGTAATATATTTTCCATTTGTTTAAAGAATTATTCTTGGGATCGGACTATCTAAACCTTTTTTTTTTTTTCTTTTGTTTGAATTATTTGGACACGTCCCATTTTCATAAAGGGGGCACTAAGGATGATCATGGGATGGGCCCTGCCAGATTTTTACAGGGTGTTAACGGCCATGAGGCCTATCTGGGCCCGGCTCGGCCCACACCCCGGGCCTAATAATACATGCCGGGCCCAGGCTGGCCCATATATAAACAATTAAAAATTTAATTTTAACTTTATAAACAAAATTAAAGGAAATATATTTATAAGTTTAATGTATATATATTATATATAATTTGATAAAATATTATATCAATTATCAAAAAAATATAAGGGTCCATTTGGTTTGTGGTTAGAATTAGAATCAAAATCAGAATGGTCTATTCCCATAGGATGTTTGGTTCAGACAGGAATGAGAATGAGAATTAGAATCAGCAGTAATGGGATTTCATTCCTAAGAGAGCATTCGGTTTATTTGGTTAAAAACCGAACCGAATAAACCATAATTTTTAAAACCGAAATAAAAAAAATGAAAACTGAATTACAATAAAACCAAAATAACCGAACCAAAATTTTTAGTTCAGTTTTCGGTTATTTCAGTTAAAAACCAAATTTAATATATATATAATATTATATATTATGACCTTATAATACACATATATTATTATAACATATATTATGAAATTTAATTTCATTATAATATATCAATATATAAATATATAGCATATTATATATTAAATATTATATATTATATATTATATAATGAATTTTAGTTAATTCAGTATTTTCGGTTAACCGAATTTCTAAATCTAAAAACCAAAATTGCTAAAAAACTGAATTAACCAAACCAAATTATTTAAAAACCGAAGAAACCGAATTGAAAAAATCGAAACCAAAATTATTGGTTTAATAATTCGGTTTTAACCAAATAATACTCACCCCTAAAAAGAGGAGTAGAGAATGGCCATTCCTTAAAATGGGAGAATGAGATTTCAATTCTATCCAACCAAACAATTGGAATAAATTCCAAACCCCTATTCCCATAAACCAAATGGGACATAAGATATTCTATCTATAAAATATTATTGTCAAATGTAAAAACTACAATTTTCAGATGGGCCGAGACATAAATAATCAAAATCGCTAAGGTGCACCCATACAGGTGAAATCACATCAAGTTTTCTCTCTTTTGCTTTGGATAGAACAGTCGAATATCTGATTTATTTAAATCACTACAAACATTTATGCAAGAATCTAACTATTAGAAACATGGAGGAATAATCCCCTCGGGATGCACAAAACACTGAGACTATAGCGTCATTATTGGCTTGTCGGGGTAACCCCACTTAATACAAAAGATTGGGTTGAGACTATGGATTTCATTAGTAAATTATACACTTGAGATGGACTAATTCCAAGGTACCCTTTTTCTTTTTGTCTATTAACTATGGGACGGGAGTAGTTATACGGACATTAACAGTAAGCGCGCAAATATCGATACTCATGTACAAAAATCATAAACATATATGTTAAAAAAATGAATTAGCGGGAACGATGCATAGGATTTGTTCAGTTAAAAAGATAAATAATATAAATATGTAAGAGTATATAATTATTTATATTTTATATATTATTTTTAATATTTTTTTATAATATAAAAATAATAATAATTAATTTTAGATGGTTTTTTTATCAAATTTAGGGATGGCAATTTTCTTCATTTCTTCGATCCCTGTGGGAATCCGCCTCAAATGGGGTGGGGATTTGGATGATTTTCCCTTGTAGGGACGGAGATGAGGAAGTTTTCATCCTCGTTGGCGGGGACAGTGCAAGGATGGGGAGAGCATTCCCTACCTCTTGGGAACCCTAATCCCGCAGGGACGAGGAGAGCATTCCCTACATGCATACATTTATATATGTATATATGTATACATACGTCTATATGTTAATATTTTTAGAAATATGGTTAAATATGTTTGAATCTTTTCTAATAGGATTGTAAATTTTAATTATTTTATTTTTATTTTTTAAATAAAATAAAAACAAAAATATAATGGTTGACATTATAAAGAATCATAGGGAGTGGGGATCCCCATGGAGACGAGGATGGGGATAACTTTGTCCCCATTAGCGGGGATGGGGATGGGGAGAGGCTCCTCATCCCCACCCCACCCCATTGTCATTCTTAATTAAACTAATGAAACCGACCAACCCGATTTCTAGTATTTTCAACACTGTTTTCAAAATCGAACCAGACTGGACGGTCGAACCGAAAAAATCGAGAACCAATCACCTGACCAGTTCCGTTTTTCCTCCAAAACTGCTTTTTCCCCCAAAATCGTTGATTTTGGTCAGCAAAAGCTGAACCGGCCGGTTAACCGTTTGAACTGTTCGAATGGTTTTGACCGTTTTCCAATTTTTTAAATTTTTTTGTCAGAACGGGCCAGCCATTCGGGTTGAATGGTCGAACCGTTTGAACTGGTAACTGAACCCCTAACCGATTCGGTCACCGGTTCATTTTTAAAAACCATGATTTCCAGTCAGCTTTGGTTCAACAATTTCCCAACCCAACTAGGTTGGATTAGTTTCGCTTAAGATTTGTAAACTAACTAAAATTGGAACAACCCGACCATAAATATATATTAATATTTTATATTTTAAATTTATTTTTTTAATACGAAAAAGTGGGAAAATTCCAATATTTCTTTCGCTAAAATATTTTATATCATAAATTTAACTTTTTAATTTTTTAATAATGTCATTGTAATTTTTTTAATTTAAATTTAATTTTTTAAGCTTAAATCTTTTGAGTTGATCGACCAAACTGAAAATTAACCCAAACCAATATAACTTGAGTGACCAACTCCCCAACTTGACCAAGTCGATTTGGTTGGTTAAATAACCTACAACTAAGGCGAACCAACCCGTGAACAATAGTTTAATCTCCAATAATTATTAAAAATTTATAGTGGAAATACACAATAAATTAAATTTAAAAAGCTAAATAAACAGTACTTTAAACTCCAATAATTATTGAAAATTTTCTAATAAATAACAAAACAAAAATAGATTTATACATAATTATCGAAAATATATTTAACAAAAAAGAATAAATATTTACTGAAATACAATAAATATTAATTTTAGTATATATAAATATATAATAAATATAAATTAAGTTTTTTAAATTATTATTAATAAACATTAATTTTTTTGAAAGTTATTTTTTAGAATTATTAATTGGTATAAATGAAATTAGTTATTTACAATATTATTTATTTATTTAAATAATATCATTATTTTAAATTTTAAAATATTAATTACTTGTTGAATTTAATAATCCATAAAATTATAGCACTATTAATACATAATTTTGTTATTTTAAATCTAGTTATGTTAAATATTTCATTATTTAAAATATTTAGTTATTTAACTAGATACATAAAATCTTAGTCTATTTATTATAATTGAAAGTTATTTAGTAACTATTTAAAATATATTATTAATTGATTTAAAATACTAATTTTAATATTTTGTTATTTAAGATATTTAGTTATTGAAATATTTAAATAATATTTCATTTTTTAATGTTAGATTTTTATTATTTGAATAACATTTGGATTGAATAATCCAAAAAATCATAGTTTATATTGTTTGTACATAATTTTGTGATAAGTTTTGTAAAAATATATAATTATTAATAATATGAATATTATTAAATTGATTATAATTATCTTTTATTTTTAATAAATATTTTAAAGTTATTATATAATTTTGTTAGAATATTTAAGTAATTCTTAAAATTTTTAATTAAAACTTCTTTTAGATAGATGTAGATAAAAAGTAGGGGAGAAAATAAATAAGAATTAGAGATAATTTAGGAGAGAAACTCTCTACTAAATTAGAGGTAACTTAGGAGAAAGTTGGGGATAGCGGGGGAGGTTGTTTAGGAGAAATTTTAGGATATTAGATTATTTAGGTTATTGGAACATGTGAGATATATATATAGAGAGAGAGAGAGAGAAAGAGAGAGAGAGAGAGAGATTTTAGGAAGATTTTTTTTGGGAAAGTAGAGTTTCTAATTGGTAGTTTCAAAAATGACATGGATTAAAAAATTCAAAAATTCAAAAAAGTAGAAAATTTCTAGACTTCATTGTTTTAATATATACTAGTGGGGCTCATGTGATGCACGAGATGGGGCACTCCTCCTTGTCCCTCACCCCGTAGTCAAGACACTCTACCCCATCCTCGGTGGTGGGGCGGGTTCGAGGCGAGGCACTCATTCCTTGTCAAGGATGAGGGAATCCCTAAGTTTTCCCCACCCCGAGGCAACCACCTAAAAATAATCTAACTTGTGGATATTTTACAAATAAGATTATGGGAATTTAGGGTATTTTAGAAATTGGATTATGACAAAATGGGGGTATTTTATAAATGGAATTGTGGGATCCTTACAAGAATATGAGGAAAACTTACAGATATTTTAAAAATCAATATTAAATCTACTAATATTTTACTAATTTACCATCAGGTTTGGGGAATTATATGCAAACCCTGTCCCCTCCCCGTCCTTGATTTGTAGAAAAAATAATTTCCTTGTCCCCACCTTGTCTCTTCACCATCCCTATTTAAAATTCAAGAAAACTTGCCTCGTTCGGGGTGGGATAAGGTAGGGCCATGGTTTTATAGGGAAAATTGCCATCCCTACAATTCTAATAATTTTCTATAACTAATTAAATAATAATAATTTATAATATTTTATAATAATTTCAAAAAATTGTTGAAATTGTTGTTGATTAGTAAAAATGTATAGTAAATTAGTTATTATCAATTACAATGAATTGATGTGAATTAATGTAAATTATTTACTTTTTAAGCCTAAATTATTTACTATTAATCAATGTGATGTAATTATGGTAAATTACATTAATTTTAATTAAACATAAATCATTTATTGTTAATTAATGTAAAACCAAGAGTGGTTGAATTCAACCAAGTGGTCTAGACTGGTGTGGATAGATTTAATAATTTTCCAAAATTATTTCATTATTATTTATTAAAGCAATAATAATGGATTGTTATTTAAATAAATATGAAACAATTTTTTATAGATTATTTTCCTAATTTAAATTTATGAAATTTTTTAATAATTATTTAGTTTATTAATAATAATGGACTATTATTTAAATAGTTTTGGAGAATATATTTTTCATAGATTAAACCTATTATAATTATTTTTTGTGTTTTTAATAAATATTTTAAAGTCAATAACATAATTTAATTATAATATTTAAATAATTGTCAAATGTTTTAATTGAAACTTTCTTTATATAGATATAGATGAAAAGTGGTGGAGAGGATAAATTGGAATTAGAGATAATTTAGGAGATAAATATGAATTAGGGAGAGATAGAGATAATATAGGAGAAAGTGGGGGATAGTTAGTTTCCTAATAAAAAGTAGAGGAAGAAAGAAGATGAACCATGTTAGGTGGCAACTCCTAGTGCTTCTAAAGGGAATCTTGCAGCCCCTCTAGAATTGCTTAGTTTGGGTAATGGAGCAAGGAGAGGACCGCAAACATGGCAAGTTCTACTTGTGTGTGTGTGTGTGCGTGCATGCGTGCATGTATAGATGCTAATTAGGGCACATATCAATTTTGATGAATTTGGATTAACTGCATTTGATAGCTGTGTTAGAAGCTATTTAATAAGTAATAATTCCCCACGTCAGTCACTAAGGGCAATATTTTAACAATTGATCTAGAGTATGAATTGTTTTTTCTTCAAGTCGAATAGGTTAGACCATGCCATGTTTAGTGTGTAACTTATGATCCAACCATTGAGTATCAATAGTGCAATTGTCCGATCGGACAATTTTTGTATCATGTTAATAGTTTTTGATCAACTATGGGCTTTACTAAACTCGAACCTAGAATCATAGTCAGATAACGATTTGAACAATTCAACTAGCCAAGTCAACCGTGGGTTGAAAACACTTTAGGCTATGTTTAGTTTCGTGGGTGTTTATTGAAAAAATGTCACCACATCAGTGCCACATAGACATTGACGTTTATTGTGCATGAAACCGCTGTTTGGTTTCAACATTTATCAAATAAATACTAAAAAACACAAGCACTTAGATTTATGTGCATGAAGCATTTGGTGTCAAATTATTGTTTTCTCCAATTTCCCAACGTTTCCTGAAATTAAATGCTTAAGTGTATACTTTATGGGGTGTTACTTTGAGGTAGAAAGTAAGAAATGTTTAAAGTAATGCCCAACTAAACAACAAGAAACATTTATGTAAGTTTTTCTTGGTTCACTTTTTGGTAAGTTACATATCCGAGTAAATGTAAGTTTTTCTTGGTAAGTTTTTCTTTTATTTCCCAAGTAAAAAAAAAAGAAATGACCATTTTAGCAATAAAAATCCATTATTAAGATGGACGTTTTTGTCCCATTCAAGTGTTGGTAACTTCCCCCCTGATGGGAAAGTTATTTACCCTGGTCCCCATACTAATATAAAAAAAGAACATGGGATTCTTGGTCAATGAAAATCTTTTTCCCTCTCAAAATCTTAAAAAAAGAAAGCCCTTTAAAATAAAAACATTTAAAATATAATTTTTCAAATAAATGTTAAAGCGATAAACCCCCAAGAAACCAAACACATACTAAGGATATAATACCCCACAACCACTCCAATCTCTTGCTTCGCAAGTTTGCATGTATGGCTGACATAGTGACATGGGTGCCATTAACGAGTAAAAAGTCCAACATGGGATGGGACAAATCCTTCTAAACAGACAACAGATACCTGTAAATAGAGTGGTGCCTCTCTTTTTCCATTCAACCGTTCTAGTTTATTTACTAAGGGCGTGCCCTCTTTTATCAAAATGGGGTGAGGTGGGCTGCTCAAACCACAATTCACAACTTGAGAAAAAAAAGGAAGAAATGAAAGGAAAAAAAGGACAGAGTCTGAACAGGGGTTAATGCCCATAAGCCCATTGTATCGGCATAAAACAGTCCGGTTTATATTTTGTTTTCTTATGCCCATCATCTCTCCAAAAGCTTGATTTATTTAGTAACAGAGCTAAGGGTTAGGCTTGTGTTTGTTAATTTAAACATCTGATTCTAATCCGAATTGCTGATTTTGTTCAAGAAAGGCTTACTCGTGGGCCGTGCCAATCTCAAACCTGCTGACATCAAAATATCAAATTAGGTTTGACTATGTACACTTGCCCTAAATTTCTACTGCAAATTTGTGGGGTGGTTGGTGGACGTGAGTATGAACAGAAGAAAAAAAGAGCACGTGGCACCCCATTAGTCCAACAACTAGCAATTTCAATGCCCTTTTCAGAGGGCTTGAAGTGGAACGGCCTCTGGCTTACCAAGGTGGTGGGCCTTACATGGACAGCCTGGAAGCCAAATTCTAGAGAGCCCAATTGTCAATGATTGTTAGGGATGTTTACTTCAGCCTCTTTAAGGCCTCATTCTTTTTCACCTATATTACTTGGATAGGTGAGATTCCAATGTTCTTGTGTAATAATTAATACACGTATCCGCCTCCAAAAAGGTATCAATTATCCAAATAATTAATACTCTCAGATATCTTGGCTTACCATGGAACCCCTAATAAATACCAGCGAATAAATGAAGCCTAAATAATTTATTTGAAACACTTGAAAGCAGTTAAACCAATTTGACTGAACTTCAGATCAGCCCTCAAATGGATCCTAAGATTCAGGCAAATAAGCTCCTTCCTAAGCCAAGGAGTTTGAGAAAAACTTCATTGGGGATTACATATGAAACCTTCAGTTCAGCCCAGGTCTAAAGATAATTCCCCCCAAATATAGTCAAATCAAGTGCCACTGCTTTTAAGCAACCAAGGCCATGTTTGGTTCATTGTTTTAGGTCTTATTCTTTTAATTCTTGCTCATTCTAAGTAAGAATGAGCAAGAATGAATAACATTAGAGTGTTTGGTTAAAGAATTTTTGCCATAGGCCACATTCTTTTTAGAATGAAAAATCACAAAAATTGAGGTAGCCTGAAACATAAAAAATAGTCATGCCCCATCTTGCTCATTTTCATTGTTTGAGGAAACTATGCCTACAAAACTACTACCATAAATGTTTAATAGTTGACTACCGTGAAAGTACTTTTACAAAAGCACTTTTATAAAAGTACTTTTACACAAAAGCAACTCATTTTTATTCTTTGAGGAAACTTTGCCTACAAAACTGCTGCCATAGATGTTTACTAGCTGACTACCATGGAAGTACTTTTACGAAAGCACTTTTATAAAAGTATTTTTATATGAAACCACTTTTATAAACGCACTTTTACAGAAGTATTTTTATAAAAACACTTTTATAAAAATACTTTTACAAAAGCACTTTTATATGGGACACTTGTCAATATGAAAAGAATTCATTTTTAAGAAAAAGGCATTTACTTCATAGCAATATTTTTTCATTCTGTCTATTTTTACTTATTCTTGTCCATTTTAAAACTTCATCTTAGATAAAAATAAAAAATGAACCAAACATGACTATATCAGGCCAAATGGCCAAGCACAGCCATTTGCAGCCCAAGAGCTACACGGAGGCCCACCATCACATAATTCGTCGTAATTCCTAACCCAGGTATACTATTTGTATAGTCCATATGCATTGACGATGTCAGTCTTCTTTGCTCTATTTTTATAGGTGCAAGTCAACATCTCAATCAATATCACAAATCATAATCACAAATCGGTCAAGCAAGGGTCCACAATTCGTATTTGATCACATGTTGGACCAATCTCCGACGGTGGTCCCCACTTCCCTGGAGGAGATCAAACCAATTTGTGCATGCTCTTCCGTGTCCAATTAATTTCTTGCCTAAAATTTAATTAAAACCTAACTACCCTTCTTCTTCCCTTGGGAAGGGTAGAGAACTAGAGATTTGCTACCAATCAAACACTCCGAATAATGTAACAACATACATCGTTGTCACAATTGGGATCTATTTTTCACACTGATCTTACAGTAACATCCCATCGTGTATTTCACATAATAAATACAAGTATGGAAGATGTTCTAGATATGCAGTCAGGACATGCTGTGAGATGGTGTGAAGAACGCTCTATAAGAAGCATATTCAGATTCTCTTTGTCATTCATGGAAAGTAGGGGTGGCCACGAGCCGAGCCTTTCACGAGCAATTTGAGCTCGACTCGGCTTGATTCATAAGAAGCTCAGCTCTATTTAAATCGAATTTTGAGCCGAATTTGAGCCCAATATATAGGCTCATTTGCTAATCAAGCCGAGCTTGAGCTTAATAAAGCTTGGCTTGTGAGGCTCATGAGCCTAGTATTAAATAAATAATTTTTATTATATACATACATGCATATAAATATATATATAATAATATTTTTTATTTTTCATGTATAATAGTAAATAATTTTTATAGTTCTTAACTTTTTGTCTAAAAAATAAAAAATAATTTTATACATATAATTTTTATTTTTCAAAAAAAAAAACTTATAGCCGAACTTGAACTCAAGTCTCTAGCTCAAATTAAGCTCGAACTCGAACCTAATGCTCTGCTCGACTCAAATCCACCCCTAATGGAAAGGAATTCAGTTTGACGCCTCACAAAGTGTGTACAACAAATGCCCACCCCTACATCTCAATATACATTAGAAATATCTTCCGCACATGTCATGGGAAGATGTTCCCAATACACGATTTAGGATGTGCCGTGGGGCGCATGTGGTGCATACTATGGGGTGCCCATGTGAATTTTATGGAGAGATGTTCCCACTTCTGAACTCCTTTCCAAAATGGGAACCACAAACCTACCGGTTCTCATTATTGTGGATAAGTTTTAGACCATCTCTGGCACAAAATCCAGAGAAGTAAACAAAGAAACAAAGGAAAAGTGAACGGCGTTTCTCCACTCTGAAGACATTAAGACAAGGATGTGCATGTGCCCCATTCCGATTTTGCCCCATTTTGCCCCCAAAGGAACTAAGAGTAAGGTTTGCAACCAAACGCTCCACAAGCTACATGTGGATTGTAGAAGAGGAACGTGAAGATGTGTGTAGTCAGATGTAAAATGTAGGTAGCAAGTAGGAATGGAAATAATGCGGTTTTAAGGTGGGGACCATATTCCTCGTTTTTAATCTCGACTTTGAGACAAATCCCATGTTTGAACCTGATTCTTACCGGGGATAAAAATGACCTTCCATCTTAAAATAAGATTTTTTTTTAAATATAAAAATATTTTAAACAATTTTGATACATATAATATAAATAATATTATATATAGTTTAATATATAATATATTTAATATATATAATCAGGGCAAGGAATTCATTCTCCATCCATATCCCCAATTAGGTATCACTATCAATCCCCATCCCTGCCAAGTAGACCTGGCAATCGGGTTCGGTGGGTCATGTTCGGGTTGGGTCAAGGTATTTTCGGGTTGGGTTGTCAAATGCTAGACCCTAACCCTAAATGTTTGGGTTAGGGTTGATCCATGGGTCAATTTGGGTCATCCCAAAAAATAATTGAAATTAAAAAAAATAAAGAAAATTTATATGAAAAATGTCAAAAAAAAAAAAATTAACCTTAAAATTCCAAATATAAAATAAAAACTTGAACATTAACAATTTAAAGAGTAAACAATAAAAAGTAAAGACTAAATAGAAAAAATTAAAGAGTGGAAACTTCTAACAATGCATAAATAATCCCAATTAGACTTGACAATCGGATCAGCAGGTTGACCCAACCCAACCTGATTTTTTCGGGTCGGGTCGGGTCATTTTCACATTCGGGTTGTTAAATATAAGACCCTAACCCTATTTTTTCGGGTTGGGTTAGGTCAACTTTTTGCCAGGTCTACTGCCAAGGTAATCTTGGTCCCTGAAGTTGGGTACTAGGTGAGGAACTGAGGATGGAGAAAGTTGTCGTCCTTAGGCCCCATTCACTTTTTGGTAAGTTATTTACCCATGTTCTTTTATTTTCCAAATAAAAAAGGAAATGGCCATTTTAGCCATAAAAATCCATTATTAAAGGGGCATTTTTGTCCCATTCAAGTGTTGAAAGCTTTCCTCCCAGGTGGAAAAGTTATTTATCCACCTAGAAGATGGGTCGTGTAAGTGATACGTCAGAAAATGAACTTTCCCTAATCCCCGCATAATTTGAAAAAAGAATATAGGATTCTTGGTCAATGATAACCAAAATCCCACTGACCTACTTTCCCCCTAGACCTGTTCATGGGCCGGGCCGGGCTTTTAGTGTTCATTAACAGAAAAATAATAGGCTCGAGCCCGAGCCCGAAGCCTGACCTAATAAAAGAAAATCAAAATTTTCCCTATTCAAATAAACATTATCTATTTTAATTCAGATGTTTTTTTCCCCTATTTAAATGAACAATGGGCCTACAAGTGAATCAACAACCTTCTCAAATCAAAAAAATTATTAAAATGGACATCACATAGGGTTTTTACTTAGGTTTAACTATAGGTCGGGCTGGGCCGGGCTATTTTGGCAAAGCTCGAGCCCGACTCAAATTTTATACGGGCCGAGCTTTTTGGCCCGAGGTTAAGCCCGCGGGCCAAAAAACCTGTTCAAGCCTGTACGGGGGTCGGGCCAGGCCGGGCTGGCCTGTCGAGCCACCCGACTCATGAACAGGTCTATTTCCCCCTATCAAAATCCAAAAAAGAAGGCCCCTTAGTATCAAGTGTGTTGTGGTACAAAAAATTGTTAAATATAGAAAGAGTTTCGAGGCCAGTATCTTTTATAAACATCCTGAGTTCAGACTTCATAATGCAAATTTTTATTCGCACTACTATAGATGGTCAAGAGTGTGAATAGAGTTCACTTTTGCTTACTTTTATTTGCATAAGCAAAATGATGTAGTTTCCCTTTACATGGTAGAAAATAAAGGTGAGAGGAAGGTGGTACAAAATTTGCGTAATCTTTTAGCATGTAAATTTATGGTTAAAATTAAGAGAAGTACTTAGTTATTATAATTCTTTTTGTCAGACTTGGATCAGTTGCAGACCCTAGACCGTATGGATCATAATCTCAAAGGAAAAATGGTCCTTTCTAAAATGCTGACTTTGGTCAAAGAAACCTTTAATTAAATAACCATGTCAATATGATTACTTGTTATTAGGGTAAATAGTAACCACTTTAAGCATATTTTGACCTCAAGTCAAATAAGTATAAAAAGTGAGATCTAAGGGTCCATCAGGATTGGACTTGGAATGGTAATATTTCCATGTGGGTTTGATTCTCACTTTCAAGGAAGGGGGAGGGAATGGCCATTCTCTCAAAAAGGGCTATGGGGGAATGCCATTCCATCAAGAATGGGAGTCGAATTCTAATTCCATCTAATCAAATAATTGGAATCAGAATGGATTATTCTAATTTCAATTCTAAACCCCCATTCCTGCAAATCTGCTCCAACCATTCTGATTCTAATTCCAAACCCCTTGTGGGGTTTTCCCTGCCCTGACCAGCAGTTTATTTCTTTATCTTTTTTTTTTTTTTCTTTTTTACCATTGATTGGGGTCGGGGCAGGTTTTGGAGAAATCCAAAACTTTGGGGATTGGGGACAGTGCGGGGTGGTACTTTTTCACTCACCTTGGCTTAGACCTTGAACCCACCCTGACTATATTAATAATTACATAGTTCTAAGTAGGTTTCAAAAAAATAAAAGATAAATTTATAATATGAATGATTAAGGTGGGGCAGGTTAAATTCAATGATCCCTCTCGCAAAAAATCAGAATGGGGTTGGAATTTTTAGCCCTGTTGAGATTCTGAGTGTAGACAAAACGGGGTATTTGAGTTCAGAATCGAGGACAAGGCATGCAAAATCCGACCCCACCGTCACTTCAGGCACATACAGTCAGACCATTCAGCCCATGATCCACTCAGCCAAATTAACCGATCAAATCTAAAGTCTGACGACATAAGGAAGTTAGGAATCACTGATGAAGTGGTGGTGGTGTCTGAGAAGGAATGAAGTTATAGGGTCCACCGTCACTTCAATCAGGCACATTCAATAATATGAACATGTAAATATATGTAGGGAAAGAACATTATCCAAAAAAAGCATGTGATTATGTGCAAATGAGCTGTAAACCTTCTCAAATTAAAATCAAGAACACAAGGGCTGTTGTAGTTGTCAACTTGCTTGCTGATAACCACTCACTTTCTCTTGCAGCCATGTAGGGGTGTAAGTCGGGTTGGCCCAAGTTAATAGTTTATACTGTTTTAAGTTTGGGTTTGGATTTTAGGTTAGGCTCATTGAATTTTTGACAAAATCTCAATCTTAACTTGAAAAAGTTGCACTCCTACAGCCATGCATTGAGAATATCTCTCTCTATATATTTTTATTCATGGAGAGATATTTAAAATGAATGGCTATAAAGAGTTGTGAGGATCAAATCCGATTTATAGAAAAAGGATATACAATTGATGAAGCTGTATGTGTCTATGGACGACATGACTGGTTCAGTTCACAGGTTGCATAAACAGGGGGAATGTATGAATCGCCAACAATGTCTTCAATCCCCAGCTTTTACGCTTTTTAGTCAAGTACATGTGGCAAACCGAATTTGTCTCCTCAGTAGGATGGAGAGAAGAACGATTTGGGCCCATTTGGTTCTGTACCATGTGTGGTAGGGCAGAACTGACTACCACATATATCATGGAGGATTCTAGAGATTCAAACTAGGGCAAACCGATTTTGGGCCCTATGTTAAATAAAGCCCATAACTGGTCTCGGTCCATGAAACGTCGGACCAGGAGAGCCCAGTTTCAGTTTGGGACAGTTAGTTGGTACATGTGAGTAGGAATGTCAATTGGACTGGATTTGCTCCAATCCGATCTAGTCCAATGTGAGTTCATTATAAATAGACCTAGGTCCAATTCAATCCAATAAATATTTTGAACCATTATGGACAGGTCCAATTTAATGTCTGGACCGTCCAATCTGTTCAAATTCATTTTGATTTAGATTGATTTCAATCCAAACACGATTCATTAGCACCTGTAATCTTATCTTATATCAAGGGACCAGATATTGGCTTAATCCAATCCAATATAAATTTATTACGGATGGACCAGGTCCAATACAATCTAATAAATATTTTGGACCAGATTGATCCAATCCAATGTCTTGTTGGTCCGTCCAATCCATCCAAATTGATTTTGGACTGGACAAGGTCCATTCCAAAAATGGCCCATTGACACCCTCACATGTGAGGCTCTGTTTGTTTGCAGTGCAAATTTCATTGCAATAGTGTAAATGCATGAATGCAAATAAACTATTAGACTGAGTGTAAATTCTAGTTTACTTCTGATTTCTGATTTAAATTGGACTTTGCCTTATTTGTTTGCCGCGAGTAAAAGAGGAAAAATGATATGTGCATCTCCCCTTTACATGAAAGAGAATGGAGGTAGGAGTAGGGTTGTTCGCATAGGAATGAGGTAAGAAGAGGGATGATGCGGTCAGTGGTCACCCCTTCATTTGAGAAAGAATTGATGTAGGAGGGAGCTAGTGCAAATATGTGCAAATATTGTATCAGTTTTTGAGATATAAAATTTGTACTGCCAATGAGTGTAATTGAGGTAAAAGTATAAATTTTGTATCAGATAGATCTGCAAATTATAATTACAAAAAATGGATACAAAACTAAGCTGGGTGCAAAATTTGTATCTAATTTCCCGTTTTGCATTGCAAACAACCGCAACTTAAGTTAGAAGATGTAGTTTTAAGTTTTTAAGTTATCCATTATATAACGTTTTTCAAGCATTCGTTTGCTTGACAAAGGGTCTGTTTGATTCACAATCGAAATTGGAGTCAAAATCCATCGTAATTGGAATTAGAATAGTTTAATTGTTCCTCCTACCTGTTTGATTCAAATGGGAAATAAGTAAAGCGGAATTTGTAACCATAAGATTCTGGATCATTGATCCAAAATCAGATAGCTAGGAGAGCACAATGTGACAAAGCATATCGATTTCATGGGACCATAATCACAGCTGCTATTGGACACCTGACCGATTTTAAACATTAATACCCCTCCAAAGATGTCCTGATCCAACATTCAAAATTTAATTAATTTTAATCTGAGTTTTTTTTTGTCCATTTGAAATGCCTAGCGTATCAATGCTTTGAACCTTAGATGTGAATACCCTGTATAAAACCGGTCGGGCCCGGCCCGTAATCATCCCTAATTACTATACATTAATTGGGCTTGCAGTTAATACATTATACGAATTAAACTGGGCTAATTACTGGGCTTCCGAACAGATTTTGCTTCCAATTGACATACGGGATCATTTCATCTTTTATATTTCTACCAAACCAAAAACAGCCTTAATGAGTTAAACTTAACTTGATTTAAATACAGAAATTGGGACATCTGAATCTGATTGCACAATTGGGCAATCGATTTCAACCTCAATGTTGAACATCCCAAGCCCCAAGACGTATCATTTGGAGTTTTTCTATTCTTGGGACTAGACTTAATGCTCCCAGTTTTGGGTGTTTTGAGCCTGTCAAATTTATCTATAGATCTCTCAACAAATGATTCTCTAGAACTGGGGTACAAGTCAAATCTGGACCCTACTCTATATGGGCCTTTCCCTTTGCTTGAATAAACTTCTGGGCCTGGACTTACATTGTCTTATTACAGTGGATTTGAGAGGAAACTTTCTTCTTTTTTATAATATTGGAAGATTATATACCAGAAACAGGAATACCAACAGAATCAGCCAAAATAATCTATATCTATAATAAAGAGCGAATGCCCCTTCTTTATGGAATTTTTATAGGATGTTTTTTATCTCCATTGTCTAAACATACAATAGGCATAAAGAGGGCATATATATCATTTATTCTCATTTTAGAAACTGCCAACTTATAACTGTTCAGAAACTATCCATGAATTATAAATAGTTTTGTCTTAGAGATACTGTCATGTACAAATCAATGTCCATGTTTACTAGTGAAATTAAGTCTCTATAAGAAATTGAATTGCTCACCAGCTCACGTTGATGACCTTCGCTTTCCAGCCAATCTGCTGCTTTATTGCCTTCTCTGTGAGTATGACGGTATAATACACTTTGCCTTGACTCATCTAATATCCACTTGAATTCCTCCGGCATGACCCTTTATCTCCTAAAGCTATGTTTGGTTTGAAGGAAAAGTAGGGAAAAGAAGGGAAGAAAAGAAAACCTTTACAAACTTTGTATAGGTTTTTATACCTTTCTCTTCCTTTCCCTGCCTTTTCCTTCAAACCAAACATAACTTAAGTGGTCGTCCCCGATCATCGTGTGCTTGTATGGCGATCCCCGAGCCACCTTCTTGCAATCAAATGTACAAAAGGTTATTTACGATGATTATTTGGATTTGGACAAACCTCAGGCAAAGAAAGGAAACTTGCTTTTCTTTACAAGAGCTAGTCTTGTGACACATGCATTTGCATGTTCAAGATGAGAGATAGAAAGGGTAGTTACAAATGATATGTACGGACGGGGAAAATCTATTACACCGAAAGGATATGGTATCGGAAGAGTTTTGACCAATTAAAATTCACCCGTGAATTTTGATAAATTCCACCTAATTCATTATCACGTTTATGATACTGATTGATTGGTTACAAAATTTTCCAATATCATGTCTTTTCGGTATCATAGTCGAACCCAGATGAATGAGATGAGAATTAAGTAAAGTTGGGCGTGAATCTCTCTCTTATAGGTTATAGATTATTATATAGGCCATATACATGGAAAGATAGAAGGAATAGTGAAGTTATTGAAATTGATATGAACAAGATGGGAAATTGAATAAAGGGTGAATTTCTCAAACCTCTCATGAAGTTTAAGTAATTGCAATCATTTCCCTAGAACTTTCAGATATAGTTGCAAGTAAACCCCCTCTAATAGAATCTTCTAAAAGAGGGGCATGAAAAACATCTAAAATATAATGCACCAACAACCAGAAACTTCAGGAGGTTTCTGCAATTTACTCTTCAATAAATAGAACGGAGAAGTACAGACAGGTCTAATGCAGATTTCTGAATCCCACTGCAGATCTATAAACATTAAAAATGTCAAATATCCACACTCTATGCACCAATGCCCGTCCATGAATTGGCATCAATTCCGAATTGGCACCTACCCCAACAGTACTTTGAGCCTACGAAATCTGACCCTGGGCTGAATCGTCATTCTCCCTAAATAGAAATGGTTTTGAACATGTCAAGAAATCTTGCAGGAAGATAGTTCAGATAAAATTGTTCCTAAGACCATAGGATGAATATGGGCCATTTCATAACAGCTGAAGTGGCTGAACTGAAAAGCTTTTCACTTTTCTCTTTTTAGCATGGTTTTAAAAAATGACCCGGAAACAGAATCGTTCTAGCTATCGGTTTTCAGGTCGACGGTTCGACCATCTGGTTCAAACAGATGGTGTGTTCTGGCAAAAAATTTAGAAAATAATTAAAAATAAAAGCGGCCAAAAACCATTGAACAGGTCGATAGGTTGATAGTTCGACCGCCCGAGTCAACGGGTTGTTGACTAATACAATGGTTTTTTGCCAGAAACTGGGTTTGGGGTAAAACGGAACCAATTTCCTAGATGATTCCTCGGCCAAATGGTCCGACCGTTCATGTCAACGACAGTTCGAAAACCATGCTTTTTAGTGAATACGCTTCTAAAGGCTGAAACTGAATTTGGGTAGACTACTAAAACCCTTGAATATTTTATAATTAATTATTTTATCCAAAAAGACAAAAGCAAGAAATTGTTGGATTCAGCAAATTCAATGTTATGAAATTAGCTTAATTTTCAAAGGAAAAGTCTTAATTAAGACGTAATTTAATTGTTTACCTTTTAATATTGGATTATCTCATTGTTTGGGGTACGAATGACAATTTCTACCCTACTTGATGGGTATACACCCTGGCGGGGCTTTTTGCTTGAATGACGGATTTTGGGTCAAAAACAGGTTTTGGGATTCTACAACACATATGGGTACAAGTAGGGTACAGTATTGGATTAAACCCAGCCCTCCCTAACCCACATATTGTTGGAAAGTATATGATCTTTATGTATTAGGCATTGAATTTAATAATATTCTAAATTTTATGTGAAGAATAATTAATAGTTAAAAAAAAAGAAACGGGTCCTATATATTTTTTACATGTCTTAATCAAATAATTGGAAAATTTTACCGTTTCTTCATGTTATTTAACTTATTTATTGCTTATATATAATAAGAAATAATAGGAAATTATATTCGGATTCTAACCAAACCTGCCCTATTCTTGAATGTGGGGAAAATAGGATCGAGAAGGGTTTTGCATTTTCATGTACAAAGAAAATTTAGATTCTCAAAATCCAACATGCTACAAGTTCTGAGGCAGATATGAACTGAGAGATTTAAGAAGACATATATTGTCTATAATTTACAAAACCCTCCATGAATCCACCTATTGCCATCCCTAATTTGGGGTGGAGATTCTTTGAAAGAAATTCGTCACTAAGCTTTGGGTAGAAAATGGCTCCACATTGTACCAAGGTCTCGAACTAGACAACGAACCGGTCAGGGGTCCGGTTCCCAGGTCGAACAGTCAGATCGACCGCCTGCATCCGCGGTTTGTTGACCAAACCAATGATTCTGGGGTAAAACGGAACCACTCACCTGACCGATTTCTAGTTTTTCCGGTCCAACCGTACAATCCGTTTTTGAAAACCATGCATTGTATTGCTTGATCACCCCAAACTACAAAGTCTTCAACTTTTCGAAGAAGAAATAGAGATTATATAAATAATGGCACCGCCACGTGGGTGGTTCGATGAAAGAAAACTTTGGGTTGTTGATTTGGTTTGAATTATATGCACTTGGTAACTGGTATAGTAATAGACCGATCAATCCGTTAAGATTTTCGTTGTTATCAGAAACTAGGATGGGCCCAAGTATTTAGGGGTGCTTGGCAAGTTTTTTCATGTGATTTTTTGGGTTTTTCAAAATTTGGAAGATCAAAATTTGGTCTTTCTCTACTTGACAATGAAAGACAGAAGTCAGAAAGACCTATGCCTTAAAAAGTTCATGAAAGCTCAAAATGGCCAAAAATCTGAAAGTTTTCTATCTTTCTACATCTAAAATCTTTCATTTAACAGCTCTGTAAACTATGGTAGACTAATGTGCTTACCAAATGGTTTAGATCTTTAAAACCATGACCCCAAAAGCTCATTAGATGTTTTAGACATCTAAACTGTTAGAAGATCTTCCTAAAAAGACTTATCAAATGGCACCTTAGATATTGAAATATTTTTATTTTTATTTAAAAGTCAATAATACATCCAAAAATAATTACAAAAAAAATTGCAGCTAGAATTATTCATGGATCAGATATTTTTACGCTGTTTCAGGTTCGGGCTTCAGGCTGGGCCCATCCGAATTTTAGTGAAAGCTCAGCCTGAGACCGCCCATGAACAGCTCTTACAGCCCATGATGAAATTCCCCCTTGCTGTTTCTTTGTATGTAGGTTTTAGAATAAAACTTGAGACTCTTTGAAGATGCCGGAAGGTTCAAATCAATTGAATGCAATTTTTTATTGTTTTTTCTCTGAATTTACCTTGTTTTGTGGGGGAGATCATGGGCTGGGCTGGACTTGGCACCTGTTATAAGTGATCTAGTCTGGGCCCAGGTGTACGGCCGACGATCTATATTTATCCTTCTAATTTAATGAAAAATAGATTTAAAATTTACAACGTTTGAACAGAAATTATTCACAAACATTAACTTTATATAATAATAACAGTAACAACAATAAAAAATAAAAATAAGGCCCCGTTCGTTTTTACTTATCTAGATAAATATGTTTATCCAAGCAAGTGTTTTCTAGGTAAAACTTGTTTGAATAAGTTCAATTCCAATGTTTCCTAAGTAAAACTTGTTTGAATAAGTTCAATTCCAATGTTTCCTAAGTAAAACTTGTTTGAATAAGTTCAATTCCAATGTTTCCTAAGTAAAACTTGTTTGAATAAGTAAATTGTAAGTTTCCAGCATTTTTGTACGCTACCAGTTATTCGAGATAAGAGAGAGGAGAGGGAGAGAATGCTTTAGCTTCAACAAGGGGGCAGGTAACCCTCCACAAAGGAGGGTATCAATTATTTGGGTATCTTAAGGGGGTGTTTGCTTTTTGGATTTTGAGAGGGGAAAATATTGGTCAATGGGATTTTGGTTCTCATTGATTTAGAATACCATGTTTATTTTTCAGATTAATGTGAGGGTAAAAGAAAATTTATTTTCCTGGATATCACTTACTCGGAAAAAATTTACCTAGATAATTACATTTATCCAAATAAATAATTTATCGAAAAACAAACGGAACCTAAATATTTTGAATTACTATGACCCCCTTCCCCTCTAAATACCGGCAAAAGAATAGGGCTTAAGAGGAAGAAGAAGAAGAAAGTTGAATTGTTATTTAAGAATGCATTGCGGGCCAAGGTTAGAAAATGGTCACCTCTACAGTTTTGCCTGTTTGCAATGTAGATGAGGTAATATAAAACCTCAAACAAAGTGAAGGGAACTAAGCTGCAGATTGGTTATTAGTACATGTCAATATATTGAATGAAGTGAAGATAACCAAATTGATAGTGAGTTGCTGAAGCTGGGAATAGAATATTACTTGAAGATTCCTGGATTGAGCAACCAATTGTCTCCTGTAATTTCTTTTTCTTTTCTGTTGATGTAAACCCCCACGGCCCCACTCCCACCCCACACACACACTAAAGCAAAGGTGATCTAGAATTCACAATATTTGACACACATACAATCGTGGTGGTCCATCTCTCTACAAAGGCAGCTTCAAGTGGTTCTACATGTTCATTCACGTTTCTCTCTTTCTATTGGCATTTGTAACCGTTTGTTCTGTTAATTTCCCCCTTTTTTCTTAATAAAACCAGCTCAGAAAAGTCATATTTGGCAAATTAGAAAGAGTCCAGAACCAATGTATTGTAACAAACACTAACACTGAAAACGTGGTGTGATATAGAGACAAGCTCTAAGTCTCCACCTCAAACCAATGAATGGATGGATGATTGCCCTGTCTCTTCCCTGTCATTTCCTCTCATCTTCCTGAATTAATTGCTTTAGTCCACTGCTTACTGCTTACTAATCTTAATGCAATACACCCTATAAAGTAAATAAATAAATAGTTCAGCTTTTTTACTTCTTTCTCTTCTTGTAGTTTATGTTTTAAATATATGAACAAAAATATCAATATAAAAATTTAAAAGAAAACAAACCAAAGTTACGAGACTAAAGAGAATCATACTAGCGGAGGGGCCCTGCTTGGCAGGGCTGGAATGGAACCGACCTGTCGATCCGTTGATTTAGTCTTTGGTAAAAAATCATTGAATCGGTCAATGACCTATTGATCTAAGTAATCGAATTATTGACTCGTTGATCTATTCCATGGTTTTTGTCTGTTTTTTATTTTTTTAATCGGCCTTCTGAGCAACTGGTTCCATTTTATCTTAATCTCGGTTTGTAGCCAAAAATTGTTGAATCAGTCAACGACCCATTGACCCAGGGGGTTGAACCGTTGACCCGTTCAATGGTTTTTGGTCATTTTTTATTTATTTTTTATTATTATAACGGGTTATCCGTTTGAACTGAACAGTCAAACCGTTCACCCAAAAACCGGTGACCATAACGGTTCCATTTTTAGGTTGTATAAGTCACACACTCAAATGACATAACACGTATGGTAATGCTTAATGGACCTCACACACTCAATTTTTTGCATGTAATTTTTATTGTCAGAATGGGTCGTCCGTTTTTTTTTTTTTTTTTTAATTGGAAACTGTCCAGATAACCAGTTTCGTTTTACCCCAATCCTGGTCCCTGGCCAAAAACCATTGAATTGGTCAATGACCCATTGACTTGAGTGGTCAAATCATCAACCCATTGACCCATTCAATGGTTTTTTGCTGGTTTTTTTTTTTTTAACTTTTGTTGTTAGAACGGGTCATCCGTTCAAATTGGACGATCGAATCGTCAACTCGAAAACCAGTGGCCAAAACGGTTCCATTTTTTGGTCGTATGAGTCACATGCTCGAATGACATAACATGTATGATACTTCTTAATGGACCTCACACACTCAATTTTTTGCATGTAAATTTTGTTGTCAGAACGGACTGGACGGTCGAACCATTGACCCGAAAACTGGTGGCCAAAACAGTTCCGTAATTTTTTGCTTATAATTTTTTGTTGTTAGAATGAGTCATCCGTTCAAACTGAATGACCGAACCGTCGATCAAAAAACCGGTGGCCAAAACGGTTCTGTTTTCGGGTCATATGAGTCATACACTCAAATGACATAACTCATATGGTACTACTTAATGGACCTCACAAACTCAATTTTTTGCCTATAATTTTTGTTGTCAGAATGGACTGTCCATTTGAACCGGATGATCAAACTGTCGACCCAAAAACCGGTGGCCATAATGATTTCGTAATTTTTGCTTGTAATTTTTGTTGTCAAAATGGGCCATCCATTTGAACTAAACGGTGGAAGAGTCGATTGCTAGAACGTTACTAACAACATTTATCAATAATAGTAATTAATTATACTATTTAATTAAATAATCATTAATGATAGTTTTAATAATATTATTTAGTTATTTTTAATATAATAGTAATTATTAAGTTTATGAATAGGATTTATTAACAATATTCATTAAATTAATAATTACCAAAAATAAATTAAATTAATAATATTTATTAGTAATAGTCAGTAATTATAATATTTTATTAAATAATCAATAACAATACTTTTAATAACATTTTTTAATTATTTTGAATATAACAATAATTACTGTATTTATTAACAGTAATTTTAATTTAAAGTAAAATTTAAGTAAATATCTATTTATTAACAATATTTATAATAACAGTAATTATTAATTATAATAAATAATTATATATTTATTAAATTACTTTAATAATCAGTAATTATTAAAATTGGGTTACTAAATTTATTAACAGTATTTTTTAATAACAATATTTATAATTTTAATTTAAAGTAATCTAGTTATTAACAATATTTATAATAATAGTAATTATTAATTATAATCACTAATTATATATTTATTAAATATATAATCACTAACAATAATAATTACAGTAATTATATAATTAGTAACATAATCAGTAGTTATTATTACAGTAATTATATAATTACACTATTAATTACTGTAATTAATTAGTAAATATTGTTATTAATTAATAATTAATTAGTAATTAATTACTGGAAATGGGTGCATGTTACTACACTATTAATTACTGTATTAATTAATAATTATTGTTATTAGTTAGTAATTAATTATTGGAAATAAGTGCTCGCACGTGAATAGATCCCACATGCGAACACCTATTTCCTTAGTGGAGAGAGCACCCATATCCTTTTAATAGTGGGTTATTTTTTAAAGGTCAAAATTATTAATGAAAACCAATAATTATACTAGCTTAAAATCAATGGACTTGATGGTCCTTGATAAATCAGGATTAAAAAATTGAGATGGTATTAGCTGAAGGCAATAAAGGTTCAGCAGGGAAATGAAGGGAAACCTGTATATGTGAGCCTCTTGTATTCCGATCAGACCTTTTCTCTTCTCGATGGTCGGGTGGCCAAACAACGAGTTGCTAAGTGTCTAAGGGTCCAGGAGGGAATAATTGTAAAAATGGCAATAAAAATTCACCCATTCATTGAATTCTATGGCCAACATAAAAGATCCAGTTGTTCTCTATTCATATAATCATATAATCATGTATTTACTTAGACACTCCCCTATAATTTCACATGTTTACTAAAACCTACCCTCCTCCAATTCAACTTGGATGAGCCCAAACTAACTTTTTACACTGCTTCAGAGTTGGTCCTCCAGGCCACGTGACTTCTTAAAATGAGTGAAAAATGTGAGTGCATGAATGAAGTTTCTTTTTTTTTTTCAAAAATATACATAATAATTCTCTTATAAACATTTTAAGAAACAAAACCCTCTCGAATCCCTAAACCCATTTTCCACTCATTTTAAGAGATCACATGATCATTCTAACCAAAATATAAGTGGTTTCTCATCGAAATTTGATTAAGTAATGCAAAATTGGAGGGGGTGATTTAATATTATACAACTTAGAGCATAGGTTTTAATAAATATAGAAAACTATAAGGGTGTCTAATTAAATTGATCCTTCATTCAATTACTCTTTCCTTCCATAAAGCCGCCGGTTGCGTCATTATTCACCTGCTAAACTAAATGACTTATTTCTTCGTCTCTTAGTGAAAGTCATCAAGGTGGCCGTGAGCTGCTTCAATTATTTCTTCCACTAAAAGATAAAAGCAATAAGCGATTCAGTTCAACCACTTCCTTTTTGGGTACTAATTCAGTTCAGCCACTTGAGCCGTTATTAAAACTTCCTTTTAGTCTTTGGCCACAAAAATTGAAAGCTTTGCTGATAAAAGACGAATCATTAATATTAAATTAAATGTTTATGTTTTATTCGAGTGTAGATCTGTTCATGGGTTAGGCTAACAATTTAATTTTTTGTTAAATTTTGAATAGCTCCGGTCCACTCTGAAGTCCAAGTTAAAATTAAAATTCTGTAAAATGTTCATGGGCCAAACCCAAATACTGGCTATTTAAAATTCAAAGCATGGTTTTCAAAATCGGACCGGACTAGAAAAACAGGGAACCGGTCAGGTGATTAGTTTCGGTTTTCTCCAAAACCAAATTTTCTAAAAAATCATTGATTTTGGTCAACAAATAGCTGACTTTGGTTAATCGTCCGAACAGTTTTGATCATTCTTTTACTTTTTTAGTTTTTTGTTAAAACGGGCCGACCGTCGACCCAGTAACCAAACCCCTGACCGGTTCGGTCTCCAAGTCGGTTTTAAAAACCATGCTTCAAAGTGTTCTTAATAATCTCTTCCTTTTGTATCTTAAGGTTATGTTTGAAAAAAGTATAAATAAATAAAAATAATATAAAATATAAGATTTTGTACTCTACATATTTGTACTTATATTCTTTCCAAACTGAGCCTAATAATCAAAATATTAGCTTTGTCTCGAAATTTTCATTCCCATCCATCTTACTAATAGAGAAGTTTAGAGCTACAGTTGGTTAATGGCGAGTAACTGAGCATAGTGCATGTAGAGCTCTATATTTACCGAATCTATCTCCCATTTTCCCTTTCTCAATGGGTTGAGTACTTGAGTCTACCCAATATTAGATCCGAACTGACCGAACCAATTATAACGGTTTTAATTATATGATTTTGTCCTAATAAATAATTTGATTGGTTTCGATTCTTAACCATCTCAAACCAATTCACACCCAGGCTTGATTATTTTGTTAAACATATACTCTTTTTTTAATTTTTTATAAATCTTTACCATGTTTTATTTTTTTAAATGATAGATTTGATAAATAATAAATAAGACAATATTAATTAAAATATTTAATTTATTAACATATAAATGATTTAATATTTTTATTGTTTTTATTAAGATTATATTATCAAAATTTAAACTTTAAAATACAATTTAAATAAACAAATATTTTTGTTCCGATTAATAATCGGTTCGGAACTGGTAATATCGAAACCCGACATATAGATCCGATCCGTTGACAGCCCTACGTTTCTGACTCTGAGTTCTGACCATGTAACGTATAATACAGCCGTCACCGGATCTGACCCAAATTTCCTGTAATCAAAGTAGTAGGCAATCCACACACGTTAGGAATAAGAATTGAAAGCTCGATTCGATACCTTAAAAAAAAGTAGTCTCAGAAGTCGGAAGAGAAGAAGCCGACTCCCCTCCCCACTCTTCCATGTTCAATACCTCTCATTTCCTTTCCTTCTGCAGGAAACAACGTTAACATGCGAAGGAGGATCCATACACCGCCGGCCCTCTCAATCTTTATCTCCGTCCTTCTCCTCGCTTCTTTCTCTCTGTATCTCTCAAGAGATGTCTTCTCCGGCGAAGAATCCCGTCCCTCTCCGTCGCTCTTTAGAAAGCGGTTCAGTAATCTCCCCCTCAACTTTGCAGTAACCGAAAATCAGTATCGCCACCGCAGCAGCCATCACGTCTCTTCTCTCGGGGAACTTTCACCGGATGCAATCCTCTTTCCCGACTGGGAGGTCCTCCTCGTCCTCTCCCCGCGGGATTCTTTGCCGTCGGATTCCAGTGATGGTTACTTCTGCCTTTTCCAAAATAACGCCACTTCCCCGGCTAGACCCACCGGATTTCTGCCGTTTCATCAGCTTGTCACCTTCAAGTGTGTCCTTCCTAGCAGCGTCCGCCGCCTACGTCCGTTTTACCAGCCGATCCTGACGAAATCACCGGAATATTATTGGCTAGGAAACGATTCAGGCTCGCCTGAGTTGCTCCGATGGAGCCACCTTGCTTATGAATCCCTATCAACGGAGAATGATGTCGTCTTGTTCGCCAAAGGCGTTAACCAACGTCGAGACCGCAGCCGGCCCCCATCGGAGCTCCGGTGCGTGTTTGGCGACGACGCGACTAAGGCAGTCAGGACGGAAGTTACGATCTCTTCACAGGAGGTTTTCCGGTGTCGCCACCCCGACGAGGCATCGCTGCGCCGTCTGTTTAATGGAAGGGACGACGAGAGAATCAAAATTTCACTCGAAGTTAGACAACAGAAGAAGGTGACGGTGGTGCCATCGTTGGCCTATTACTCCGGCCCCCGTAAAGTAACCAGCGAGAAGGGGAAGTCGCTAGTGTGCGCATGTACGATGGTTTACAACGTGGCAAAGTTCTTGAAGGAGTGGGTGATTTATCACTCCAAGATCGGAGTTGATAAGTTCATCTTATACGATAACGGGAGCGACGACGGCCTGGAGAAGGTGGTGGAGCAGCTGCTTCTGCAGGGATACGACGTCAAAACCTTACTCTGGCCATGGCCGAAGACGCAGGAGGCCGGGTTCTCGCACTGTGCTGTGTATGCCAGAGACTCATGCACATGGATGATGTATGTCGATGTGGATGAGTTCGTATTTTCCCCATCATGGCTCAAGTCTCTTCACCCATCTCCTGACATGCTGAAATCTCTTTTGCCATTGCCGAGAACATCTCATGGATCATCGTCGTCTTCATCAGGACTACCCATTGCACAGATTATGATGAGATGCTTGGACTTTGGGCCGTCCAACCAGACATCCCACCCAATTCAGGGAGTGACGCAGGGCTACACTTGCAGAAGAAAGATGGAACAGCGGCACAAGTCGATAGTGTTGCTGGAAGCAGTGGATACGACGTTGATAAATGTAGTTCACCATTTTCAGCTGAGAGAAGGGTACAGAGGGAAGAGGTTGACGAGGGGAGAAGGGGTGGTGAACCATTACAAGTACCAAGCTTGGTCGGAATTCAAGGCCAAGTTCCGGAGGAGGGTCTCGGCTTATGTGGTGGATTGGAGACAAGAGTCGAACCCTATGTCCCAGGATAGGACCCCTGGACTAGGGTTCGCACCCATCGAGCCCAAAGGGTGGGCTACCAAGTTCTGTGAGGTGAATGATAGTAGGTTGAAGGTGGCCACTCAAAGATGGTTTAGGTTCGGGTTGGATTCTCCGACTGGGTACAAGATGGCTTGGCAAGATTAGGGTTAGGAATGGGGACTGGGGAGGCATCAATTCTGTCTACCTCCCTGCTGTCATGGTTTGGACCCAAGCTCTCAGCCAGATGGACATGGAAGAGAAAAAACAGAGGAAACATGGATTGGTGAATACTGTAGTCTGTAGAGGATATACATACACATTTGGAATTAATTCTTTATTTTTTTTCTTTGGATTTTCTTTTATTTTTGTTTATTCTCTTTCCATTTTAGGATATAGGAACAAAAACGGGCACATACTTTCCATTCTTGTAAAATAAGTTCAAAATATGGGTAACACAACAAATATCCAAAAGTCAATTTTAACCAGGGTAAATTGGTGAAGCCTCCGCTAATAAGTTTTTTGTTTTTTTTGGCTGTTGCTTAAACCTCTTGTGAATTTTTTGACATAGTTGCAAACAGACCCCTTTTGTTAGAATCCCTCTAAAAAGAGACATGAAAATGTTCAAAATACCCATATAGGTACTTTTGATGAAAATGTTTGTTTTCCAAATTTTCTCCTTATATAAATCACTAGATCAAACCTTCAATCTCTTTTCTTAAATTGACTTAATTTGTTTTTCAGATCTCCATTTCATATCAAATGCTCAAAGGTAAAGGTGCATCTTTAACTCTTTTTTTATTGTTTATAAAGTTTGTATTATTTTCTTTTTGTAGAAACGGGCTTCAATAGTAATTATATGGATATTTTGGACATTTTATGCCTCTTGTTAGTAGATTCTAATAAAGGGGATCTACTTGCAACTGTCACAAAATTCAAGGGAAGTGATTATAATTACCAAACTTCAGGGGAAGTTTCAGCAATAGTCAGATACTTCAGAGGAGGTTTCAACAATTTACCCTTTTAACAAACATATTGGGAGATGCTTTGAATACATATGAATACAGTAGAAAAACTAGGATGCGCTAGTAAAATTCAAATAAATCCCCCACCAACTAGACATTCTCTTACTCACTTGATATGTTGCTTGGATTAATGAGTTGGGATTTCCTATCCACAAGAACCCTATCTACACTTACCTATGCCTCACTACAGCTGTATATTTAGAACATCATCCATATTTGTATGTTAACATTCATGGAAAGATATTCCCAATGTACAACTTTAGTATCCTGTAGATATGATTCTTCTTGTGGATAGGAGATCTGAATTCTGGATTAAGGTGCAATACATTACTTCATTTATATATTTAGGATGAGCATGAAAAGACAAATGGTATTTGCTATCAATATGATGACAAAAGCCTCCATCTTTGTCCAACCTGGGACCAACGACGACCTAAGACAAGCTGTATTAACCGGCGGAGTTGCTTTCTGGCTACAAAGGATATTTCTGAGAAATTGAGACTTGATGACCCAGTCCTTGATTAGAGGTCTTACGTGGTGAAGTCATCAAAGAAAAGAATTCAGTGGGCAGCCAAACACCATAGCCGTTGGTACGTCATCTTAACTTGGATGCATCGCATACTCATTTGGTCGATGGTCGTCTAGATGATTTGATGGAGAGAGGTTACCTACCTGGGTGGAGCAGGAAGTTTCCCAAGAATCCCAACACCAACACAACCTACCAGAATTTAGACACCTGGAGTCATCCCTGATGGGATAGGAGAGGTTCTGGATTGACCCACCATATCATATTAAAAAAAAAATGGTTGTGAGATCAATTTCACCAACAATTGGTTTTGTATTGATAAAACGGAAAGGTACATGATGGAATCAAACTCAAGGTGAGAGTTTTGAGAGCTCTTTTCTAAGCAAGATTTTTCCAGCCATTAATTTTAGTGTTAATTACTCTGTAACCCAATACAGAATTCTGAATGACAGCCCCCCATGGTTTATTAGTAAATCTCCCCCCCCCCCCCTTCTTTATAAATCGCATCCTATCCGTAAATTTGACCTTAATTCATGGTCAGGATTCATCCTCTGCACGATGGAACTACAAAATTCTGAACTGGATTGATCAGTTATGGATTTGATGGTACTGAAGAGCGGGGAAGGAGCCATGGGCCCCCTATGGCCGAGAATTCTCCATTTGAAATATAATTTTTCATGTAAAATCCCCCCCTCCCAAACTCTCCACCCCAATGGTTGCCTTCCCTATGGGCCAATCCATACATATTCCCCTTTCTCCCACTTCACTTTAGGTTTTGGCCCCCTCACAAAAAATTTTAAGCTCCGCCCATGATCTAGACACTGCCGTGGTCTCCCCCATTCTTGGGTTTCTACTTGCAGAGCTGAGTTCGCATTTGCTGCAACACTGTCGTATAGTGTCGTAGCACGCAAGGGTAAAACATAAAATCATAGCCTTGGATCTATTACAGTGGCCCCATCAAAAAGTCACCTCATCTAACTCAAGGTGGGGTCATGACAGCAAATCAAAGGCTTTGATAGGCTACAACACTATCGTAGCAAATGTGGATTGCCTAGACCGGGCTTTGAATTGCCATCTAATATGTCCGAAGTACAAATATGGCGTTTGAGTCGCCATTCCTTTCAAAGTGAAGAGCTCTCTACTCATGCTTTGCCACTCCTTAAATTTGTTCCAAGTTTTATCCAGCAATTTTGGATCGCCATTTTCAAAATCTATACCTTATCCCAACTATATAAAATCTAAATCTGCTACATAAATCTTATTTTATCAATCCATTCCATTCAATGCCATATCCACTATTAAATTATGATTAGTGATTAAATCATTTTTTAATTAATTATATCATATTATTTGTTTCTATCCCAAGCAACTTCGGTCTCTTTCCAGTTAAATATAAATGACCCTTTTCATTATTCATAAATCATTTTTCTATCAAATAAAATTAGGTTTTCGGACATAACTGTACAACCCGGTTGTGTGTATATTTTAGAGAGTCATTGTTGGGAGCAGATCTGGACCCCACTAGCGACCAGGTTGAGGCCAACTCATTCTCACTGTCCCAAAACTTGAAAGTTCCAATCCAACACTTCTAAGGTAAGAAGCCTGGACTGGAAGGACAATCACAACTGTCCTCCCAACGGAACGCGTTGTCGTGACCCAAACGGAAAAGCAACTGCTCTACCAGACGCTGACCCGAAAAAAAGGCAAAAAATAAAATGAAATGAAGTGAAAATGAAAATGCTAGAATCAGTACTCATTTTAATTGATGGATTATTTTTAAGTATGATTATCTGTCTGTATCAATGTTATCTCTTATTATTAACTGAATGGATGGTCCAACTTTCAAATTGGGCCGGAGAGACTGATTTAGCTTTTGCTTTTATTAAGAGAAGCTCTAGCTCTGTGCCTTCTCTTGAAAACATCTTGTCTGAACCTCTTGGTCTCGGTCTGTATCTCCATGAAGGGTTTCCTCTCTATGCCTTGTTTCTCACTCTCCAGCATCTTTTGCCTCTTTCTTACAGCCAGGGCTGCCACCTTGTTCTCCTGTTCCTGCCGCTTTGCTTCTTCCTGCAAATCGGTTTTTGTTGAGACCAGCTCAAAATGCAAACTGCATGTGTGTGCGTGCACGCATGTCCATTGCTAGCAGGGCTTTAAAGGGCAGGAGAACACCTAGAAAGGCGCTGGGATCTCTTAAAGAGTTGAGGTGTAAGGTGCAAGGATGCATTAAAAATCATACAAAGCCAGAAAGGACAAAGACTACTTTTACATAGAATACAAATAACCTTCAAAGAGTAAAAAAACAATAATCACATTCTTAAAGATAAGTGCTAAAACTCATATAACATCACTTTTACACACAAGGAAAAACAATATACTTGAGAGATGTTTGGGATCGATGGTAGAGATTTTTCAAAAATCACCAATTTCTGAGATCGAGAAATTGCTTGTTTGGAAAATTGGTGTCATGCCAGTCGGTTATAAGTTTGTTTGGTGGTGATTATCAACAGTGATTTTTGTGCTTATAAAATCTCTCTCTCCTATCCATGTCAGATACCACATCATCCAAAAATAATCGGAATCGATTTTAATATTTGATTTCTGAGAAATAGGCCAACCAAACAGTAAAATAATCAGTCTTTTTTGGAATCGTTGATGTGGCACCAATTTCTAAGAAACTTTGGTTTTTGAAGAAAACTCTACTTTAATGAATGTATAAAATACATGAAACATATCAAGGCAAGAGGCTTGTGCCTTGTACTTTTTACTTTTTAGGCTTGAGCCCCAAGGTGAAGCCTCAGGGAATCTTCCTTAAGTCTCACCTTAAAGTCAGCCTCAAGGTGTTAACCTCAAACAACTTTTAAAATGCTGGTTAAAGCATGTGAAATTGTGAATGATTGTATACATCCCCCAAGACACCTAAAACATTTGGCATCGATAATGATTCCTCCTTGCCGATTATCCAGAAATCAGTGAAAATTTTCGAAAAATTGTTGTTTGCCAATTGTTGAGAAATCGGTTTCGAGTCTGTTTGGTACTGATTCTCAATGGCCAATTATTTTTGTATTAGAGTTATTAGTCAATGCCATGCTTGATACAATGTCAAACTCAAAAAATCGGAATAAGCTAAAAAACAGAAAATCATCATTAAAAAAAAAAGAAAAAAAAAATCCCTGAAAAAGGGTTCATTTTAATAATCGATTTTTAACTGATTTCCTAAAAACCACCAAAATCAGCCAACCAAAAGGAAATTTCAACGCCAATTCCTTTTAATGCTGACATGGCTGCAACATGGCAGTGGTTTTCAAGAAATGATCATCGATGCCAAACATCACCTTAGTTGTCGTCTTGGGAAGATATTTTCATACTATGCAATTGGAGAATGCACCTCAAATGACCAAAGAAGCAACGAAATATAGGGGTTACCATTTGGTTGGGTCTAGGCCAGATTGGGGTAGACCTAGTCCCTAACTGAAGAAAAACAACCTAAGGGGTCTAGGGGTAATAAACCGGTAAAGGTTAAGAACCTAGACCGTGCATGTCATATAAAGGTGATTTTTTTAATTTGTTGTTTGAGTTGAGGTTCTGAGACAGCCTTACCATGTGTTCTTTCGGAATTGAAGATCCCATGCGGTCACACCTCTGCCTTCTAAAACAATATATCATAAAGGTATTATAAATCAACTCTAAAATTACAAGATTGGATTGGGCAGCCATTTGAAACACACAAACATATGCATGAAAGGGTTTGTCTACCATGCAGGGTTCTAAATATCGATACAGGCCGACAAGCCGGTTGGGGTGTATCGGCCTGTAAACATTGGGCACTTTTATTAGTTTTTTTCTTTTTTTTTCAAACTGGTTCAGGGGGGGTCGGTTTAAGCCTGTCTACCCCCTGAACCAGGTCAGACCCTGAAACACCTACTGAAGGGGCATATCGGGGAGGGGGGGTTTCACCGGTACGTTGCAAAATTTCAATCCTTGATACCATGTGATGTACATATATGATTGATATATCTAGCTAAAGTGGTTCAGCTAGGTCCTTGTTCCACTGAATTAGGGTACATCTGGTGCAAAAACCAATTGTTCACGAGTCCCAGTAAATTGGACCAAGAACTAACTCGTTGGAACAAGGACTTTTCCCAGATCTTACAATAAGGTTGGATTCATTCAGGTCTGTCAGGTAACCTATTGACAGTCCTAAATGCAGTACCAAAATCAGAAAATATGCAATGCAACTTGGCAGACCAAGAAAAGCAGAGTACCTGGAGGCTATGTATTAGAGTGTCAAGAGATTTAATCTTCCTATGTGGCCAACGAGGAATACCAAGTTCCCTGCACTTCCTCTTCAGCACAGTAACTCCAACCTTCAGATTTCTTGAAGCTTCTGCTATCGGAAGATTGAAGTATTTGACAATATCAGATAAAGCAATTCTAGCTATGTCTTCTGTTGTTGCCCTCTTCTTCTTCAAAACCTCTGCAATCTTTCATTTAAACTATAAGAAGATGAAAATGATAAATTGGAGGATAAAATGCTAAAAAAACGAAAAGATTTTCTAAATTCTTTTATAGGAATGGTCACAATGAACCAATGGGAACCTCCTTCCACAGGCTACAACTAATTGGCATTCCTAAGCACAATGGCATAGCCGCATAGGTGAAAGGTTGCATATCTACAACTTTACAAAAATAATTTTAAGGTCAAAAGAGCATATAGTTTGAAGAAGATGAGAGGTAGTCAAGGTTACTTGGAAATACAAGAACACGAGAACACTTAATAATAAAATCAAATATTCTTAAATGGAACATATCTGATTATATGATTAAGTGAAAATAATGAATAGCTTTTGGAATGTATGCACTGCATGAAAGCACAAGTATAGTTGGAATTTCTGTCACTAATATATATCGCCTGGATAAATGAAACAACCACCATCTTATTCATTATTAAGCATGTTAAGAATTGATTTTTTCTTCACATAAAGATAATTTAACGTAACATGGGTGGACACCATATAAGATCATGAATCAAACAATGTCAGATTCCTATTGGCAGGCACAAGTTAGTTCCCCATGCTCAGTCTTCCTTTAGTTCTAGATGATTCTGCAAGTGATGGCCGAGAATGAGAAGTCCAAAATTAAGTTCCATGGCATTTTAGTTGCTTATTTAATCAATAAAAGAGAAGTTAGCTGCTAGTGTATAATAATGCCATCCACCATGCCATTTCCTGTCTAGAGATTAGCTTTTTGTCCATTATGAAGAGAGGAAAAGAAAAGATTGAGTAAGAAAATAATTTCCAACCTGGTACAGCTTGGTTCAATTGCTGGTTTTCTGTTAACTCTGGTGAAACAACAGGAAGAGGGAGACAATTAAGATCTTGATTAAACATGGGTCTTGTTGATTGATTATTATCTTTCTTCTCTTCACACATTTTCTTAGGTGCAAACGGTGATGGCTCTTGGTTTTCACTTTGGTGCTTCAACTGGAAAATCTCTTGAAGATCATTAGCCAATGTTGAAATTGATGTCAATTTGGAGTTTCTGAAAGGTGGAAAACAAATATTACGTAAGTACAATAAAAAGAATTTACACCTAACTTTCTTTGAAATGCAATGACCAATGATGCCAATAAACATAAAGGTTAGTATCTTCTGATGGATAATGAAAGATCAGTGCCTAAGATGTTTTAAGCTTCAGTGGCCACCACAAACTAGTTTAATACTGTTCAGTCATGGGAATTCCCATTTAATAATCCACAAGAAAAGCCATAGTTTAATAGTCTGTAAATCTATAAACCAAAAAATCACAAAAGAAAAAAAAAAACAGGGAAGACAAGATTTGACATGGTTCAGCAACATTGCCTACATCCATGGATGAAGCCCTGCAAATTTTCATTATATTCTCTTAGTGGAAATACCACACTAGCTCTCTCCTGCTAACCTCTAAACAATAGAGTTTTCTGACTTTCTCCTCTACATCTTTTTCTTTGCTTTAAGAACAAAGATTCTTCATCTGGTGGAGAGGCTCCATCTTATTTTGCATTTAATTTTTTTTTTTGATAAATGACAGACTTTTATTAAAAGATAATAATAGAAAAGGTACAAAAGGAGGGGTAAAAATTCTTAACCCTCCCAAGAAAGCAATTCAAATTACAATGTTGCCCAGAAGAAATTAACTCTTCCCACCCTTTGTTTGGCCAATGAATCTGCCAAGGAGTTGGCGCACCTCTTTATACATTGAAACTTGACTTCCATATTTTGCATTTAAATTAGTGAGACTCCAAACCCCAAGGCAGGAATCAGGCAGAGAGTAAAGGTCATTAATCAATGCTGGTTCCAGTTATCAGGGGCCTTTGGAGGGGTGGACTGGATATGAACCTAGCACCTGGCATTCCTAACACAAAGTGGCTGCTCTCGTACTTGAAAACTCAATCTTGTCAGCCTGAAATTTTACCATGGCACAAGAATAGAGGAAAGTTTATATCCATATTTCTCCTCTCTCTGCCCTTCTCTTTGTCTCTTCTTTTTCTTTCCTTGTTTGTCCAAATCCATAAAAGATCCACTTGCAAAATGATCTATAAGATGCCATTACTGCCTCGGACATGGTATATTTACCCCTTTTAGCTCTTCTTTTGTGAGTAAAAAACTTTTTTTCCATTATCTTTCATCTGAGTCACCTAATCCATATCCTGCCAACTTTTTTTTTCAATAAGTTGTTTTCAAGTTACTACATCCATAAGGAATTTTGCTTGTACTCAGTGGTCTAACACCTATGATGAGCCTTCTTCTGCATTTCAAGGATTTACTTTCTACCACAGTTTTCAATGATTTACTACCTACAGCACATTGCACCTAGGCAATTAGATGCTGACTCCATTAAAGCTGGCATCCTCCATATGTGTGAAGCTTAGGGTGGATCCACAAAGCCCGAGCTGATGATTGTAATTTTAAGTGGCCTTGGGGAGACATTTCTGTGACATCTTCAAGGTTCAAAGAGAACAATATATCCACGATTTGTCACTGCAGGATAACATAAGCCTAGGATCCCTCCAAAGCCTAAATACGACCAAAGACTACATCCTACAACATTCAAATCTGGTGGCAGCCTTCTTAGGGTGGAGAAAGTTTAGAAAGATAAGAATAAGAACTCTTACTATTAGAACAGAAAGCAAAGAGATAAAAGAATGAAAAATATCTGGATACAACCAGAATTCACTAGACCAAACTTTTGTTCATCAAATAAATTCTTCTGAATTTCAATTACAATGACTATATTTATAGACCCAATATAAAGGCTGAGATGTCCCTTTACAAACTCCAAACTCAACTAGAAAACTGACCACTTACTTTATAATAACACAACTCCAAGAACAGCTTACTAATCCATTTGTAACTAAACAAACCCAAAACAGCTCCAAGAAAGTCCAAGAAGATAGAAAGACTAAATTCCTATCATAGATCAATGCCCTATCAATTGAACAGGCGTAACTCTCCCAAAACAAATAAGATTTACAAGATATTGGTCTCATTGGATAAATAACTCCATAAACTATCTAACGGCACCAAACTAATGCAAGATGGATGAATTTTGGCCCCTGAAAAGTAGGCTGAAAGAAAAATGAGATGATTTCATTTCAACTTTTAAAATTCTCAAAATTTTCTAATAAGACTATAATTTAATTTGATCCTTTGAAATGACCAACCCTGTTACTAAGATACTAACAAACTAGAAAATAACTATCAAAAGATTCAAATTGACCAAAATTAGAAACACCCAAAAGTTATGAAGTTTCCATTTGATAAGGAATTGGGAGAAAATGGCTTCTTTCCTCATGGATCCTTGCTTCCATCCCTGCACTAAAGATCCCATTCTCCAAAACTCAGTAAGATGATCTGCTTCTTGAATTTGTAAACCAAATAAAAAAACAAGAAAAAAGAACAGAAGCTAAAAATTGTTTGGAATCATCTCTTCAAGGAACAAAGCCAAAGTGGTTACCAGGAATTGAGGAAGAGCTTGAGAATATAAACAATTTTGCAAAGGAGAGACTAAATAATGGAAACTAGGAGACAAACCTTGAAATAGGCAATACCATGCTTGAAGAAAAGGGAGAGGAACACAAGATGCAGCCACTGTCCAACATCAAGTGTTGCCATAAGAGGACAATCAAGGTTCAATATCAAACTTAATGGCCTTCTGAGGCTTCCAGTGAGGCAGGATCAATAGTTTTCATGAAGCTTAAAATATATCCGAGTCAAGGTTCCTGAGTTTGCAACGAGGCAAATCTAATGCTATTTCATATATTGAATTATAATAATTTGGTATGCAATCTCCAAAACCAGTAGAGGGCAAGTCTAAAACCTATTCTACATATCTGATTAAAATTGGGTCAGATGCATGAAGGGAAATTTCAAGAAAATCAGATATAGCGGAAATCATGTGAGGATTTTAAATCTATAGGTTAAGGAAATTATAAGATCAAACAAAGAAAATAGGTAGGATGTCAGCAGCCTAATTGCATTTATATCTTGGAGATTTTATTACTTTGGTTGAGAGATATAAAGCAATTATAAACCTGGAAGGAAGTAGAATCTAAATTCAAGAACTAAAGAAATACAATAGTTCAATAACTAGAACAAGGGAAGATAAATAATCAAAGATAAATCAACAATTATAAGATAGTAACAAATAACAGTAGGCCAGACCCCACCCCAGCTTCAGTTAGAGCCTCACCAATTCTTGAATGAAAACCTTAATGTAGTTGCACTTCCAAAAACAACTAGAATATTTCCTGCAGAATTGTATAAAATAAAGCAATGCCAAAGGCAAAATCTTTATTTGAAACTCATAATTGTATTTGCAGCCAAATTATGGACTTCGTTCATTTTTTTCCCAAATGTGGCAATCATATATCAGACCCATAACTTGTATCTTCACCAGTCAATGAATTCCACTGTACTGAATGGAGAATAACTCTCTTCCCCTCCCGGGCCTCCCCCAGTTGGTAATGCTTCATAAAAGAGTTCTCTGTGGCAGAATTTTATTTGGATGCTAATATATATTGCCACAAGAACAGAAGCACCAGCTAGAGCTGCCAGCATTATAAGAACGGTCTGCTAAGAACACTTGGGATAATTCTCTATCGACCTTATTGCAATAACTATCTTAGGCCATTGCAACACTTCAGACGAGACCGAGGACATAATAAGGTATTAACTAGTAAAGACTACAGAGAGAACCTTAGAATTACGTCAAATCCTATAGCAAAAGGTAAGAGAGGATATTGATGGTATTATAATTGTTGATAAAGAAATGGCGCAAATAACAAGAGAGGCTACTTATGGTATTATCACTGCTGAAGAATGGCATGTGTATCACCCTCAAGCCTCAATTTGAATCTAATATTCTTTTACTCTGCTCTTTTACCCACTAACAATAAGGTTAATATCTTGGAAACACGAAACAGAGGTTCTAGATGGCATGCACTAATAACTGAAATTTATAAAAAATCGTAAATGATCAACTCAGAATTTTCGACTGTTTTATCCAAAATCATGTAAAAATAGAAAGAAAAAAAAAAGCAGCTGAAATGGGTACCTTGAGACTGCGAGAATATAAGGAATGGGGGTCAAGGGAGGGGGACAATCAGTATCAAATGCGAATATACAGAGCCACAGACCAATTACCAAACCTTGGAAGAGCTCCGAGAACTGGCGCCTCGACAACTTAAGAAGTGGTTGGGCTACCATTTCCGCATAACAATTCGGAGAGAACATGAATTCTCTCTCCACGCCCTTTTCGTCGCCATCCTCGAGCGATAGACATGAACGCTCCTGATCAGTTCTGCCAAGTAATCAGAAGTAAACGTGGAAAATGCTCATCAGAATATCGACAACTTGGAAGGTACCCAGCCAAAACCAAAAGGGAGGGAGAGAAGGAGAGGTGAGATCACGAGAGAGAGGCCCAGATTGACAAAAAACAAACGACACAGAGAACCAGGGAAAAAAGGGGAGCAGCTAAAAAAGAAATACAGAGAGCAACAATCTTCCCGCCACGGGCGAAAGCAATAAAAAGGCCTGTGTACCTCCATTGAGGATGTTCTTCAATACTGCGAGAGAACAGAGAGCCGGAGAAGAGGACTTCCAGAAGATTCCATGATCATGGTTTTATTTTTAAAGTTGGCATCGGAGAAGAAAAGCGTGACCTAGGTGAGAGGAGAGACTGTGGAACATCACTTTCACTTACATATATTGAGGGTCTGCATGTCTGGTCTGAGTTTGTCGTCCTCCCAGTCTGAGCTCAGGTCTGTTACTTGTTTGGTGGCCGACCAAAAAGTCCATATAGTCTTCACTAATCTAACATAATTCCAATCATATCCCTAAATTTTTTGTTACCGAATTTGGAGTTTTTTTGGAAAATAAATTAATAAAATAAAGGAAATATCATAGAAAAGACATGGTATGTGAAGAGATTTGAGTCATTTGACCCTTTGATGAATATCACCTTATTTGTCATCTCTTTTATGATACCTATTGAGCTCTAAAATAAATAAAAATCATAGTTTTTAAAATCGACCTGGAGACTGAATCGGTCAGGGTGAACGGTCCGATAGTTCGATTCGAACAATTGGCCCGTTCTGATAAAATAATTAAAAAATAAAAAACGGTTAAAGTTGTTCAAACGATTCAAACTGTTTGAACGGTTAATTGCCTGGGTCAACGATTTATTAATCAAAATCAATGGTTTTTTAAGAAAATCTGGTTTTGGGGAAAATCAAAATCGTTCCCCTAACCGATTTCTGGTTTTTCTGGTCCAACCATCCAGTTCGGTCCAATTTTGAAAACTATGATAAAAATTTATAAGATGGGATAACTTGAAGATTTCTATGGTGCTGAAAAGGCATAATACAAGAAAGGCTTTGAACAATTGATTGATTATAAGTTTTTTGGTATCATATGTTTTTGTGATTTACTTGGCCTCTTTCATGACTTCACTAAAACTACCCTCTAATTTGTATATTTATCTATTCCATTTTATGAATGAAAAGATTCCATTCTACGAATGGAGAAGTATGTGGGCATTTTTGTTGTTAGGTTATATATAGATATTACTATAAAAAGTACATATGAGGATATGAAATTTTTTTTACTAAAATAACTTCACATTAGAATTTAGTTCCCCTCTACTTGTGATGACTAAAAATGTAATTTGAATTACTACTTTTTACCTCATTTAACTCTCTCTCATTAAATCTTAAATATTTAAGGTATTAATTACTATCACCTCATTTAATTCCCTCTCATTGTATTTTATACTTAAGATATTAATTTCCATTTTCTCTCATTAAATCTTATTTTTATGGTATTTTTCTTACTGATAAATTCTATTAATTATCTAAAAAAGAGAATTCTACTAATCAAATCTACATCTACTACTTTTAATAATACAAAACTCAAGTTTTCTAAAACCAACCAAAAAATAAAATCATATTTCTATTCGGTGGCAATTAAGTAATTCAACCATCCAAGTCAAATGTGTCAACCCGTGATGTCATAATTAAATAATAAATTTTTTTTATTAATGATGAAAATGAAATGCAAAATTTAAAACTAACCAAAAAATTAAAAGTTTTTCCCATTTGGTGGTGAGTCAATAATTCAACTTTCAAGTCAAATGTACCAACCTTTGATGTTTTAATTAAACAATAAAAATTTAAAAAAATGTAAAAGCAAAAAAAAAATTACATAAATTTTGCATAAAAACATTTGGGCATATCTTTAATATTCCATATTCATCATATTAAATAATAGGGAAAATTCCCGATTAGTACTTTTTACTTTGGCCCCCAAACATTAAAACACAACAATTTAGTACCCGAACTTTTAAAATGTGTCAATCTAGTACCTACCATTAACCAATCATTAAGTAGCATTTAAAAAGGCACAAATACCCTTCGAGTGTCATCTAATTCTCTTTATCAACCATCCAAACGTTGATAAAAAAAGAACAGTCACAAATCCTTGCCTCTTCTATTCAAGAAAGTTTGGGTCATGTGAATTGTCGCATTTTTAAGTTCGATCACCAAAGTGGCACTAGACCCAAAGTATAGGGTTATTAATTGTGAATTCTCCCTAAATAATAATAATTGTGATGGATCATAATTATTTTTATACACATAAATATAAAAAAGTGTAGAAAATTTTGAAAATAAATTTTGTAGAAAATATTTGGACACATCTATACTATTATATATTCATCATATTAAACAAAAATAAGTGTAATAAATAAAAATTCTTTTTATACATATAAAAATTATAAAAATATAAAAAAATTAGACAAATGATTACTATCTCCTTTTATACTAATACTACTAAAATATCTACTATAATTTGCAACTGTTTTACTTAATTTCCGTATAAGAATGGTCCACCTATTCTTTTAAAATGAGTGAAAATGTGAAAGGGTATGGGTTCAAGGTTTATAATTCAAAAATACACATGATAGTTCTCAAATCACCTTTTGGACTCTCCATGCCTTCTTTATACGAAGCTATAAAGTGGGGGAGGGTTTAGTTCTTAGATCTCATTTGGTTTGCAGGAATAGGGGTTTGGAATCAGAATTGGAGTGGTTCATTCCGATTCCAACTATTCTCTCCCCCTCCCTTGGAAATGAAATCCCATTCTAGCTAATTTCAATTCCCATTGTAATTCCTGTTTGAATCAAATAGACTATGGAATAAACCATTTCTATTCCAATTATAGGGGATTTAGATTTGAAATCTTACTATAAAGTATAAACCAAATGGACCCTTAATGTTTTACTTTCATTTTTTTTGTCAGACTATATTACTTGGTTCTGTAGTCTAGACATTAATGAATGAATTCTACCTTCATGGCCATAGATTAAGAAAAAAGAAGTCACTAAACTATTTCAAACAAGGTTTTTAAAACTGAATTGGACAACGAACCAGTTAGGGATCCGATTTCCGGGTCGAACAGTCCAACCGTTTGAATTGAACGAATGGCCTATTTTGACAAAAAAATTAAAAAATAAAAAAGAATGGCCAAACCATTAAACGGTTTGAACAATTTAACCGCCTGAATCAATAATTTACTGACCAAATCAATAATTTTTGGAAAAATAATAATTCTAAAATAAAATGAAATTAATCATCTAATCAATTCCGGATTTTTCCAGTCCAACCATCCGATTCGGTCCGGTTTTGTCTCGTCAACAGAAGAAAGAGAGAGGATATTAAGGAATATGGAGAGAGATGGCAAACGAGAAGAATAAATATTCCTTAGCCGTTACATTTAATGGCTACCATACGCGTTTGTGAGCGTGTTAAAAGAACACACTCATTTCACGTGTACTCACCTCGACTCGGGATTGATTTATGTCCACACATCATGTATGGGACCCATCACAAGACAAAGACAGGAACCACCATGCATCATGCATGTGATGTGATGTGATAAATTGATAATATCCTCTCGTTTTTGGGTTAAATATGTCCACAGTCCACACCTCTGGCTAAATTAATTCATGGGCGATTGGGCTCTGGTTCTGATTGCATCCGTGGATACCCAACAGTCTGACACTAATTCGTTAATCAAGGAGTGCTTTTCAGCCATCAGACTGGTCCGGGTATGGGTGACACAGGACCGTTTCTTGGATTTGGACGACAAATAGTATTCCATTTACCCTAAGACAGCCCATAATTCAGCAATCAAGATCATATATATATACACGGTAAAATAAAATACAAAAGAATTATATAAGAGAATAAATGCTAAGAGGAACAAATGGGAATAAGACACGCCACAATCAAGATAGTCAACCAGCTTTGTACACTCTTTGACAATGGTCTTCAATTTGCAAGTGCCATCAACATGCTTCTTTTTTTTTATCAATAGTATTTTTATTAGTTCATCAGTAGAAAATTTATAAGTGGAAGACAAACATATTTATCTTCCAAGAGTCACAAAGAGCTTCAAGAAAGGAAAAAAGAAAATACAAAGACATTAACGTTACAGCTTAGCCCAAAACAAGGAATCCCTTTCTGCCTTTTGTTTAGCTAAACCGTCAGCTAGGGAATTAGCTGATCTTTTAATCCAACATGTCTTAATTTCCATCTCCCGCACCAGCCACTTGAATCTCCTCTTCTCATTATTATACTTCCATAAATCAATTTTATCTTTAGTCAGTCATCCTATCACCACCTCTGAATCCCCTTCAATTATAAGTTTATTGATGTTCAATTCCTTAGCTTTCTGGACTCCTTCCATAACTGTACAGATCTCAGCTCTAAGGGAGTCCTCCACTCCAATTGAGCCTGAGAACATAGTAGAGATGACCCCATTTTCATCCCTAAAAACACCCCGATCCCCGATTGTCCCGGGTTTCCCCTACTACATCTATCAAAGTTTAATTTCAAGAATCCACTAGGTATGGGGGGGGGGTCCAAGCCACTCAGTCACTGTACCGCCCTAAAATGTATGATAGTCCTCAAATCTGTTGTTCCTCTCTAAGTTTCTGAGAATAACCTAGAGTTTCTTTCTTCCCACAGTGTCCAACATACTGCAGCCCTTAGTCCTCTCCACATTGTCCTTCCCCTTTTTAACCGCCACCTRAAAAAGGAAGGGGAGAAAAGGCCATGCATGTCTGATGGGGGATTCCAGTTGCATCCAAATAAGGAGAAAACCCAATCCCACAATGATCTCGCGAAGTGGCAAGACACCATTAGGTGAAAACCAGTCTCCCCATCTGCTTTTCACAGAACACACCACTGAGGTGACAAGCAAATACTAGGTCTCTTCTTTTGGAGTAGATCACCAGTGTTGATTCTTTCCAGATAGGCTTCCCAACAAAAACTACCAACCCTAAAAGGTATAGCTCTGCACCAAACCTCACCAACAGGGAAAGGGGACAAGGTAGGACTAGTGGACTGACTTAAGACTTTGAAGAACGAAGCACAAGAGAAAATGCCATTGGGGTTAGGTGTCCAAATTCTAGAATCCGCCCTAGTGGGGTCTAAGACAACGTTATCAAGAAGTGCAAGAAGGCTCGAAATACAGTCGAAGTCTGAATCCCTCAAATCCCTTCTTAGACCCAAGTTCCACCCAATCCCAGAAGTAGAAGATGACAGGGTGGTGAAAGACGAGATCGGCTCATTTTTCAAATCAGAAAGAGCATACAAAGACGGAAATTAATCCTTTAGAGGGGCTCTCCCCACCTAGGTTTGTTCCCAAAATTTTATGGAGTTACCGGAATTCAAGTCATACCTGATATTAGGGAAGAAAATTGGTAGCAGGTCATGAATGGCTTTCCAAGGAGAATTGCTTGTGATCCTAGCTCTGATTCCAGTGTCCCATCCATTAGCCCGTAGCTTCTCCTTCTCCATAGGAAACCTCCACAACCACTTCCCCAACAGAGTCATATTCCTTCTCCTAATACTCTCAAGCCCCAAACCACCACACAACTTACTCCTACACACTATTTCTCAACTAACTCTATGATCCCTCTTCTCCTCTCCCGGCTCCCCATCAACATGCTTCTTTAGGCAAGAGATCACCGCAAGAGAATCACCTTCAATGCTGATATATATAAAGGTTCCTGAAATTTAGGGTAGGGGTGCAACTTTTTCGGATTAGAGTTGGGTTTTTGTTAAAATTTTAATAGGCCCAACTCGAAACCCGAGCCCGAAACAGTGTAAACTGTTAACTCGGGCCAACCCGACTTGCACCCCTAATTTAAGATAATAATATGAGCTTTCCACACAGTACACCAATAAAATAGGCTTTTGCATCAAGGACTCCCCTCTAGATGGTTCCTAGCAATATAAGCAATTGAACAATCTCCATTGTCATTTCTAAAAGCATAAAAGTTTATTTGTATAACCCCTTTTCCTGGGCTTTTCCATAAAGTAGGTCTTCAATTTTTCACATTACTAAAATTAGAATTTCTAGCATCACAAGCTATAAGTTTTATATAGGAATTTAAACCTCGATTAACTATAATCAATGGGGAGGAGGGGGAATCGATTATAAAAAATTTTTCATTCGTATTCTTCTATAGATACCAAAGAATGAAACTACATCTATATAGAATAATCAATAATGTTGGTTTAAATGTATGCTTGGTAAAGATTTATAAACTTAAGTCGTGTGAGAATTATTATCAATTCATTTTATTAATAATATATAATATCTTTGATAATTTTTAGTTTGATTTATCAATTGCACTTAATATCTAAAATTCTAAATACAATCCAAATTTGACCTAGATTGGATCTAAATCAAGGATTTTGCAAGAGTCACTACAGAACTTTTGACCACCATCTAAACAAATGCATGGAAATACAAATAAAGTGTAAGTTCCAGTTTACTTTTGCTTCAGACCTAATCTATTATTCTTTGTTTGTGAAAAGTAAAATGGTCAGATCTCATCACCTTCTATGCAAGAGAATGGAGGTAGAAAGAGAAAAATGTATCACATCAGGTAGAAGTGTAAATCATAGTTGCAACTTACAAACAAAAAGATGCAAAATCGAACCAGGTACAAAACATGTATCCGATTCAGATTTTCCTGCAACCAAATAAAGACTCACGTACAAAATCCAGGTGGACGGTTATACCTCCATTGCAATTCAATAATGGTTGCTTTATCCTTCCATAGATCGAGCATACAGCAAGCAAGGTTCAAAATATATATGGCCTATGCACAAGGCTCATTTCTCCTTTTTTTTCTCAAGTTTTTTACAATCTGGTTCATAGGGTCGATTTAAAACCCATCTACCCCCTGAACTATAATCTGACCCCAAAACACTCACTATAGATACATATTGGGAAGCCCCCGATATGATACATATCGACCAATACAGCCCAATACATATCGGAACATTGAACCTTGACGTCAATGCTTGGTATTAGTCGGCATTAGAGGACGAAGCAACCTGGACCACAAATAGAAAACCATACCAGCTACCAGCAAGATAAACAGAAAAGAGCCATCAATGCATGTCACTGTTGATTCTGGTAGCAGAGGGACGAGGTTTCCACTTTCCTGGAGATGCACCAAATAACTTAAAATTGAAAACCAAGCATTTAAATTAATTGGAATAAAAAAAATTTCCTTCTGCTAAATGATGGATTTAATGTTACAAATGGAAGTTTAGTTTCCTTTTGGACCTCAGAATTAGGATACATTATCTGTACAACGACGCCCCTCCCGGCTGCCGGCGGGCAAGGGAATCAAACTCTTTTACAGTGCAATTAGAATTAGAGTGTGGGCATGCGCCTTGCTCCCTCCTCTTCAACAACTTGGAGCTGCAACTCCTCAAAGCTGCAATAATAATATCTTACCAAGCTAAATAATAAATAACCACCCAATCCAACCATCCTCAAAGCTGCAATGCCAAGTCCGGCTGTGGCGACTCAACCCTGACGCTGGAGTTTGGAGATCCTGGTGACTGGAATCTGACATTCAAGTCGGGAGGAATTGTATCTGGCTTCTGCTGAAGTGACAGTCCCCGCCAAGTTGTTATGGGTCGGAGCCCAGATCCAGGTGCTGTTGCTGCTTCCTGTGTCTTGTCACCAGAATCCACCAAAGCACTACTGCTGATACTGCTGGGATTCATTGAACTCCCAGTCACAGGCAGCTTTGTATTATCCGACTGTAGATGGTTTACGGGTGCTGAATGGACAACGTTGTTATTATTATTATTACTAGTATTGTTATTATTATTGTTATTTTTATTATTATTATCACTACCACTATTATTAATATTAGTAGTCCTGGAAACCATGTCAGGAGGTGAACGAGAGGGCATTGACGTTTCTGAACCAAAACTCCCAGATGGCCTAGCTGGTCTGACCACTTTCCCCATCTGAGCCGCAAGGTTAGATCCAAATCCACCCCGAACACCATTCATTGCAGGTTGAAGTATAGGACCCTGATGAATCTGAAAGGGAGGCCTGGGCCTGATGGCTCCACTACCACCATTGTTCAGTAAAGTAAGCCCACTATCTTGTTTTAAACATCTACCAGCTTCCACACCCTCCGTGGTAGGCACAACAGATCTGTTTGTGGCTTCGGAAGATGAAAGGGCAGAGTTAGCTGGAAATCTGCTTGAAAGCCCATTTGAGGGCAAATTTTTCGAATGCTCTTGATTCTCTGGTGGTCTGTCTTCTTTCAACTCCATCAAGCGAGGTGACACCATAGATGACGAAACCTGGAGCGGAGGAAGTGACTGAGACGGCAGCTGTCCTGGTGGAGATGTTGACTGCAATTGCAGCTGTTGCGGTTGGGCATCATTTTCCCCCACCCAACCAGGACCAAACTTCATCCCAGCAGGCAACGTCCTTGATATCTTCTTTGAGGCAACTCTCCATGCAATGGGCCCAAGATTTGCGGCAAATCGAGCCAAACTCCTTGTATAACCATGTTCCGAGTGGAGACCCACCTGATTCAGATGTAGCCATTTCACAATTAGAGCACTCAAAAGTCAACAGAAAAAGAGGAATCTTAAGGTATTCAATGGGAATGTAGGGATTCAGGGAAGACAGACCATCAACAGCCAATAATGCACTTACCAAGGAAATTTAAAGCCCCCTCCTTCAGTCTTCAGACTGATCAGGGTATGAGCACCTCCCAAGCCAAATGACTCCAAACATCAGACGTACTGCGTTTTTTAACCTTTTGGCCACTATTTCTTGGGGGTTTTGTTTTAAGATTCATAAAGCAAGCACACCTATTTTGGCCAGGTATTGGGAATGTTTCTGGTTAGGGGAGTAATTAGATGATATCTTCAACCACATATATCCCACTGGTACCAATACGACCATGTGCACTGGTAAAATTTATTATAGGTATACAGTAAAATATATTCCTCAAGAAGGTAAAACTACTTGATACTTACAGCCATTAGCAGTTTCTTCTCTCCATCAAAGGTAGTAAATACTGAAGGCTCACGTCCACCAACTAATATATGTGATTGTAAATAAGTGTTACGCCTATTTTCATCCAGTATAAACTGTTTCTTTCCACACTTCATTGACATACCTTTCAACCCTGAACCAACATAACAAAAAGGTGCATTAATAAGGTGGGCTACACTGAGGAGAAAATATTGAACCCAACCATTTATTTAAAAATAACCAAGTAGACCCAATCCCAAACCTGAAAATTCATCATTCCTCTCAGTTTTATGGTCAGCCAACCAACTAGTATATGCTTCGCCACTGCCAGACCCCTGGATAGCCCTTGCTGATGTATCAGTAGGGCCAGACCCGTCCAAAGGAGGTCCTCTTTTGATATCATAAGAGTGGGACCACATTGCACCATCTCCTCCACTAGCAAGAGTTGCACCTGAGAACTCAGAACCAGCACGCTCAAGGGAAGGTCTGCCTTGTGGCTTTTTAAGATTTTTGGTTGGTGGCCTACCCCTCCTTACTATTTTGGGTTCTGGTTCATTATCATCACTATCTTGCCTTAAATTTTCAAAGTTCTTCTTTGCCAATTCTTGTATGGACCGTGCCTGAAGAAAAATTCATATTTTCAAACAACAAATAGAAAGAAGGTATAAAAGAAAATTGAAGTTGGGAATAAACGTACCTGTCGGAAGTAAATGGTATCCGATGCATTATATGTCATTGCATTTGAACAAATCAAGAAGACATCTTTCTGCACAATATCACAGTAAAAATTGTTAAAAGAATCCCTTTTAAGCAAACAACAATTTTCCATTTTCTATCCTTTTCAGGATACCCAAGAGGCTAGCAAAACCACAATTTCAACCGAACCTCTCAAAGCTCCAATCTATGTTATAATAGAAAGATGGAATGGTGGGAGGCAAGGAGTCATCTCACTCCAGTGCTTCCTCTCCACCACTTTGGCTCCATTTGGGAAGAGTGCAAATACAAATCAAATACAAATATGCAAGGTTCATTAAAATGACAGCATTTGTATTTGCACTCTTCCCAAACAGAGCCTTATGTGCAAATTAACAATTTTTTAAAAGATAAAATGGTAAAACAAAATATCAAATGAGTAAAGTCCACTTTGATTATTTCTCAAAATCAAGGTTCAAAATTTTGACACGATACACCCCGTATCAGGCTTATCGTATCATATCGTATTGGCAAGACAGTGATACTACAAATACAAGGTGTTGGGGACTTTGGGCATTTTCAGAGGGTAGGCAGGCCTAACACTGACCCCGTGACCAATTTTGAGAAAAAAAACTATAAAAAAAAAAAGATGTTTTGTGGTATCAAAACAACCAATGTGCTTGTTCATGCATATAGGGTGTATCAATACTTTAAACCTTGCTCAAAATTTTCTATTAATGATCTCTATAATGTGGCTTAGTAACCCCGGAGAAACATCCCTAATAAATATATTTACCACTGATGGTTTAAAACTCATTGAACTTTCTATTTGGAAATTCTCCAATCACCTCTACTTGTAGAATTACTCCTCTTTAATTCTCTTCCTGCTGATACCAACATTACCACATCTTTTACTGATACCACCTTGCCATGTTCTCTAACTCTATTGTAGTAGGTGTGTTGAGAGGAAAATCTAATTGCCGCAGCATCTATCCAAGGAAAAGAAGATTGTAGGTTTCCTGGTGGTTCTTTTATCTATAATTGTAGGTTTCCCTTGTTTGGCATCAAATAATAGCCCAAAAATAATGCATAGATTTTATAAGGCACACAAATGTACAAGGCCACAGAAAATCGGTAAACCAGCCTGAAAAGTTAATAACTAAGTCAATGTCCAGCTACCATATACAGGACAGTGGGGGAAGAAGTTCAGCAAGAACATCAGGAAAGGTTGAAAGTGATGCATAAAATAAATCTGTTTGCCTGTAGAGGTTTGAAAGAAAAGGTAGGGAAGGGTAGGGAAACCTCTACAAACCTTGTAGAGGTTTCCCTACCATTTCTTTCAAACCAAACACAAGCCTAAATGACTAAAAGTCAGATGGCCTTACTCCAATAAATGGTCTCGATCCTCAAAATACATACAAGATGGTGAGTTGTGGTAGGCTGGTAGCCCCAGCCTACAAGTCTACAACTATAGACTTATAACCCAAAACCCCAGCCATTCCCCACTAAAAAAGTCATCTAGAATCTATTTTATTACACTTATCAACACCTAAAAAATATAATTTTACATACATTTAAACCTTACACAACTGGCAACCAAAATGGTTTAAGCAAACCTTGAGTTTTCAATTGAAAAATGATAGTATTTGAAGTAAGAAGATGGACCAATACTGATCTATTCCAGATTCAGTCAGGCCAGGAATTTATATTCCCCAAGCTAAATCCACCCTAGCTGCTCCTTCCATACCTTCCCTGGCCAATGTATCAGCAACTATTACACCCAAATATTGATGTGGACATGGACATGGATAAGGGAAACAAGGATACGGCTCTCCATTTCTAAAGTCATGGACACAGATACAGGAATAGTTGTCCCATGTGGCATGCTTGTATCATGCATTTATATCTACTTTAAAAGCTAAATGTCATTTTTTTATTGGAAACAGTAACTTCATTAATCAATTAAGATATATCAAGTACAAATGTCAGCCCCTGAACAAGGTGCCAACCCCCAAAAATCTTTTTACAATTCTGCCCAGAAAAGATTCTCCCTCAATGCCCCCTGTTTAGCTAAAGTATCAGCTACTCCATTAGCTGATCTTCTAATCCACTTGACAGAAGCTCCAATCTCCTTTATTATGTTGGCAATCTCCCTTGTAGCATGTCTATAAATCCAAGCTCCCAAGCTACCCAATTTCAACCAGTCAATGAGCATTTTAGAATTTCCTTCTATCTCTATTTGGTTTAGCCCCATCTGTTTGGCAAATCTCACACCTTGAAGCAAAGCCATTACCTCCCCCCTCAAAGAGTCTCCTACTCCTACAGGCCCTCAAAACATAGTGACAATTTTACCATCTCCATCTCTAAATACGCCCCCAATTCCTAGCAGTCCTGGGTTGCCTCTAGGGCTCCCATCAAACTTTAGATTCATTCTGTGTTGTGTTGTTGAGGACCATAGTTCCTGCACTTTAGGACTAAAGGAAGATGTAGCTGCAATCTCTCTCCAGTTTCTGTAAATGTCCTCAGCTGAGAAATCCTTAAACAAGTCAACTGATTTCAACCAGTGTATGACCCTGATGGATATTCTTTCAATAGTTTCCTTCTTATATTTCTCCACTCCATTGAAGATCCTATTATTTCTTTCTTCCCAAACTGACCAGAGAACCAGTGTATGACCACACGACTCTACCACGCCTCTTCGGTTGCCTGAAAAACCTGGGCTGGATAGGCTTACCACATCCAAGGGAGGTGTCCACCTGCTTCCAAAGAGAGAAGAGAACCAAGTCCATATAAAAAGTACAAAGGACAAGTGATTAAAAGTTGTCTGAATGTCTCACCAGCACTCAAGCAAAGACTACAAGCATGGAGAGAGAGGCAGAGAGTAGGCCTCTTTCTTTGCCATTTCTGACTCCCTTAGCCCTCTCCTCAACCCCAAGCCCCATGAATTATTAATATAAACCGAAAAGGTTTTTCTTTTATTCTCTGAGAGTGAATAAATAGAGGGTAATCTGTCACTAAGGGAACTCTCCCCAACCCAGACATCTTCCTAGAACAGCACTTTGTTTCCTGCACAAGCATCAAATTTGAAGTAAGGAAGCATAGAGGGCAAGGTACCGTGAATCACTTTCCATGGAGAGCAACAAGAAGCCCTAGGATCGAGACCCACATCCCAACCATTGCCTGCCAATCCGTGAATGCTCACCATCACTCTGTACCACCATCTATCTTGTTCCAACGGCAATATCCATAACCATTTCCCCAACAAAGTTGTGTTTCTTAACCTGATATTTCCTATTCCTAGGCCTCCATCATCTCTACATCTAGAAACCATCTCCCACTTCACTAAGCAATCCTTCTTAGTGTCTCTTGGTTCCCACAAAAAGTCCCTCATGATCTTCTTGAACCATTTTGCCACTTTCACTAGAATTCTAAAGATAGAAATGAAGTACACTATTATATTGGCTAGAGTTCACTTTATGAGAGTTATCCTAACCCCAGTGAGATGTAGTTTCTCTTCCAATTTGCCAATTGTTTGGTGAATCTCTCGATCACTAGGTACCAAAAACTATACGAGTTTGGATTCCCTCCCAAAGGTAGCCCCAAATACTATAATGGCCAATATCCCACTTCACACCCCAAAAGCCTAGCTAGAATATTCACCTCTTCACTCTCTAGGTTCACTCCCGCCACACAACTCTTGCCCCAATTCACTTTAAGGTTGGAGATTCACTCAAAATTATTCACAATCCTCTTTAGGTTCACAAGCTCTTCTATTTTTCCTTCACAAAATAAAATAACGGCATCCACAAACTGTAAGTGTGTAACCACCACTTCCTCCCAACTCTCCAACCTCTAAGCAAATTATTAGCATTTGTCTTTGTAATTAAATCACTCAAGACATTGACCACTAAAGTAAATAGAAAGGGGGACAAGGGATCTCCTTGTCTAGGGCCCCTCTTAGTAGGAAAAAAATCCCTAGCTACTCCATTCACCAGAATTGAAAAATGGCAAGAGGATATGCAACCCTTCACCCATTTACACCATCTTGCTCCAAAACCCCTTCGGTTAAGATTTTTTTTTTTTTTGAAGGATAAAAGGAAATTCATTAAACTGAAAAACACAATGCATCTCAAAATGTTGGTTGTCTAGCTGACAAACCAACTTCACAACAAAAATTACAAGAAATAATTTCTTGAAGAAGAACCACCTCTGGATTGATACTTTGAAGCATGTTCCTCACTAACTTCCTCCTTCTTCCATTCCTTATACCCCTTACAACTCAACTAAGAATTCTCATCTTCCTCCCCCATTCCCTATCTTCCCCCTCCCACCGATACACTCAATTTCGTCCCGCCCCTCCTCTTCTCCTCCTTCCTCATCCCACCCCTTTACTTTTTCTAAGTATTCTTCCCTCTTCTTTTTCTCTTCTCTTTTCTTCTTTTCAAACTTCTCAAATGCTATTTTCGCAAAACCTTTGCCTCCGCAAAAAACTAGGCCGAGAGACTTTCCAACCTTCACTTCCCTCTCCACTAGTTTATTAATATTTACTTTTCCATTTTGAACTATTTCCTTGACTTCTTGATCTTTTGTGATTGTTTTTCTTTATCTCTCGTTGTCCCTATCCCCCGTCTCTGAACCTTCTCCTTTTTCCCCTTGTTTCTCTTCTTCTAAACTCTGAGTAGTGTCTATTGGCCTTCTTTTTCCATAAGGAATTCCCAAATCCCAATCAACCATGTCATAAGCCTTTTCTAAATCCAACCGGCATATCGGCCCCCCTTTGTTTTTCCCTTCCTCTAAACTCGACACATGCATTGGCAATAAGAATTTGATCCATTATTTGTCTCCCAAAAACAAAGGCCCTTTGATTCGGTGAGATCAGAGAAAGAAGTACCTTTTTTATTCTTAAGGCCAACACCTTAGCAATAATTTTATACATACTCCCCACCAAACTTATAGGCCTGAAGTCCTTTGGCTGAAGAGCATCTACCTTCTTGGGAATCAAAGCAATAGAAGTCGCCTTTGCTCCTGAATTAAACCTGCCCCTCTCAAAGAGTTCTTCAAAAACCTCCATTAGGTCATCCCCAACAATCTTGATAAAATGCCATCGTGAAACCATTAGGCCCAAGAACTTTAGACCAGTCCATTGAAACCACTGCATTCCTTACTTCTCTGTATTGCAAAATTTTTCTCCAAAAATCTCCAACAATTCTCTATTCCCTGCCAAAATTTAATTAAATTTTTAACATGTGCAAACCACAATTCTCATTATGGTATAATTTGTTAAAACATAGCCTCTACATATTTTAGAAATGTTAATGCTCTAAAGTACATCTAGAAGTGTCTACAGAATCTACTACCGTATCCGACATTGGCAAACAAGGCATGTATAGGTATCTGGGTATCATAGATCAGCAAGAAAATTACCCAATCTTGACCGGGCCCAGAGAATATGCAAATTTTAAACTTAAAGCAATGCCAATATCTCTACCTAAGCAAGATTCCTACCCCAACAATATCTAAAAACTCAATCGAAGTTGCCCATCATGGTCCCCAAAGAGACCACCAATGCAGACAAACCTGGATTTCATAGAGAGCATTAGGGTTGTCAATAGGTCGGTTCTACCCGACCAAACCGATTATATTGGTTCTGGTTCTCTGATTTCATTCCAATTTGAGTTAATAATATATAAAGGTTTCATAGTTTTTCTTTTACTTTTATCATATCTTATGTCTAAAAGGGTAAATTTTATGAATAATATAGTGTTTTAAAAGGCGTGGGAGGCGATGCCCTGAAGCGTATGCCAGAGGCGCTGACACCTCTGAGGTGTACGCCTCTTGCGCCTCATGCACATCTGATATGAAAATACAGAAAAAAAAAAGAAAAAAAGGAAAGGAAAAGAAAGGAAAGGGAAAGAAAAGGAAAGGAAAGGCAAGAAAAAAAAAGAGAAAAGGAAAGAAAAGAATAGTAAGGGAAGGGAAGAAAAGATAAGGCGTACGCCTCTTGCGCCTCATGCACATCGACAAGACCCCCCCCCTTTGAACTTCTGTTATGAATCTTTATTCTTCTTAATATAAAAGATTTTTATTAAAAATAAAGAAAAAATGAGATCTCCCTACATTTCCATCCTCCTCATAACCCCCCTCCTCTTAAGGAGGACGCCTCCTTGTGTTCGGGAGGCTTATGCCTCTTGCGTTCTGAATTACGCCTCACGCCTCTAGGTAGTGGAACGCCTCTTGCGTTCTGAATTACGCCTCACGCCTCTAGGTAGTGGAACGCCTCCGCGTTTTAAAACACTGGATAATATATAAGATAGTTTTGGTTAAGAACACTTGATTTATATAAACAATATATTATTTTACTCTCATTTTTATTAAGTTTTTTTTGATAATTGGTTATTTTTTATTAAGATTATATTATCAAAAATGAAGTTACATGTCCCTCATTCATCATCTTCATCTAAAGCCTTGCCCCAACTATATAGGGTCGGCTTATATATCCTTCATTCTCTTTATAAAATGTGCTGTGAGAGACTTTTTTAATAAACTAAATAAAAAGAACATGAGATACAAGATAGAGGGATAACATATAAATCAAGAAAAACTTAAAAATAAGACCTTTGCTTGGTATGATGGTAAAAACTCAGGCTGACAAAACAGGATCCATGATCATGAGAGTTTGGCAAAAGTTTTAGTGCCAGTTGCCTTCTTGACACAACCCTCCTCCTTTATCCAGGGGGGCCAGTGGTGTAAGGCAAGCTCAACTCAATGTAAAACCTCAGGTTGACAAGCATGAAAATACAACTGCAAGAAATGGAACGTCAAAAAATTCTTTGGAATCTGAAGTCCAGGATAAGTGTAGAGAGGAAAGAGGTGAAGGGGAGAGGGACGGAGGAAAATAACAAAATAGAACACTTTGAATAAAACAGAAAGCAGGAAAATAACAAGCCAAATGCAATTGGGGAAGGGGGCAAGAATTGGGAGGAAGAGGGAGGGGAAGCTCTAGAAATTGTTGATGAAGAGTGAGGGAAATGTTGGAAATGTCACAGGTAAAGGGAGAAGACTGGTGTTCCTTGGCAGCCTTGAAATGGTGCTCGGGTTAAGTTCAGTTCTCTCAAGAGAATGTTTCCAGATTTGGGTTTTTGCTTCTTTTTGTATTCTGTTTTGGGGTGGTTGGGGTGGTAAGTTGTTCAGGGGATTATAGTATTGGGCTTTGGGTGCCTAGCCTCGCCTTAGTTTGGATGGAGGTGCTGTCTTAGCACCCCTTCAGGTTGTATTTGTTTTCTTTTTTCATATATTTTCGTTTTTATCTTAAAAAAAAAAAAAAAAAAAACATGAAAATACAGGTCTGAGTCTGAGAGAGTGCACTTCATGCTAGAATGCCAAACTTTACATCCATATCCAGTCCACCCCTTCCTAAGTTCCAAGATCGCAGATAGAAGAGACCAGCATGCTCAAAATTAAAACTCTATATTTGAAGTGCAAGTGAGATAAAGCCTTCGTGGCACGAAATGTTAGAGACTTCATATTTAACAACACCAGTAGGTTTGGTGATTAGCTCGATTCACAAACTGGGTGTTGATCTAAAATGAAACGACTTCATATCCAGCAGGGTGAAATTATTCAGTAGGTCAGCAATAAATAATTAAATATATAGGTGGGGTAAAACCATTCCCATGCAAACCATGATTTTACTATCCTCCCATCCCATGTATGAAGTAACCAATAATATAATTTGGAAACCTCAGTGCACTCACAGTAAAAGTGCATCAAAGAGCAGTAGATCATCAAGTATTCCATCCCCCCCCCCAAGAAAAGTGCATCAAAGAGAAGTAGAGCACAACATAATTTGGAGACCATGAATATATACTTGAAAAATCATTCATACACTGATAATGCACATTACAAGTCAACTTTAATGATTAAAAATCGTATAGACTTATTAGAACTCCAAACAAGTGTAACCAACCTCAAATTGCTCCAAGTTAGAATAAGCCCCTCCATCCAGTTTCTTCCTCACAGTTCCAAAATCCATGGGATGCTCTATAACTTCATGGTAGTCCGGAAGCTATACATAACAAACTTCATGATCAAACTCTAGACGACAAAAGAACGTCTAATATAAAAATTAAATGCATTAGTTCCAAATTCCAATACGCACCTCTTCTGGATCCACTGGTTCAGAGAATACGCCGTACGTGTCCTTTCTGCAGGTAGATTGGGAAACCTCAGTGCACTCACAGTAAAAGGCAGAACGGCAAAAGGGAGAAAAAAAATCCAAGAAGCCAGAAAACATACTTTTGAAGCCTATCGAGGATGAACACCAGCAACTTTTTGTCCGGTAAAGGCGTTGTGGGTCCAGTCTCCAACTGCGTCCCTGTTAATAAATAATATTAATAAACAAATAATTTCATATAAATTTCCGAAAATGTCTTACCGGAGGAAACAAGAAAGTAGATTGACAGCGAACCTGGAAGACTGCCCGTCCCTTTCGAGGAAAAATTCGACTTTGCTCCCTGCAACTCACATAAAGAACAAAAAAAAAAGATACCCATTTAAGTAAATGGTTATTTTCTATCATAGTTGAATAATCAAGCAGAGAAAATAGAGAAAAATAATTTAGAGTAGTTCAACACAAACCAGAATGAGAGAAAATAAGCAGCAGGAAGGGTATGCATTTTAGAAACTGAGACTGTTGATACGACAAAGACAAACTCACACTTTTTCAGACATAATTAGCCCGAAAATAATTGCAACAGAGAATAAAATAAGACCCGGAAAACAAAAATAGAAAAAAGATATCATACGCCGATTTTCAAAAAAACAAAAAAAAAATCAAAACTTGACCAAGTCAAACACAATACACATCCGATTCTGGACAGAAACCCAAGACGAAAGTTCAAATAAAGAGCGAATTCCAAGGGAAATCCAGGCCATGTCGACAAAAGATTCTCCAAGAAGCCAAAAAAGATCAAAGTAAACCAAATTCCTCCAAAATTCGCAAAATTCGTCCCCTTCAAGATCGAAAAAACAAAAAACAACGATCTTTTAAGTCACAGAATCTATAAGTGACAAAATCCAAGGATAACAACATCCGCCAACACAATTCAAAGAATTCGTCACCTTTTCGGCATCACTGTGACCAGATCCATCGAACACAGCATTGATCTTCCGCCTCTTATGAGGTGTCTCGCCATTATCATCCTCGGCGTTCGAATCAGACCCATAGGAACCAGAATTCAAAGACGAATTATGCTGCTGCTGATGTGCGGGCAGACGGAGAACGAACTTGAGCTTCTTCTCTCTGCGGCGCCCGTTCGGTTCATCGTCATCATCTTCGTCAACGTCGGCGTCTCCACCTTCGTTTCTCTCAGATGACACGGCGGTCCCGTCGGGGCAAGGGTTCCGGCGAGTGAATCGGCGGTTGGGGTTGGGGTTAGGGTTAGGGTTAGGTACGATAGGGTTTCTAACGTGATTAGAATAGGGATTAGAATTAGGATTTCGTTTCTGTTGTTGTTGCTGCTGTTGTTCTTGTTGTTGTCTGAGACTTCGCTTTTGGAGATCTAAAAGAGAGGGTCGTCCTTTCTTCTTCTTCTTCTTCTCCACTACCTTACCCATTTCCGGCTGTGGCCTCACCTTCTCTCACCTTCCCTCTCCCCCTCTACAAACAGGGGTAAAATTTTTCTTTTTCTTTTTCTTTTCTTTTCTTTTTTTTTATTTTTTGTTTTATTATTTTGTTTCGCCTTCGCACGTGAGAATCACCACTCACACGGATTGTGTGAATAACTCGTACGTGCTTATATCAGCTCCACCTCCGCTTACAGAGCGGAGCGGAGAGTCAACTCAACAGTCCAAGAGTAAGCCCATGAGACTGGCCCTGGCGAGACCGGATCTGCTCCTCACACCTTGCGTCTCACTGGTGTCTCACACACCCATCCTTCCATGCATCTCCCGTAAATATTCATGGAGATGCTCCAATGCATGGTGATGTTCCTGTGAGGCGCCCATATATGAGGAACAGATCCCGTCACGGCCCTGACCATTTTTGTTTGGACTCCAGAGCAGTTCAATTGATGCCTACAGATCCGGGTACGGGTTAAGATATATATGGTCGGTCGGTAAACGATACTGTAAAGGTTTAAAATAGCGATCCCTAAAATTTACAACTTACAAGAGACTGCACTGCGGGTACAACCGTACCCTTTTGAACTTTCATGCCTCGGGCCTCGAGTGGTCTGGGCCCATATTATGTTTTTCGAAACTTGGGCCCATATAAGATACAATGGACGAAAGGCCTAATAAATCCAAAATGTGGAACCTGTGGGTTCTAAATCGAATATCTGTTAAGACAAAAAATAAAAGGAAACAATCAAATGGGAAATGATCATCCTTATCCCACTAACAGGTCATTTTGTGGAATGGATAATTGCAAAAAGGAGTCTACTATAAATAAAAATATGTATACTATAAATGCATACAAAAATAATATAAAATATAAGATTTTGTATTCACACTCTTTTTACAAAATCACATAATATATAATAAAAATACATAGAGTATATATTTAGCATCGATGTTGTAGATACAACATTGTTTTCTAAGAATGGTGTCTTTTTCTGTTTGGAAATGTTGTTGCTAGGTAGGACGTTTTCTAGAGCAATAACAACACTTTCTATTTGGTACCAAAGCTCCATATCTATTTTCAGCACCGATACCCATTATAGGAAGGAAGTCTACATCACTGCCACATCATGTCCTCATTGGTAACAACGAGCTGCAATCTGATAAAATGTTAAGTTCGATGTTGCTCTAAACCACGCCTTCTCGATTTCCAAGGTGTGGCTTGGAGCATCATTTTTTATGGAAAAACAGTTCCAAACATATTGGTGTTTTCTGAAGTACTGTTTTTACAACGTAGCACTAATGTGTCACCGTTTTCTGGAGCAATGGCGTCAATACCAAACAAACGCATAAAATATAAGGTTATGCACTTTATACATTTGTATTTGTACTCCTTTCAAATTAAGCCTAAAAGGTAAATGTTAATATTATTATATAGTAAAAATTGTATAACCATTTTCTTATCTCTCTCTCTAAGGTAAAAGTTGTATTATATTTGTACTCCTTTCCTCCTCACAAAATGGATCATCACAACACTTTCAGTCGTGCATTGGGAACATCCTCCCATGAATGAAAACATACAAAAATTTTATCTGGATTTGCTCCCTCTCATAGAGCACCTCATATCAATCTCAAAGCATGTTGTAGTCTTGCATTGGAAATATCTCTCCATGAAAGATAACATACAAGCATAAGTGGTAATTGTATTCCCAATATGTTGTTGTAGCCTACAAGTGTTGTGAGCTAAGGTTGGTGTGAGGCACACTCTAAGGCTATGTTTGGTTTGAAGGAAAAGGTAGGGAAAAGAAAGGAAAGCTAGGGAAATCTATACAAGATCTATGAAGGTTTCCTTAACTTTCCTTTCCTTTCCCCACTTTTTCCTTCAAACCAAACATAGCATAAGAGAAACAAATTCGGAGTCTACAAATAAGGAGTTGTTCCCTTCAAGTGTTGTGAGGTTGGTGTCAAGATCAATTTTATGAGGAAATCCAAACTTATAAAAGTTGAAAGAAAAAAAGAAAAAAGAAAAAAAAAAACTTCATATAATAGAATATGAATAACAATTAGGACATCCCGACCATGAATAGATGACTAATCTATAATTGCACATTGATTTTTAAGCCCTCCAATTCTCCAACTAAAAGTAAAAAATATAATAATCAAAATTAGTATGTTATAAACCAATGGAATAAATAATCTATCAAATTCACATTTATCAAAAGATGATTTGACTTAACAAATAACATTTTAATATAATAACTATTTTAGTACTTAAATTTTATAATCTGAACATGATATGTATCTTAAAATTTTTATATATTTTTTATATTATTAATTAAATAACAACATACTTATTATTTACAAAAAAAAATTATAAAAGATTCAAAAACATAATATTAAATTGAATCTATCAATTCTACTAATCAACATTTATATCAAAAACAATTTTTAATTTCAGAAAATTTATAAAAGTAAAAATATTAATAATGGAATAATTATTTTAGTGATTAGAACTATGAATTTGCATATGATATGTATCATATAAATTTTGAGTTGAGATTATATATTTTTATAAATTATCAATTGATATTTTAATTTACATTTGGGAGTTTAATATTTGGTTAACCTTTTTTGTTAATTTAAAAAGAATAAATGGAAAAATAGAAAATAATTAGTATAATAATTAAAATATAATAGATGCATATGTTTTGTGTCTTAGAATCTTTGTTGGCATAATCAATAAAATTCTGTGATATCTATACATCTTGCTATTTTAATTTAATATAGTTTTTCATATACATCATTAAAATATACATTTCCTAGGTATTTATACAGTTATACATTATTTCTATCTATCTGGCTTAAATTTAGTTTTATTAATGCATTTATGGAATTTGTATGTATTTTCCTAACATATCCAAGGTTTTAAAAGGTTAAATGCATAATTGAGGCATAATGGCCTAAAAAGGTGAGGCGTAAGTCCCAAGGCATTGCGAGGTGTAAGCCTAAAAAATTAATTAAAATTTATAAATGATAAAAATGGCATGTAATAACCAAGTTAGAATGGTGGAAGGTATAAACATTCATAAAACATAAGTTTATAAGTAATAAGTTTTAACTTTTAAGCATTAAATAAATTGATAATTAATCATTTAACAATTATAAGCACTTTACGTTTTATGTTTCAAAATGCAATCTTATGGTATTTATTCATCTAAAGAATCATCTATATAATGGGCATTAGATTTATGGTCATCCAATGGTTGGAAATAAAAGAAACAATGTAGTTAATTTGATCCATGCAAAAAAAAATCAATAAAAAGAAAAATAAGTCCCTTAGGAAAAGAAATGAGAAAAACAATAAACTTGGGATGTTGAATTAGAATATTAAGAAAAAAATTCTACTTGATTTATCCGAGAGAAACTAATAATTTGGAAGTATTTTTTATATATTTTTGATAAGGGACAATTTGGCCTATCAAATAATATGATGACACGTGGAGCGACGAAGTGACACGGTGACACCTCAGTGACCTCGAACACCTTAGTGATCCTAGTCACCTCGGGCACCTTGGTTCACACAACTAAACCAAGGCCCGAGTAGTTCATTACAACCACCAACCTGCCGAAGTGCCACATAGCCTCCTTTCAAGTCAATTGTCTCTAATCTCCTTGGGATCACAACATATGTCAACGGATTTTATCTTCTCGTCGCCCAAATTGAACGGACCTGGATAAGCCTTATCAACTTACTCAGAGTCCATCTTTGGGTGCAAAACCAACTCCGGACTAGATGGGCCGATGATCTTGGGCATGTATCGTGAGACCCATGACACCTTTCCTATGTAAGGGCCTCACCTCCAGCCTCACAAGGTACGTGAGGTTAAACTCTTTAAGATCTCTACTAGCTCTCAGCTCTCTCTAGATCTCCACATCGCTAACTTAAGCATTAGAGTGCCCACACTGGGTAAAAGCACCCTAGATACTTTGATGGTTTTGTTTTGTAGTTCGGCCAAGCCACATCACTAGCCCGACGTCCGAGTTGTCCTCTAGTAGGGAGCGTTCATTAATGCTTTCCATTAATACTTTCCACTTCTCTAGACTATCTATAGGAGAGGAAGGAGTTTGACACCAATGCTTTCCATTAATGCTTCAAACTCTACCGAATGTTGGTGAGGTCGGTGTACCCCGAGCTCGATCTTACGCCCATATAGTCTTTGGCCTGTACCGATGAGATGACAAATTAGGTCGATCTGGAGCCTGATTCTGAGGATGAAAAAGTCAAGGTTGGCGAGGGAGCCGAGGTCAGAGTCGACTTAAATGCTGTTGGAGAGGATGTCGCCGAAGGGGATTCTACCAATGTGATTGGTGATGGGGGCGAGGAGTCCCAAGATGTCTAAATCATTTCTACCTCTTTTCTTGGACCCCCTGTTAATATGTAAAGTGCCAAGCCTCTGAGCTCGGCCTAAGAAACTTTTCTCTTTCTTTTATGTTTTGATGACAATGTAATCATTTTCTTATGTTCAATGAAGTAAACTTTTTTGCACACCTCATATCTTTCTTCTTTTGAATTTCTTTTGAACTTGAAACTTCACAAAAATATTCTAAGTATGGGATTAATCTGAGGTGCCTAGGTGCCGAAGTGACTAGGCATAGCATGTGATATAACCCAAACTACCTATGTGCCAAAGCGACTAGGCACATCGAACTACCAATGTCATTGCTAAGTTGGCATAGGGGGCCTTTAAGCTAAAAGTGACTTGGCGTCCCCTTTGAGATGTAGTTTAGCCGATGTGCTTCATAATGCAGGTCGGCTCGACCAGGTTACCAAGGCGGGTGGTCTCTTTCTATACTTAGTGAAATTTTTAAAGTTATGGACGCTGACTCTCAAGCCCAAATGTAGTACCTCCTTAGATTATCCATGTTCCAGGTACGGGGTACTTGCTTCCCCTCCAACATCTTAAGCTTGTATGTTCCTTCACCGATCACCGTTAGTACTTTGTAGGGACCTTCCTAGTTTGGTCCTAGCTTACCTACATTGGGCTTAGGTACCATAATTTTTTGAAGTACTAGGTTGCCAATTCGGAAATGGCGTCTCTTGACTTGGGCATTATAGTACTGAGCTATTCGTTGTTGGTAGGCCATAGTCTGGATATAGGCTAAGTCTCGGACTTCTTCCATGAAATCGAAGTTGGTCCACAACTCATCATCATTAGCCTCCTCGTCATACGCCTCAAATTGTAAGGTGGGCACTTCGATCTCGATAGGGATGATAGCCTTCGTTTCGTACATCAGATTAAAAGGGGTATCTTCGGTTGCCATTTTGATCATAGTTTGGTAGGCTCAAAGAACGCTAGGTAGCTCGTCCACACACAAACCCTTAGCTCGGGAAAGCCGAGCTTTAAGTCTGCAAAGGATTGCCTTGTTCGTTACCTCGGCCTAACCATTTGCTTGGGAATGAGCTACCGAAGTGAAATTCTACTGGATTCCCATCTCGGCACACCAATTTTGGAATTTGATGTCCTTGAACTACTTCCTGTTGTCTAATATCAGCACCTTTGGAAGTTTGAATTTGCACACTACGTTCCTTCAAAAGAAGTTTTGTAAATTCCGGGTTGTGATTGTCACTAGTGGCTTGGCTTCTACCCACTTCGTGAAATAGTCAACTGCCACGACCAAGAACCTTCTCTGCTTGGTCGCAATTGGAAAATGACCGAGGATGTCTATCCCCCACTGAGTGAACAACCACAGGTTGGTCAGGTATTTTAGGTTGATAGCAAGCTGGTGTGGTATATTAGTGTGCCTCTAGCATTTGTCACACTTTTGGACGAGCTTGAGTGCATCCGCCTTCATTGTAGGCCAGTAGTAGCCTTGCCTTAGCACCTTTTGGGCAATCGCCCTACCCCCAGGTGTCCTCCACAAAGACCCACGTGGATCTCATGTAACACCTAGCTTGCCTCGATAGGACACAAGCAACGCAGGTAGGAGAGCGTAAAAGACCTGTAGTACAGTTGCTCGCCAATGATGACATAGCAAGCTGACTATTGCTCTGCCCTCCAAGCTACATTGTGATATGTTGATAGGGTCTTGTGGTGCAGGTATTCAACGAGCGGATCCATCCAGCTCGTCTCTACTGCCAGAACAGGAGCAATCTCTTCTGCCACCCTTTCTATGCTGGGTTGTAGCAAGTCTTCAACGTAGACCGTTCTCATAACTTTTGTTGCACTAGCTGGCTTTGAAAGAGCATTAGCTTCTGTGTTCTTGTTCATCGGTATCTATTGGATATACACGGAGTGAAAGTCGGGCAGGAGCTCCCTCACCTTGGCCAAATAGGCCGACATGGCGGGCTCCCGGTCCTCATACTACCCATTGACCTGGTTTGCTACCAATTGAGAATTGCTACATACCACGATGTGCTTTGTGCCAACCTCATTTGCCAAGGTCAGCCTAGCTATCAGTGCCCTATACTCCACTTCGTTGTTTGATGCTTCGAATGAAAACAAGAGGGCATACCGCGTTGGTGAGATGAGCCCGTAAAATATCAACCCTAGCCCCGCTTCCGCGTTGGTTAGATGAGCCATCAACATGGAGGATCCAAGGCTCCCCGTCCCAGCCCGTGACTTCCCAAGCAAAGATGGGTGTCACACTAGTTGATGCCTCCGAAGTGGTGGCAGGCTCAACCACTCTAGGGGTTGGTATGTTGAATGTGCACTCAGTGACAAAGTCGGCCAGGACTTGCTTTTTGATTGATGGGCGCGGCTCAAACCAGATGTCATATTCACTTAGCTCGATGGCCCTCTTCGTCAACCTTCATGAGACCTCGGCTTCTGAAGGACATCCCTCAGAGTTCGGTCAGTCAGGACTACGACGGTATGGGCGTGAAAGTATGCTTGCAACTTCTGAGCTGCACAGGGCGTCGGCCTCAGCGTTCTCCGACCTAGGGATTTGTTTGATGAAGTGTGACTGGAAGTTGAGCAGGGCCTCTCTAACTTTGGCTAAGTAGGCGACCATGGTCGGCTCGCGAGCTTCGTACTCGCCAGTGACCTGGTTGACCACGAACTGGGAGTCACTGCAGATAACGATGTGCTTGGCTTTTACTTCTCTGGCTAAGGCTAGTCCAGCTATCAATGCCTCATACTCTGCTTCATTGTTAGATGCTGCGAACTCGAAGCGTAGCGCATACTCCAGTTTCGTACTGCTTGGGCCGTGCAGAACTATTCTGGCTCCGCTGCCCTGTTGGTTCGTTGGGCCATCTACATGAAGGATCCAAGGCTCCTCATCCCAGCTCGCGCTTGGCCAAGCTAGGAGAGATGCCACACTGGCCGCTACCTCACGGGGCTCGGACTGAACCAGCCTAGGAGCTTCGGGCCAACCCGAACTGGGGACCTCGTGCTCAATCGGCTAGGGAACTTCGGAGCCGAATGTGCACTCGGCGATGAAATCTGCTAAGGCTTGAGCCTTAATGGCAGTTCGCGGCTTGTACTGAAGG